>LPNX010185748.1:0-89961 GCA_001517045.1 Pseudotsuga menziesii | reverse complement strand
ACCATATCTTTCTCACTAAGATCAGATAAATGCTTGTAATTTAAATGGCCAAATCTTTCATGCCATAGCTTGCTAGCTTCATTAGCATGGATAAGAAGAGCAAAGAGGTTTGAATAAGGCAGGAAGTGTGAAAACATGTATACCTTTTGAGCATGATTTGCTACTCCTTTTGCAATGATTCTTCCACTTGAGATTTCTGTGATCTCAACTTCATCTGGTGAGAATGTGGCTTTCTTAGGAGACCCAGTGTGGGTCATCTTGTACACTGACAGAAGGTTGGAGGCGAGAATAGGGACATACAGCACATTTTTGAAGTTACCATGATCAAGTTCTATCCTTCCTTTGCCTTTTCTTTCAGTGAGAGAGTCATCTCCCAGTACAATAGATGGTCCTTTCGACTTGTTCAGTGAGGAGAAGGCCTCCTTAGTCGAAACCATGTGTCTTGAAGGTCCAAAATCTATGATAAAACTGGGTGAGCTTGATGTGCCAGCAACTAGAGGATGAACTCTCTCTCTGTCATCAGAACTTGATCCTCCTTCTCTCTTCTTTGAGATTTCTGGAAGGGAGATGCCATTCTTCTCCAACAGTTGAGTTAACATATCTATCTGCTTTTTCATACAAGAGCTTTCAGTATGATTGCCCTTATTGCAGTATGAGCACTTGTTCATATCACCTTTGTTTTTCTTCTTCTGGGTATTTTTCTTGGGACCTTGTTGATCCTCTGGAGACTACTTCTTGTCTCTTCCTTTCTGAGGTGGATTTTTAGCTTTCTTCTTGCTTTTTGAATCCACCTTCGAATCTCCAGCAACCAGAGCTTGGTCTTTGGAAGGTTTGATGGTGCCCATCATCACCAGCTTGTCTTGTTCTTGTGTGAGAGATTCCATGAAATCTGCAAGGCTAGGCATCTTCCAGGTTCGAGCTGTGAGTTTTGTGGCATAGAAGGTCAAAACAAAGATTGAGTAATCAGGCCCTAGCTTCGAGAGGATGTACAATACGAGCTGCTCATCTTTCTTTTCAATACCACACTGTTTCATTTGCAAAACTAGTGCTTTGAACTTGGAGAAATATAGCTGCAGGGATTCAAAATTACTGGGACTCAGGGAGATCAGCTCATTTTCGATCTGGTGTCCCCTCATCTCATCTGTCTTTCCAAAGATTTTAGAAAGTTTCTCCCATACTTGATCTGGTGAAGTCAATCCATCGAGATGGAAAAGGAGGTCTCGGGAAATACTGAGACATAGGAGGCCATAGGCCTCATCTCTCTGATTGTGCCATTTGATCTTCTCTGCAGCAGCATTGGGCTCTACTTCTGTAGCCATAGTCACCCTGTAGAGGCCTTTCGCTCTCAACAAGATCTCCATATCTGCTTTCCATTCAAAATAGTTGAAGGGAGTGAGGATAGTTTTCTGTAAATCCATAGCTTTAGAAAATCTGTCCCGGCTGTCAGTAGAAGGCTCCCAGTCTTGATGTCAAACCTGCAAAAATTTTTTTGGAGGAGAGTAACAACCTACAATGGCTCTGATACCATGTAGAAATTCAGGCCTGCAGTAGATTAATTTCACCCACAACAATTAACAATTGATCATGCAAAATTATCAACAATGGAGACTGAATATGGAGCTGTAACACAAAATTATATTAACTGAGTGTACAATAGCCAACCCTGTAATAACATAGGCTACTGAATATATAGAATACATGAGCAAATCAAATGCATAAGGAAGCATCCAAATCTAGCATAAAGTAGGCTTACCCAAAATAGGCAAATCCCCCATAGGTGTAAAAAGCTGATCCCAAATCTATCAAGGGCCCCACGAATTAGCAAGGGTGCATAGGCAAGCTAAAGAGTGGTAAAATGGCAGCTTATACATGCTTTTTCATGGAGGAAAGAGTGGAGGAGGAAGAGGCAACAAAGCAGATTCACCTCACCTAGTCTTGCTTTCCTATGTGCCTTAAAACACTGAAAAAGAAGGGAATAAAGCAGAAAAAGTAGATGGGTGCCTAGGAGGCCAGGAATAAAGCAGATTTGATTCCTAAGGCTTTCCCAAGCGCTCCATGAGTCAATAATGGCAAGTTTGACCTCTATGGATAGGCAATTAACAACTTGCACATGGTGGGACTTATGGACTAGGAAAATAAGAAAAAATAAATGAATTAATGTCTAAGTGGGTAAATACTATGGGTTGATTATTCTAACAGTCCCCAGCTGCATATCCGTTTGATTTGATAAAATATCCCAAGTATTTCAATTTGCTAGATAGGGAGGACACTTGCAGAGGAAATATTTCTTTTATAATTGTTATGTCCCCCAAATCCATCTCATTCTCAACAAAATAAGAATTACTGAGGTGTATGGCCATACCTGATACATAAAAAATTTGTTCAATTAACTTGTAGTACATGTCCCATGCTTTTTTTTATCCAATGCCAAATAATAAGATGTCATCCATGAACATAAGATGGGTAATAGATCTTAGAGCATCTTTAATTTAATACCCTTGATACTTCCATCTCACGTTTTCTTTCTCTATCAACCTGTTAATACCTTCAATCATTAGTAAGAAGAGAAGAGGAGATAATGGACAACCTTGTCATAAACCTATAAAAGTGGAAAATATTTATGTCGGGTTTCCACTGACCAACACCGCATAATTTACAGAGGATGCACATGCCATGATCCATTTTATAACTCTATAATTAAGTCCAATCTACATCAAAATCAATCTTAGAAATCCCCAATGCAGTCAATCACATGCTTTGTTCAAATCCAACTAGAGAATCATAGCCTTCTAGTTCCCCTTTTTTATACTATGAAAAACTTCATGCGCCAATCCTATGGCTTGCAAAATATTCCCTTTTTCAATAAAGCTGAATTTTTACAGAGACATGTGCCTATATAATATGAGTTTCAAGAAAGATACAATAATATTTTAAATAACCTTGTATACAAAATTGCATAGTGAAATTGGACGATAGTCATTGAATTTGTTTGGAGGGGAGGAATTTGGGATAAAGGCAATCAATGTTGCATTAATGGATCCAAGAATTGAACCTGTAACCCTAGATTCTTCAACAAATTCCATGAGGTCCTTACACATGGAATAATTTTTTTTTTAAAGAAAATATCCATGGTCCACACATCTGGCCCTGGTCTCCTTGATCGAGCAGATGCTTTCAAGTCTTCTTTTGATTATTTCATGGAAACTGGAGGGAAAATACTATCACCTTCTAAATCAGATAAAAATATTGGATATTCTTCAATAACATTTATCTTCTCTGTTACTGACATCTTACCTAGATCCGTGTATTGATTTTTCAAATGAGAGTAAGGCTAGGTGCTCAAGCTCCTCTTGGTCAGAGATCATATCCCCATTATCATTTTTTAACTCCCATATGGAATTGATGTTCCTCTTGTGTTCATCAAATTGACGAAAAAATTGTGTTCTTATTACCCACTTACAACCATGTTAGTCTACTTTTCAAGCGTCGTTTCTCCTCAACCAATTTCATAATTTTAAATTTCTCTTGTTCTAGACTTACCAAATTTTCCAACTCCTTTGGATGAAAAATACATGTGCCATTTTCTAAAATTATATTTTTTTATCTGATCCTCAATTTCTTGGAGCTCCGTATCCGCAATAGCCCACTTTTCTCTTTCCCACTTTCTAACAGACACTTTCAAGGATTTGAGTTTTTCAACCAGTCTATCCATAGCTGAATAGTGATGAAATTCCTCATCATTAATCCAATATCACTTCACTAAATCTTTGAATTCGTCTTCTTTTAACAAGTTATGGTTAAACTTGAAAGGATAGTGCATACGTACACCTTCAAAATCTACTTGATAGATGATAGGATAGTGGTATGATATTTTGGAGGAGTCAACCCATGATCTGTACCTCTGTAATTTACCAAGAAATCTTTCACCAAAGAGAAATATATCTAAACATTTTGAAATACCTTGACTTCCATCAAAATCATTTCTCTGGTTTGTACTCAGAGTATGCGGTTCCACATCCACCAGGTTTGAACTAAGGAACAAATATTTGAAAAAGAATCCAAAAGGGTCCTCTTGAGCATGTTGTCCCCAAGTCTCTAATGCAGACCAAGTGAAATTAAGGTTTCTTGATATCATTAAATTTTGAATACTTGGTAACCCATTGAAGTTAACTTTATTATAGAAAGGTTCGTTGGCCTGATATGGCCCTTATACGTTTAGAATATTAACTTGTGTTGGGAATCCAATTATTTTTCCAATTATACCTATGGATACAAGAAAAAAATTCATGTTTGCATTAGCAAGGTTCCAAGCTACCAAAAGGCCTCTTGACAACCCACAAGCATTAGAGGAGACCACTTCCCAATCTATTTTAACCTTTAAGGTAGAAGAACGATATTTTTCCTCATCCTCCATAGTTTCTTGCAAAAATATTAGGTTATAATTTACCTGATCCACTCATATTTGGAGGGATATGTGCTTTGGGATCCCCCCCCACTCCCCTTATGTTCATAGAAAGACATATCATCTTTTAACCCTAGATACGACTTTAACTTCTCTAAGAACCTAGGTTTCATATAAATTTTTAGAAGGAGCAAGAAAAGAGTGTTGAGGAGAAGACATCTCACTTGAAGAGGGAGAAGGAACAACTTTTCTCACACTTCTAGTTTTTATCAGAGAGAAATCTTGATAAATCCCACCCTTAATGAAACCCTTGTCCTTTTTCTTTTGGGTTTTATTATTGCGTGTATCAGGTAAGGGAGGGATCAGAGACAAATCCATTCTATTAGGAAAAGGCTCATGTCAAGAGGAGCGAATATATGAGTTAAGAGGAATCTTTTTTAAGGGTATCACAGTATGAAGGGTGCGATTCTGAGAGAGGCCTCAAACCAGGCAGGGGGGATCATCACATGAGTTTGTTTCTTCAATATCAACAAAACTGAGACTCACACTAGTGTCAAGGAATGCCATCCCCTTTTATTGGAGTACTACTAGAGAGGGAATACTAGGTTGAGAAGGATTTACCTTTTCAAGGTTATCCCATTCTTGTCATTATCACTAGGATCAATTTCATGATTATTATTCCCTAACAACTAAGGTTCCAAAACATTATCAAGACTAGGACACCTTTCAATGCCAATGTTAGGTTTGATAATGTTAACTTGTCTCGAGAAAGAAGGGGGGGAATATTGGTAAAACAAAGGGGCCAACACCAATGGTATTCTCACTTACACAGTTCCCTTTTGACTAAAGAATCACAACAAAATTACATTCATGAGCATCTAAAGAGTTCAAAAAGTCAAGGTTGAGTTTTTTCATCTTACCTGGAAAAGGTTGAGACAACATCTGAAGGATAGATAGACCTGGTTCTGGAAACCCATTCACAGATGTGTCCCCGTATTCTTCTATGTCATTGATATCTTCTGAAGTCTAATACTTAACCTCTTTTGAATATTCCCTGTCAAATTTCAAGTTGGAGGATGAACATTGCCTCTAGAGGTGCCCATCCTCTTTGCACTTTGCGCAACAAAAGGGTATTCCCCAATAATCAAGGTTTTGTTGAAAATTCCTTCCTCAAGAATCAATTTCTAGTTTTTCAAGCAAGCACTTTGACATGTCAATCTCAATTAATATGCGACTGGCCCTTTTAGCAACCCCTTTTAAATTATTTCCTTTCACGTGCAGAAAGAAACCCAAGTGGTTTCGAATCGAAACGAAGGCTTTTTTGTTCTAGAACACTAATGGAAGGCCCAACATCCAAACCCATAAATGTATTCTTTTTATACCTTCCTGGTCTGATTCGAAGCCATAATCCCATTTTTTTAGAATTCAGCTCATGTGGCCTTTTATCTAGGTTTTGTCCAAAATGAAGGGGGAATTCTCTTCATGCCTGAACACAAAACCATACCAACCTCTGTGAGGAATCGAAATTTTTGTCCTGTATCGAATATGTGGTTCCTAAAATTCTCCATCCCAGGCCTAAATATCCCAACAATCCATATATTTATAGTTGAATTTCTCTACTAATTCTCTCAGGAAAAGAACAACAATTTCTTGCAAACCAACACCATGACCAATAACTAGCTTTCCCTCATCCTACCTGAGTTTCCACTTCTTGTATTTATAACTCGACCTCCTCCTAGGCATATTTAAAACACTTTTTCAAGTGCAATACTTTACTTTTTTAAAGGCCTTTAGAGCCTACATAGGAGCAAGTTTGGGGGCGATCGACACCTTAACAAGATTTTTGACGTTTGTGTGATTAGGCCTTGGATGTGAGGCATGTGTTTCCTCATCTGCAGGTTGTGGAGGAAAAAAAATTGTTCGAGACCTCTTTTTATGTCATTATTTCCCCTTTTGAGTGATTTTTTTGAGAAGATTTCGGTTGAGTATCCTTTGATCCACTAACGACACGTTGTTCACTGTCTTGGGACATGGGGCATAATCCCCTTTTGAGAGGGATGGGGCAAGCATAATTGGGCACATCCTTTCCCTACCCTAAAGTCAAAGAAAAAAACTAATTCAAAAATCAAGTTTAAACTTGGATCCAGTCAGAAACCCTTGAAAATGCTCAAAACCCCTCTCGTACATTTGGATTCCCATGAACCCTCGTGCTCTAGTACCTTACCAATCACCATTTTTACCCTGGAAATGCTTAGAAACCCTAGATAAAAGGCTAAAAAACACTCATCACTGAGAAAACCCTATCACGTAACAATGTGAAGGAAGAAAAACCAGCAGGGGATAGGGTTTCTCATTGGTGTGTTGTGACAAGGATTGAAGAGTAGGAAACCCCTTGAATAGAGGCTTGCCCCGGTGGGCTTTGGGATGTCTTGGCTCTAGGATAAGTCACAACTTATTGGTATATCTAGCTTGCGGTCTGTTGGATATAACCTTGAGAAATTATTGTTCCCGTGGTTAAAAAACAATGCGAAAGAAGATATAAAAAGGAAGTGGGTTATTTATTTTGCTACTTGCATGCGGCAAGGGTACTTCAACTAAAACTGAGCCACAAACTAAAATTGTATGAAGAAAATAAGATATCAAATACTTTATCTTAGCAGAAGTATCAAACTATGCCCTCATCATGAATCTGTTATGAAATCAATTATTGCTCACGTATTGGCGATCTAGGTCCCATGTTTTTGGAATTTACCCATATGGAACAAATTATTTGAATTTTATCACCATTAACGATATTTTCTCATTTTCTCAAGATAAGTTAAGTTTATGTGGTCAGTTAAGTTGTGATCAAGTTTATGGTAGTTTTTTATCAATGATCCATGTTTATGTGGTTCATTGAGTTGTGATCAGTTTATGGTAGTTTTATATCAGTAGTCCAGGTTCTATTATTAAAGTAAGATTACTAAGACTTCCCAAGAATGATAAAATATAAATACCTCACTTCAACTAAAAAAAGTTGAGTTTATGATAATATCAGATACACAGATTTTAAATAGCATACACTTCTTCCTTTTCCGACCAGATCATAGTGTAGTACTTGTGGGTGTGTGCAATATGGTTTTCCAAAATTTACTTCCTCCTCTCCCTCTGTGTGAAACATTTGCTGCACAGGGAAGAGGGGCTGCCACATCAATGCTTCTTGGTATATTCTTCTCTTACTTCTTGATATGATTATTGGAACACATAAATGTTAAATCTAGATTGCTTCCATGACCATATTCATGGCTTATCATAGGAAATCTCCACCAATTGGTCCTCCCTGCTCATCGTGGTCTTAAGGGCATTGTTGAGAAATACGATCACTTTCTGTTTCTTCGCTTGGGTTCTGTCCCTATGTTCGTGGTTTCTTCTTCTGATATTTCCAAACTGTTTCTCAAAGCTTGTGATTTGATATTTTCCATCCGACCTCCAAGAACTGTTGGGAAAAATCAAATTTTTTTAATTCTAAAGATGTGGTCTAGTTCTCTCCATATGGATATAAATAGAGGAATATGAGAAAAAAATATGTGTCTTAGAACTGCTCACTGCCAAAAAAGAATCGAGTCCTTTAGGCACGTCCGAGAGGAAGATATATTGCCATGATCAGTTCAGTCTGGGAGAATAGTGATAGAGGAAAAATGCTCGTGAATTTGAGCAAGGCCATCTCTACTCTCACTTCCAATATAGTTTGGCGAATTCTTTCTAAGAGGAAATTTATTGACAGTGATTTGGGTGGAGATTTCGAAGGGCTTAAGGATCTGTTTTGTTTATGGAAAATATAAGAGAGTCATATTTCTCAAAGTTGGGATTCAAAATAATAGTGAAAATTTAGATATTTTGCATATAGATGTATGGGGAATCAGGATCAGCTCAGGTACAATCTCTTGGTGGTGGTGGTGCTAGTTATTATGTTACTTTTATTAATGATGCAATTATAAAAGATTGGGTTTATTTCATTTAACAAAAATATGATCCTTTTTCTAGTTTTAATAAATGGAAATCTTTGGTTGACAATGAGATAGGAAAAAGGTTAAAGTGTCTCAGATCTGATAATGGAGGTGAATATTGCGGCAAGGATTTTGATAGTTATTGTTCATACCATGGGATTCATAGAGAGAGGACTGTTACAGGAACAACACAATAAAATGGTGTGTTAGAAAGGATGAACAAAATAATCATGGAGGATGCAAGGTGTATGAGATTGAATGAAAGGCTTCCCTTAACGTTTTGGGCTTATGGTGTAGATACTATTGTTTACTTAATAAACATAAGGCCTTCAAGCGCTTTGGATGGTGGGATTTCAAAGGAGGAATGGATAAGTAAAAATGTAAACTAATCATTTATGAGAAGTTTTGGTTGTGAATCATTTGTCCATATAGATAAAGAAAATAGAACAAAGGAAGAGGCTAAATATAAAAGGCGAAACTTTATTGTATATGGGCTTAATGATTTTGGTTATCATTTATGGGATTATGAAAATAAAGAAATAATTAGGACTAGAGATGTCGTATTTAATGAAAAAGTAATGTATAAATATTAGTTGTAGGGAGATGAATAGGTAAAGGAAAATACGGAGTACATAGTGCTTGATGAAATAAAAGAAAACGAAGTTCCAAAGGTTCCAAAGAATCAAGAACAACAACATGTACCTCAAATAACTGCAAGTGTTAGAAGATATACCATGTCGAGTAGACCCCATGAATGATAGTCTCCTTCATTGTATTATTTATTGATGACCAAATTTGGTGAACCGGGATCTTATGAAGAAGCAATGCAGGTGGAAACTAGAAATAAGTGGGAGCAAGACATGAATGAGGAGATGGAATCATTGGTAAGAAACCAAACTTGGGAGGGTTTTCCTGCAGGTAAAAGAGCATTACAAAATAAATGGGTTTACATATTGAAGGAAGAATATGGAGACAATAAGTGGTAAAAGGACAAAGTTGTTGTAAAGGGAATATATTTTGATGAAATATTTTCTCTTTTACTTGTTAAAATAAATTCAATTAGAACTATTTTAATTCTAGTTGCACTAGAATATTTGCATGTTGAACAATTAGATGTAAAAACAACCTTTCTCCTTGGGGATTTAGAGGAAAAGATTTATATGGAGAAACCATAGGGGTATGAGGTCAAAGGGAAGCATAATTTCGTATGTTGGTTGAAGAAGAGCTTTTATTTCCTAAAGCAAGCTCCAAGGTAGTGGTATTTAAAATTGGATAGGTTTATGACAAAACAAGGTTATAATAGACATCATTTTGACCATTGTGTTTATTTCAAGAATCTAGATAATGGAAGATATATTATCTTGTTATTATATGTGAATGGCATGCTTGTTGCAAGGCCTAACATGGAGGATATAAATGTGGTCAAAAGGAAATTAGCTAGTTTAGTTTTTTATGAAGGATTTGTGTGATGCAAAGTAAGTCTTTGGTATGAAAATAACAAGAGACATAAATAATCACAAATTGACATTGTTTCAGGGTGAGTACATAGAAAAGGTGTTGGAGAGGTTTAGAATGCAAGATGCAAAACCAATTAGTACACCTTTGGTCATCCATTTCAGAATAAGTAAGGAGATGTTTCCAAATAAACAAGAGGAGATAGAACACATGTAAAAAGTTTCCTATTCAGTAACAATTGGTAGCTTTATGTATGCCATGGTGTGCAAAAGACTAGATATTGCACATGCAGTGGAAGTTGTGAGTAGGTATATGAACAATCCAATTAAAGAGCATTGGAAGGTAATAAAGTGGATTGCTAAGTATTTGAGAGGTACTTTTACTCATGAATTATATTTTGGAGGTTTAGAGATTTATCTACAAGGATATGTTGATGCAGATATGGCAGGTGATAAAGATAATAGGAGGAGCACCACAGGGTGTGTCTTCACTATAGGTGGAACAATAGTGAGTTGGATTTTGAAACTTCAAAACGTTGTTTTACTTTCAACAATAGAAGTAGAGTATGTTATTTCTATAGAGACTAGTAAAGAGATGATTTGGATACATAGATTCATGGGGGAATTGGGTAAGAAGAAGGAGAATAACAAGTTGTACAGTGACATCCAAAGCACCATTTGTCTTGCAAATAGCTCAGCTTTCCATTCTAAGACTAAGCATATACAAATAAAGTACCATTTCATATGATCTGTTCTAGAATATGAACTATTGAAGTTGGAAAATAAGCATACTAGCCAGAATCCTGTAGACATGTTGACAAAGGTTGTAACTAGAGAGAAACTAACTTCCTTCTTAGTTGAGTTGGCCTTCGAGCATGAAGGTGAAGATGGGAAATTTTCCAGGTCCAAGGTTTGGATCATATTCCAATAAGTGCAACAACGATGGATTTGTTTTGATTAGTCTCCATGTGGGATATTGTTGGTTGTAGAGCCTGATTATTATTCCAATCATGTTTGAATTCCCAACTGAGCTATAGGGGTGCCTGGGGGTCCATTTTTTTCTTTTTTTCGACCATTGAAATGTGCCGAAAATTTCCTTGTAAAATGTTGTAATTTTGTAGTCAATCTGATACGTTCATTAGATTTCACATATGACGGTATAATTTATGTTAGGGATTTTATCCCTAGAAGGAAAACCTCTTTTCTATCAAAATTGTTTTAAGGTTAGGTATTGTTGTATTGCAAAAAACAATACTGTGAGAGAGTGTGAAGATGAAGTTGTAGTGTATGTGTTGTAGGTTATATCCCTTCATTTTGTTGGATGGGATAATAGAAAGGACTGTCAATTTTTGTGTGGACATAGCCCATCTTGAGTGAACCATGTTATATTGGTGTCTCTCTTATACTGTGTTTATGTGTTTTATTTTTGCATCTTGTTTTATGATATTGTTCTATGATCCTGTTTTCTAACAGCCTTTCTTTATTATTGAAATTTGTTGTCTTCAAAATATTGGTTCACCGTACCTTATTCCATGCTACATGCATGTTCTAGTATGTCATGTATATTTTAGTTTGGGTGTTTGCCTCATCCATGCCACACATATGATATTATGCTAATTTGGCTACATTTTGATCTAGGTAAAGAAGAGAATTGTCTAAGTGGTGAGCCTAAACTTGCATACACACACAATGTTTTTTGACATATCACCCTTCACCAATGATCAAGAGATATAATATGTTTAATGAGTGGCCATCTGGTGTCCTTTTAGTAGCTACTTCAATTCTACATGCATAGTTTGGTTTTCCAATGTCTATTTTTCCAAGTGATCTTCATCAAATGCTCAACCTTGTAGTATATAATAGCGATCAGTCTAATAATGGTGTCCTACCACTTCCCATTGAACAACTTCACATCGAACAATTTTGCGTCAAACAACTTCATGCTAGACAACTTTGTACCATACAACTTCACCTTTGCATACTGAAACAAGTTTATGCACATACTGAAACAAGTTTATGCACATTTCAGAAGCCTTTTTTTGCCACATTTCCATGTCCAAAAGTGAACAAAAAAAAAGAACCTCCAAAAAACAATTCTTGACAACTCCTGACACCAAACCCCATAAATTTTGGTTGAGAATCCGGCGATGGCCAGAACAGTTCTCTAACTCAAGAAAATATGCAAAAACGATCTTCTTGTGATTCCTCCACATAGATCTATGGAAAAAATAATTTTGACCCTGGTTTTTTATCATCCATTGATGTTACTGCCACCCAAGCTAAGGGGTGACCGTAGAATTTCCTAGCATGGATGGTGCACTATTTGTTTCCTTGGTATGTTGACATTTCCATAAATTTGTGCAGAGATAGATCTTTGTCTGCAATTTTCATATTTGCATGTTTAAACGTAATCGAGAGTTTCCAGAAACTTACAAACAAGAACAATAAACTATACAAAAACATGGTACACTGCCCATTTTTATCACCAACAACAATAGATCGAGATCTTTATTCACATGAAAATAGAACTATAAAAAATCCATCCCTACTATAAAGATAGGGAGGTGCATTGCTGCAAACCCTTGAGTCAATCTCAATACAAAATTGTTAATATTTCACTACATTCACTCTGTATCTTTCTCTCTTCCCCGAGCATCATTGTATATAGAATTAAGAACCGTAAAACCTAAGAAGGTGAGTCATTAAATTTCAATTAATATCATTAATAAACCCCTTATACAAAATATATCACGCCCCTCAATACATCTTTCTGAATACTTTGGAAACAACATATGGAAACTAATAAAATCTTGAAATTGTCTTCCAATGGGTAAATAGGTTCATCTTTCCACGATGTAAATTTTTTTTTTGATAATTTTGAAGAAGATGAAATGAATGGAATCAAGTTCCTTGATTAATAATTTTTTAATTGTATCCACTTTTGTATAATGATAGTTTTGTGGATAATTTGATTTGAAAAAACTGTGTTAATTTATAGTTTTATTGAAATTAAAAGTTCTTCATTAAATGGTTTGCTATTTTTTAACATTGTTTAAATTTGGAAGTACAATATTTTATTAAGCTTTTTTTGTATGAAGTGTGTAGTTAAATTCATGTTCTCAATTAAATTAGAATATTTTCTAGATGGTTCAACATTGAAAGTTTTGGTGAATATCTCTTATTTAATGTTTCAACATTAAAGCATTTGGTGAATACAAGGAGTACACTTAAAAAAATTTCATTAGATGTTTGGTTATTTTTAACGTTGTTAAAGTTGGGGAATACAATATTTTAGTATGTCTTTTTTGTGTTAGTTAATTTCCTCTTTATTTTAGATGTTTCAACGTTGAAAAAATTCGATGAATATATGTCATTTAGTATTTCAACATGAAATGATGAATGTATGTTCTTTAGTATGAAATTAAAACCAATCCTTTAAATTTGATGAGTTCTCTCAAATACATGTTTCCCACTTGTGTCTATTGCACAGAGCGTTATTTATTGCAAATGGACTGCTACTTTCACGTGACAGGGTTTCTTTAACTAGATCTGAGATAATTTATGGAAAACGGATTGCTTATTTTTTTCACATGAAAAAAACTATACCATTGCAATAGTAGATGTAAAGATGTACACAAAAAATGACAATATAAGGCAAGGTTATCCCAGAAACAAGAAGGTTCGACCCAAAAGATATGCCAATAGTCACTCATAGGCAAAAAATAGAGTCTGATAGACCAAAGAAAATATATATAGACAGATTGGCCAAAAAAGAGACAAGGACGCCAGCAACAAGAAAAATATGAGAAAAGGTTTAGGATTGGAAAATCCGAACCCTATCTTCAAATAAGAAATCCATCCACTCACTTTTGGCTGATGATAAATCTTTCAAAATCATTTAACGCCTTTTTCGAAAGAGCGTTCGCCAAATGATTGAATTCTCTATAAACATGGAAGAAAGAGATATATTTAGAGGATTCAATCCGATGTCGAGTATTTTTCAACCATGTAGAAAGACTCAACCATGTAGAAAGAGGAAGGATGTTGATGATGTTTTTGTTTGAAGCCCGGTCAATAATAAATCCAGCTAAAGGGGTTTGGAGAAATGGAGGAGCATCCATAAATCAAGTAATTCACCTTTTGAATTTGATTCAAAACTACAGAACATTCAAAGTTAAAACAAGCATTATTGCTTCAGCCAAAGGACAACACGTGCTCCACAAACCAAAGAGTCATTCTATGAAGATCCATAAAAAAAAACCATTGACTTTGTTATAATCCATAGAAGGCTTAACATGGGCGATAGATGGAACAATTATGATGATAGGCCTAAAGACTACATATTCTCATAAAGTTACAATGGATTTTATAACAACTTGGGAGGCGTCCATATTTAACCCTTTAAAGACTTTTTGTTTCTAACTTTCCATATTTACCAGCACAAAAATATTAGAAGAGCCCACCAGTCTTTGTCATTTCCTTTCCAATTTGTAAAACATTCATACAACAAACTACCACCCCAATTAGTTGATGTATCACGTATACATGAAACATTTAACCATACTGTTTTTTGAAATTGGCAGGTCACGAAGAGGTGGAGAACTGATTCTTCGTTAATTTTGCAGAGAGTGCATATGTTTGACCCAGAGAACCCACTGTCAGATAAGTTGTCCCAGGAAAGAATGTTATTATTCAAGGATAAACATGTAAAAAAGTTTATTTTGTATGGATTCCGCCAATCCCAGATGGATCTATGCCACCAAATGTCTTCACTTGTGAAATATTTAAATGAAGATCAATATGCTAACTTGGCAGTGATGACCCCAAACTGATTTTTATAAGTCTATTTTAAGGAGTCCTCCATGTTGTCGAGAAGTATATATCCTATTTTGAGCCCAAGTATATGTGCAAACGATTCTTCATCCAAAGATCCTGATAAAACCAGTTGAATAGTGGATATCTAATGATGAGGGCCACCTTCTCTAGAAGGAGTGATAGAAATCTGTGTTAGATTAAAGTAACCTAGAGAGTGAAAGAAGAAAACAAGATGGCTGGAAAGTTCATAGATTTTCGGGCTACCTCTAATCAGATCCATGCCAATACGAATAGGCTCCCGTTTCTCAGATACCAAACCATCCAATCACCTAATATGTTGAAATAAATTACCATTCCATCCCAGAAGCTCGAAGCACCTTTAATCAAGGTATGATTACCACAGATCCATTAAGTGACAGTAATCTTTCTAAAATATTTAAACTTCATAACTTTGCACCAGAGGTTGTTTCCGAATATTTCCATCCACGAGATTTTAGCTAGAAGAGATTTCGAGAAGCATAAAATATTCTTCAAGGCCCATCCACCTGTTTCCTTTGGAAAAGCCAGGTGTTCCCATTTGACAAGATACAATTTTGAATACTCCAAGTTCCTTGACCATAGGAATTTATTTCTAATATTGTTTAGAATTTGTATAGGGATTTTCCATAAATAAAGCTAGTATACAGCTAATTTTTCCAATACATATTTATCTAGTATCAGTCTACCTTCTAAAGAAATGCATCTCCAACACCGGTGGTCGATGTGCTAGTCATATATTTTAAGCACCCAAATCCAGTCCCCAGCTGTATATCCATTTGGTTTGATAAAATATCTAGTATTTCAATTCACTAGATAGGGAGGACACTTGAAGAGGAAATATTTCTTTTATAATTGCTATGTCCGCCAAATCCATCTCATTCTCAACAAAATGAGACTTACTGAGTTTTATGGCCATACCTTATACATAACAAATTTGTTGAATTAACTGGTTGTACATGTCCCACAATTTTTCTGAGTCAATGCCAATTAATAGGATGTCATCCATGAACATAAGATGAGTAATAGATAAGAGTGTCCTAAATTTAAAACCCTCGACACTTCCATCTCAGTTTTTCTTTCGCTATCAACTTGCTATAACCGAATTACTAGTAAAAAGATAAGAGGATATAATGGACAACCTTGTCGTAAACCTATAAAAGTAGAAAATAATTATGTCGGGTTTCCATTGACCAACACCGCATAATTTAAAAAGGATGCACAGACCATGATTCATTTTATAACTCTATAATTAAGCCCAATCTGTATCAAAATTAATCTTAGAAATCCCTAGTGCAGTCGATCACATTATTTATGTAAATCCAAATGGAGAATCATAGCCTTCTAATTCCTATTTTTTATACTATGAATCATAGCCTTCTAATTCCTCCTTTGTTCAAGTGTCATAGCCTTCTAATTTCTCCTTTGTTCAAGTGTCGTTTCTCCTCAGCCAATTACATAATTTTAAATTTCTCTTGTTCCAGACTTCCCCAAATTTCGAGCTCCTTTGGATGAAAAATACCTATGCCATTTCATGAATTTTTTTTTTATTTGATACTCAATTTCTTGGACTTCCGTATTGGCAGCAGCCCACTTTTCTCTTTCCCACTTTATAATAGTCACTTTCAAGGATTTAAGCTTTTCAACCAGTCTATCCATAGATGAATAGTGATGAAACTCCTCATCATTAGTCCAAGACCGCTTCACTAAATCTTTGAATTCGTCTTCTTTTAACCAGTTATGGTTAAACTTGAAAGGATAGTGCATATGTACATCTTCAAAGTCTACTTGATAGATTATAGGATAGCGGTATGATATTTTTGAGAGTCAACCCATGATCTATACCTGTGTAATTTACCAAGAAACGTTTCACCAAAGAGAAATCTATATAAATGTTTTGAAATGCCTTGACTTCCAACACGATCATTTCTCTAGTTCGGCCTCAGAGCATGCGGTTCAACATGCACAGGTTTGAACTATGGAACAAATATTTGAAAAGATTCCCAAAGGGTCCTGTTGCAGCTGCAACATTTTCCCAAAATTCAAATTTTTTTTGAGACCCTCCTTTAATTCATTTTGCTCAGCTTTTTGGTTTTGCTTGATGTTTGTGAAAAGATTACTTTGATACCAGTGATTTTTTACGGTTTGAATTGATTTTTCCTTACTATCAGAAGCATGAGATATTTTTGAGTCAGAAGTGCAGTTATCTTCATGCCCATTGTTTCGGAAAAGAATAGGACATCACATCCGATTCAAGTGTTATTGGTCTCCATTGCATTTTTCTTTATCGGCTGTTGTTTTGAGATCCCGTTGGAACCTTTGTCTATACGTTCTCCGTCGTTGCGGAGAAGGTACTGCGAGGTTTTTCTAGAGTTGTTTTATCCTCTTTCGATCCCCATCGTTTTTTATTCGCAGATCCTTTGGATTTCAGCTTTCGCCGTTGTGGCTTTGGAAATCACTATCTTTCCGCTGTAGTTTGATTTTGTTTTCCGCGTGACCGTTATTTTTTGGCCGAAGTCATGTTTGTTTTTACTCCGATTTTTGCTGGTTTGTAGAACTTGGTTTCTTTTATGATTTTGTAGTTGTGGCTTTCCAACCATCTATTGATTCGAAGCCTTAGTCTCACGAGCTCTGATGCGAGTTTTGTTTTTTTTCTCTGTCGATGCCATTTGCGGGTTTCTTGGTTGTTTCATCATCTGCCGTTGCAGAGGCGATGTTGACAAGATCGCCGATCCCATAGTCGTTGGCCTCCCGATTGATTTTATTTTTCCCACCGATTATGTGTTGACAGCGGCATATATATTGGGGTTGGGGGTTTATTGTTTTTTATTGTTGTTTTGGCGATTTTCCCGTGCTGTCGTTATCGCTCGAGCAGACCAATGCATTCGCTGTCGGTACCTTCGCTCCTAGGCGGCTTCGCCGTCGAGGTTTACGGGTTTTTCTCCACCAGTCGTGCAACACAGTGACATGTAGGCCCTTATGTCGTTCTACTATTCTGTTTGATTGGTAAAAATATTTTTGTTGTCCTTGGTCAGTTCGTTGCCTCTGTGGTTAGTGGTTACCTAGGTTTTCCATCTCGACATGTATATATATTCTAAGTAAATGGTTTGACGGCCCTGTGGAGGGTATTTGTGGTTTTGTGTGATGATTTATTCCATGACCATTATGGGTTTGCAGCCCGCACTAGACTGCTGGAGAAACCAGTGCAGACGGCCGTTACGTTGTCTGCACCAGTTTCCAACAGTTTATGTTTAGCCATCTAGGGAGGGAGTTTTCATGGTTTTCTTCAGAGATGCCGAGGTTCCACAGCTTGGTCGCCCTCATTTTGTGAACCAGGGTTATGATGTTGAAGTTACTCCCCACTTAGGATGAGACTGTTCAAACTCGAGTACGAAAGCTGGACCAATTTAGGGATTCAGAATGCAATTTTAGATGCGAGTAGCAGTTTCCTCTTATGTTTTCTTTGAGCGTACAATGAGTTAAGCGCACTATCACAGTACAGTATCCTTCTCTTCGGATTAGGCCTCATGTTTTCCTTGGAAATTTTTACTTCATAGCGTCGAGAGGGGGTGTTTGAGATTGTTTTCTACTCAGCGAGAGGAGAGGGATATTCGTCGTTTTAGAAAGGCCATGATATTCTAAGTCGATTCTGCAAATGTTGGTCATGAGCTAGTTTTAGCCTTTTGAGTAGTTTAATTTTATGCAGGAACATTTGGTTTTTGAGCATTGTTTGTTTTTTTTTTTTAGCCGCACTCATGTTTAGCATAGACGAGGTAAAATGCTTATACAATTTGTCTCCATTTTTGAATGTTATCAAGGAATGGCCCAACAGAACCTAAAATCAATTTCTGTGTAAGATAGGGAAATTATTCAGAATCCAAGATGTCTAAACGATAGAAGAATAAGGCTCCCGTAGTAGAGGAGGAACCCGAAGTCGAAATTGTTACCAGAGTTGAGTACACCTACGAGAACACCAAACGCATAGTTGGTATAGAACCCAAATATAAATGGGGGGAATTTTATAGATTAATAACATGCCGAGAAGTACGTGATGCAGGTTTTGAAGAAGAAACCATCTATGCCAATATAGAGAGATCTGCATTGATGAGAGTGGCTACAAGACCTGAGCTTTTTCCATGCTCATAGGTGATTGGGTGGATGTTTTCCACTGTAGATGTAACCACCATGATTTTGGCAAATGTTGATAAACAGGGTTATGTTGCTTATAGCCCTGGGTATGTGTCACTGGCCTACCACTTGCCAGAAGCACAAGTGTACTTGATTGAGGGCTGGCTAAAGGCAATTAAGTTGGACGTAGTTGAGACACGAAGAGAATGCTGGTGCCTGGAAACAACTTTAGAACTAGGCCGACTGGGGAATATGATACTTCCAATCTAATAACCCCTTACAGGTTCATTGCCTTGATGCTGAAGAGGATTTTCGGAAGGGCCCATGGTAAAAGATTCAAGTTAGAGTGGGTGCCTATCATATTCTATGTGGCAACCCAGGGAACAATGTTCAACTGGGAAAACATTGTATCTAATAGCCTCTCAGCTTGCATTGCTTCAGCATTAGGTGGGGTGTCCCAGAAGAAATCAGAGTTCTATGTGAGATCTCTACTGATTGATTGCATACTATGCAACCAACCCTTCCCAAACCTGAGGTGTATCTGGGACCGAGAGGGAACACCAGTATAAGCAGCTTACAAGCCACTATGGGCACACAAGTACCATAGTCACTATAGAGAAGCGTGTGAGCACTTCATTATGCCATTATATACATTGATCTTCTTGAAAGAGTGTAACTGCATGTTGGAGGAAGCATTGCAGGTGATTGAAGAATATGTAGACTACTACTTAACAGAGGATGGATTGTATTTCAGGATGTATGGATGCTCTAGAGCACCCTCACTACTGCCAAAGTATGCCACTAACTATGTAGTGCACAAGGAGGCAGTTAGACAAGTCTTCTTAGATGGTATAGGAATTTTTTTATCCAAACATAAGAAAGCGGCTTACCCTCCTTTACCATTCAGGTTGGGAAGCTATAAGTTCACAAGGGTGAAGAAATATGATGAATTTGTGGAAGAATTGGGGAAATTCCACTTTGGGAAAATGAATTTCCACAGGAATGATTCCCAAAATAAAGTGGCCAAGCACTGTAAGGAGGCAAACGTGCATTTTGAATACACAAGCCACTGGGATAGAGAAGAATCCATTTTTCGCTGTGCATAAAATATAGCGGCCTTAAGAAGAATACTTAAAAACAAAATCACCACCAAAGGCGGGAAATGACAGGATGAGCAGGAAAAGGCAGAGGAGGAAGAAGCTAGAAAAATAAATGAAGATGCTAGGAGACTAGCACAGGAAGTTGAAAGCTGGCTCAAAGGTGGTGAGGAAGAAAAGAGAAGAGCTAAACAAGAAGCAGCTAGAAAGGCAGAAGAAGCTACTCAAAGTGAAGAGGAGGAAAATAAAAGATAGATGGATGAGAAATTCAAGAGGTAGGAAGCAGAAAGGTTGAAGCTGACAAGGGCAGTGATAGAGCAATCAACTTTCGATCCTGTAGACAGTCAGGCTCAGGACTTGGGTAATCCTGATATTCAAGATCCTGAGGCAGCTGCTGGCAGCACAACAGGATAGGCCATGGTCCCCCCTACCCTTAGGCTAATCCATTTTGAGCAGAAGAGAGGGGAGGAGGTACCAGATTTCAACATTATTTTTTATGATAGAGAAAGGAAAAGAATAGTGAAGAGGATCCAGAGAAAGGTCGAGACTAGGGGGTAGTTGGGTAAAATGATAAATGATACAACTGTAGTATATGGGATAGACAAGGACCCCAGATTCACCATCAGAGCTGGTGCTACATTGATCCATGCTTTTGAGGACAATTTAGATCGAATAATGACTGATCTTCAACAATCAAAGAAGTATACTGCCCAGCTAAAAGATACCCTGAGAAGAGAGAGAGAGGAAAATAATAGATTGAAAAGAAATTTTGAAGACATACAACATGAAATAAAGTCTTCAAAAGCTGAGCTCCAGTCCCTCCAAGTTGAGAAGAGATCTATGGAGGCTGCCCAAGAATGTTTGGAGAAATTGTAGTAGGAATGTCAATGGTTAAGGATAGAAAATGAGCAGCTGCTAGGTAAGATAGGGGAATTGGAGCTACAGAAAGCTACCTTGGAGGAATCTGAAAGGAAATCTCAAGGGAAGACTGTAGAGCTGAGAGAACATATTTCCTCATTAATAGCAGCTCTAGAATAGGCCAAGGAACAACAAGTCAATCTTCAGCCATTCAAGGAGCATGTTTTGGCACAAAGGAGCAAGATGCACTAGTTGTAAGTAGCCATAGAGGAAGAAAGGTGCAAGATATTGCAAGTAGACAATCGGTTAGAAGATATTTTGGAAACCTCTTCATATTTTGTAGACAAATTGCAGGACATCTTAGAAGTCCTGATAGGAAGGATAGCTAGATTGGAAGCGAATGAAGAAACCCATGCAGATCTACCATCAAAAGATCAACAAACCCTAAGGCAAGACTATTAGTTACTGGAGTTTT
This sequence comes from Pseudotsuga menziesii, assembly GCA_001517045.1. NCBI lineage: Eukaryota > Viridiplantae > Streptophyta > Pinopsida > Pinales > Pinaceae > Pseudotsuga > Pseudotsuga menziesii. The sequence continues at coordinate 68,710 of LPNX010185748.1, read as the reverse complement.
CCATAAACACAGCCGAATAATTCAAGAAGGCTATCAAGAAGACAAGGGGGGCTTGTGCAGAGTTCTTCAGGAGGCTGTTGATCACTTATAATTGCTGCCAGGTTGAGGCTGAAAGAAGAATGGATACCTTTCTAGAGCACAGCCTATTTTTGGAGATGTTGCAAAGAAGATATCAGGAGGATGGACAAATGATCCAGCACATCAAAGCCTTTGACGAGTAGACCCTGAGGAATGAAGTAGCTCATGTCGCGGTTAGTGTGTAGTTGCTAGAAGACCAACTTCACCTGAGCTTAGCTAGAATAGAAGTAATAAGGAACTAGGCTGCTAAATTTGAAATAAATATTCGTTTCTTAGAACCTTCCGAGTTTGAATGCATTGTCTCAGAGGCTTCAACGTGGAAAAATTTCTTGAATAGTCAAGCAGGGCCCTCCTCATAAGCCTTTTATTTGTTTATTGTAATATATTGTAAATTCTATAACCACTTAATGAAAGCAAAGCATGGGAGATGAAGCATTGGGGAAGCCCAAGAGTCATTTGTGGGCAGCCCAATATTTTATTCTTTTTGTATAAATATAGAAGATTTAGATAAGAAAATGACTTTTTCTGAGTTAGATTGGTGAAGACATATTGTAAGAAGAACTATTTCCTTTTGCAATAGATAATTACAGTTTGCATGTTGGAGAAAGTTTGGTGGAATGTTAAAATGTTGTGCTATGGATTTGTTGAAGAGGAACTATTTCATTTTCAGCTTTGTGTCCATTAACTGTGAGATCGTTTTAACTCTTGGAACCTATGTTCTTGTATGAATGATCTCTAGTTTATTTTATGAAAATTTCCACCATGAGTAATGAATGTTATTCATAAACAATTGGCTATCTGGTTGTTCAAATATCTTTAAATGTTCATGTGTTTTGAAAGAAGTATCAGCTATCTGTGATTTTTCATAATGCATGAACAAAATACATTACTCATTAATAAATGATAATCTTGCTCCCTAGGGATAGGTTAAGTAGTTAGTTTTAATTTCTTGCTGTGTGTGATTCAGATGCAAGAGAGTCTAAGACGAGAGGTAAGAACCTGCGCATCACATTGTGACCACTCCTTGTATTCTTAATCAATCTGCATTTTAGATAGGCACTTGCATGTCATACTTAAAACTAAAAAAAACACAAAAATATATACGGTGGACCGGGACGCAATCGGTAAAACCTTTTATTTTTGTTACTTGACCTACGGTAGCTGGACCGCAAACTGGACGGATTCCCTACAGCAAATAGTCACGAACTAGTTGGGAACGTTGATTGGGGAGAATCCCTTACTGTTGTTGCTTGCAAATTTCTAGGCCTCAACAATTTTCTAGCACTAGAAGGAGGGCTTCCAGTGCATGCCTGGCTGGGGAAATCCATTTCCTCGAAATAACTCCACCAGTGATAGTTTTGAAAGCAGTTTATTTCCTGATCCAAATACCGAAGAGAATAGAGAACATTTGTTTGCTGTAGACAACCAAGTGGTAAATGATCTAAGAAGACACACAAAGGCTTATGTAAAGAGTATTGGAGGATTACCCATTATCCCTGATTTACCTTGAAGAGAATACAAGAAGAAAGACCATCCCATCTTGGAAGATTCAGTGTTGGTTGGAGATTGGGAAGAGTTAGTAGAAGTATCTTTACAGGAAGTTGTTCAACCTTGGAATCAAGTAGGCCCAAACACACCTTATTGTTCACCTGTGCGGACTCCTGTTCCTTCACCCCCTCACTCTCCACCCAAACTCATGGAAGGTGTAAATGCAAATCAGCCACCTAACCCACTGAATCCACCACCGGCTTTGAAAACCAGATCACGCTTGAACCTAACACCTCCGTTGCATGACTTACCTCAATATTTTGAGAAGTTGCTGCCTAAGTTTGATCCTAATGAGAAGGTTTTAGTAGATGACCATTTGCAAAGTTTCTATTTGGCAATAGAAGGATTAAGGGTCAGGGAACATGAGGATGTTGTTTGTAGACTATTTCTACACACCCTAAAAGGAGCAGCTACATCGTGGTACTTTGGTTTTCCTGCAAACTCTATCCCAGATTGGGATACCTTTGAAAGGATTTTCAGAAGTAAGTATGCAGCCCAAAATATGCATGCAGCACTAATGAAAGGTTTGGGTGCTTTAAAAAAAGAAAGGAAAGAAAAGGTACACAATTTCACTCAAATATTTTCTGCTTACCTCAAGAACTTCTCTACAACTGATAAGCCTTCTGATAAAGTTCTGATTGAGTATTATACCTTAACTTTAGGTCCGGATTTGGCTATGTTCGCAAAATATTAGGTTAAGCCTATGTTATCAGAGACTTATGAAGAAGCAGAAAGAATAGAGGAGGAAAAGGAAAGTATAGAAGATTATCCTGAGCAATCTAGAGAAAAACTTTTGGGAAAAGAGCCTTATTGTTGTCTAAACCTAAAGAGGACCAATCACATGATTTTGAGGGGATGTTGAAGATGATGCAAAAGCTTTCCAACAGAATAATAGATTTGGAGAAGGAAAAAGAAACCCAGAAAGCTTATAAGACTTACTACAAAAAAGGGAAGATAACAACCAATTCAAGACCCCTCCGCACGGTTCAACATCAATGAATTTGACAGAGGTAGGGATAGATAATTTCTGCACTTTTCACTGACAACCTCATTCTGAAAAGAATTGTCCTCAATGGTTAAATTCAATGACATTGGTAATGAATCAGCTCTTGGATTGTAAATTGACTTAGGACAGTGATGAGGAAGAGAAAGGTAATAAGACCATAGAAAAACAAGAAAATGATACCATGTTTTTATGGGATTGTGTCTCGCTGTTTGATACAGAAAAAAAATACTCTTAAACCTAAGAATATACCAATGACAACAAAAGACATGAATTTGGTAAATAAAGACAATTCAATAATCTAAAAAATTAAGAAGTTGCAAGAGAATGCCAGGAAACACCCAAACAACAATGTTGAGGACAAAGTACCTGAAATTACCATTATCAGCCAAGATCCAAAGCAAATAAACAAGCTTGTTAAGCATATTGAATACCATGTAGGCGTTAACAAAGAAAATATTGAAAATCTTGAAGAACCAGAGGAAGAGATACCCACCGAAAACCAACCTGCGGAGGAAGATGTCGAATCAATTCGGGAAGGGAAAGCTAGAACCCCACCTTTCCTTTTGACTCTGGAAATGCTGAACCATAAGGTGCATAATTGTTTGCTAGATTATGGATCATCAGTGAATGTTATGCCACTCGCAGTTTACAAAAAAATTAATGGGCAGCCCAAACCCACTGCTTGGGAAGTTACTCAATTAGACAGAACTAGTGTCAAAGTAGTGGGGGAAATGGAGAATGTTCTCATTTGTTTATCTGCAAATAACAAGATATGTCAATTTATTGATATTGTGGTGGCTGACATACCGGATGGGTATGGAATTATTCTGAACCAAGACTAGTCCGCGAGGTTAAAGGGGTATTTTGCTTCAGATTGGTCACATTTATGGTTGCCTCATAAAGGAGTCCCAAACCGGATCAAAATTTTAAGGGAGCCTTACATGAAACATACTATCACTAAGTTGGAAGAAGGAAATGAATCCTCTAATTTTGTTTTGGGGAATTATCTAACAGAGCTTGAACTAAGATATCATGCATCAGAAGAAGCCAGCAGTATGACTGACACTCAAGCCGATCTCCTGCAATTTTCACAGGCTGATGGGAGTGATTGTAAATCGGTAGACATAGTTTCAGTTTTAGAAGTAGCAAAATTATACCATGTTTAGGTATCTCATGTCTGCAATCTAGCCTACCCCCTTGACTCATAGGTTAATAGATTTGTAGGGGTGGGCACATAACTGTTCAGGTAGTGGTTGGTTCTCAAATTTTATTTTTCTTTTGATTTGATGACCTTGTACATAAATAATTTGATGCAGTTCTACTTTGATTTACCACTTTTATTTCTAGTTATTTTGGTTTGTTTTTGAATAAAAGAGGAAAACCTTTGGTTGCATGGAAAGTATCAAGGTTCTCGATTAACTGAAATCTTTGGGATAAGACTGTGCATTTTTATTTTGAAATGATATAATTTCTTCTAGTAAGTAGTTTTCCTAAATGGATATGCACTCATTGAAGTCTTGCTTAACCCCTGAAAATAACTCAGAATTAAGAGGTCTAGAATACTATTTTGAGGTTCCATCCATTTCACATCTAAGATGTCCTAGGGAGTGATAGCAAAAGACCCATGGAAAGGAAGCAAGGTAAACAGTTTATTATATATAAATGATCCCATGCCATAATTTCAAAAGCCTAAAGGCTGTTAAGAGTCAAAACTCCTAAAAGAAGCAATACATATCAAAGCAAAGTCCCAGAAACATGAATATCAATTTGCCAAAATTTCTTCTCTGTCTGTGAGCTGAAAAGTAAATTCTTCTCTCACACAAAAGGACACTATGGATAGAAGAGCCTAAATAAAATTCAAAAAGAAAGGAAAATGGAGGACCCAAAAGTTCAAAAGGCACAAAAGTGCATTTGGCATGGGAATGAGGAACAAATGAATAGTTCTGTTTACCATATGTTACGATCCTGTGGTGTCCAAGCTAGAAACTACCCAAAGATAGAGGTAAAATAAAACTCACCTACTAAGCCTCAAAAGAGTTATCCAGACTTTGAATATTTTGCGTTCCCCTTCCCAAAGAATGGACTATCATCAATGGTTTAAATGCATGTGTTTGCCATCTTAGGAATACAAGCATCTAGAAGTATTCAACTTATGAGCTAAATCAATAAATACTCTTTTATTGGGAAGAAGTTGATTCAGAAATATGGGGTTCACCAGGTAGTCACCAATTGTTGCAGCTGCAACATTTTCCCGAAATTCAAATTTTTTTTGGGACCCTCCTTTAATTTGTTTTGCTCAGCTTTTTGGTTTTGCTTGATGTTTGCGCAAATATTACTTTGATACCAGCAATTTTTTACGGTTTGAATTGATTTTGCCTTGTCGTCGAAAGCATGTGAGATTTTTGAGTTGGGAGTCCAGTTATCTTCACACCCGCCATTTCGGAAAAGAACAGGACATAACGTTTGATTCAAGTGTTATTGGTCTCCATTACATTTTTCTTTATCGGCAGTTGTTTTGAGATCTCGTCGGAACCTTTGTCTATACGTTCTCTGTCATTGCGGAGAAGGTACTGCAAGGTTTTCCGAGAGTTGTTTTATCCTCTTCCGATCCTCACCGTTTTTTATTCGTAGATCCTTTGGATTTCAGCTTTCACCATTGCGGCTTTGGAAAGCACTATCTTTCTGTTGTAGTTTGATTTTGTTTTCTGCGTGACCGATATCTTTTGGCTGAAGTCATGCTTGTTTTTACTCCAATTTTTTTTGGTTTGTGGAACTTGGTTTCATTTATGATTTCACAGTTGCAGCTTTCCAACCATCTATTGATCCAAAGCCTTAGTCTCGCGAGCTCCAATGCGAGTTTTGTTTTGTTTCTCTGCTGATGCTATTTGCAAGTTTCCTGGTTGTTTCATCATCCGTCGTTGCAGAGGCGATGTTGACAGGATCGCCGATCCCATAGTCATTGGCCTCCTGATTGATTTTATTTTTCCCAGCGATTATGTGTTGAACGCGGCATATATATTGGGGTTTGGGGTTAATTTTTTTATATTGTTGTTTTGGCGATTTCCCCATGCTGTCGTTATCGCTCGAGTAGACCAACGCATTTGTTGTCGATACCTTCGCTCCTAGGTGGCTCCGCCGTGGAGGTTTATGGGTTTTTCTCCACCAGTCACGCAACACAGTGACAGGTAGGCCCTTATGCCATTTTACCATTTTGTTTGATTGTTCAAACTATTTTTATTGTCCTTAGTCAGTTCGTTGCATCTCCGGTTAGTGGTTACCTAGGTTTTCCATCTCAGCATGTATATATATTCTAAGCGGATGGTTTGATGGCCTGGTGGGGGGTGTTTGTGGTTTTGTGTGATGATTTCTTCCATGGCCGTTATGGGTTTGTAGCCCACACTCAACTACTGGGGAAACTGGTGCAAATGGTGTTACGCTGTCTGGACCAGTTTCCCCCAGTTTGTGTTTGGCCATCTAGGGAGGGCGTTTTCATGGTTTTCTTCTGAGATGCTGAGGTTCCATAGCTTGGTCACCCTCATTTTATGAACTAGGGTAATGATGTTGAAGTTACTCCCCACTTAGGATGAGACTGTTCAAACTCGAGTACAAACCCCGGACCAATTTAGGGATTCAAAATGGAATTTTTGATGCGAGTAGCATTTTCCTCTTATGTTTTCTTTGAGCATACAATGAGTTAAGCGCACTATCACAATACAATATCCTTCTCTTGGGATTAGGCCTCATGTTTTCCTTGGAAAGTTTTAGTTCATAGCACTGAGAGGGGGTGTCTGAGACTGTTTTCTACTTAGCGAGAGGAGAGGGATATTCATCATTTTAGAAAGGCCATGATATTCTAAGTTGATTATGCAAATGTTGGTCGTGATATGGTTTAGCCTTTTGAGAAGTTTAATTTTATGCGAGAACATTTGGTTTCTGAGCATTGTTTGTTTATTTTTTTTAGCTGCACTCATGTTTAGCATAGACGAGGTAAAATGCTTATATAGTTTATCTCCATTTTTGAATGTTATCAAGGAATGGCCCAACAGAACCTAAAAGCAATTTCTATGTATGACAGGGAAATTATTTAGAATCCAAGATGTCGAAACGACAGAAGAAGAAAGCTCCCATAGTAGAGGAGGAACCCGAAGTTGAAATTGTTACCAGAGTTGAGTACACCTACGAGGACACCAAATGCATAGTTGGTATAGAACCCGAATATAAACAGGGGGAATTTTACAGATTAGTAACACACCAAGAAGTACCTGACATAGGTTTTGAGGAAGAAACCATCTATGCCAATATAGAGAGATCTGCATTGATGAGAGTGGCTACCAGACTTGATATTTTTCCATTCTTAGAGGTGATTGGGTGGATTTTTCCCAAGGCCAATGTAACCACCATGATCTTGGAAAATGTTGATAGATAGGGTTATGCTGCTTATAGCCCTGGGTATGTGTCACTAGCCTACCACTTGCCAGAAGCACAAGTGTACTTAACTGAGGACTGGCTAAAGGCAGTTAAGTTGGACCTAGTTGAGACACTGAAGAGAATGCTGGTGCCTGGAAAGAACTTTAGAACTAGGCCGACTGGGGAATATGATACTGCCAATCTAAGAACCCCTTACAGGCTCATTTCCCTGATGCTGAGCAGTATTTTCAGAAGGGCCCACAGTAAAAGATTCAAGTTAGAGTGGGTGCCTATCATCTTCTATGTGGAAACCCAAAGAATAGTGTTCAACTTGGTGAACATTGTATCTAATAGCTTCTCAGCCTGCATTGCTTGAACATTAGGTGGGGTTCCCCAGAAGAAATCAGAGTTCTACGTGAGCTCTATACTGATTGATTGCATACTATGCAACCAACCCTTCCCAAACCTGAGGTGTATTTGGGACTGAGAGAGAACACCAGTATACACAACTTACAAGCCACTGTGGGCACACAAGTACCATAGTCACTATAGAGAAGTGTGTGAGCACTTCATTATGCCATTATATACATTGATCTTCTTGAAAGAGTGCAACTACATGTTGGAGGAAGCATTGTAGGTGATTGAAGAATATGCAGACTACTACTTAACAGAGGATGGCTTGTATTTCAAGATGTATGGATGCTCTAGAGCACCCTCACTATTGCCAAAGTATGCCACTGACTATGTAGTGCACAAGGAGGTAGTTAGATAGGTCTTCTTAGATGGTATAGGGAGTTTTTTATTCAAACATAAGAAAGCGGCTTACCCTCCTTTACCATTCAGGTTGGGAAGCTATAAGTTCACAAGGGTGAAGAAAGATGATGAATTTGTGGAAGAATTGGGGAAATTCCATTTTGGGGAAATGAATTTCCACAGGAATGATTCCTGGAGTAAAGTGGCCGAAGGAGGCAAATGTGAATTTTGAATACACAAGCTACTAGGATAGAGAAGAATCCATTTTCTGCGATGCATAAAATATAACAGCCTTAAGAAGAAGATTTAAAAAGAAAATCACCACCAAAGGCGGGAAATGACAGGATGAGCAGGAAAACGCAGAGAAGGAAGAAGCTAGAAAACGAAATGAAGATGCTAGGAGACTAGCACAGGGAGCTGAAAGCTGGATCAAAGGTGAGGAGGAAGAAAAGAGAAGAGCTGAACAAGAAGCAGCTAGAAAGGCAGAAGAAGTTGCTCAAAGGGAAGAGGAGGAAAAGAAAAGAAAGATGGATGAGAAACTGAAGAGGCAGGAAGTAGAAAGGTTGAAGCTGGCAGGGGTAGTAATAGAGCAATTAGCCTCCGATCCTGTAGACAGTCAGGTTCAGGACTTGGGTAATCCTGATATTCAAGATCCTGAGGTAGCTGCTGACAGCACAACAGGACAGGCCATGGTCCCTACCCTTAGGCTAATCCCTTTTGAGCAGAAGAGAGGGGAGGAGGTACTGGATTTCAACACTATCTTTTATGATAGAGAAAGGAAAGGAATAGTGAAGAGGATCGAGAGAAAGGTTGAGACTGTGGCACATTTGGGTAAAATGATAAATGATACAACTGTAGTATATGGGACATACAAGGACCCCAGATTCACCATTAGAGCTGGTGCTGCATTGATCCATGCTTCTAAGGACAATGTAGATCGAATAATGACTGATCTTCAACAATCAAAGAAGTCTACTACCCAGCTAAAAGATACCCTGAGAAGAGAGAGAGAGGAAAATAATAAATTGAAAAGAAGTTTGAAGACATACAACATGAAATAAATTCTTCAAAAGCTGAGCTCCAGTCCCTCCAAGTTGAGAAGAGATTTATGGAGGTTGACCAAGAAAGTATGGATAAATTGCAGCAGGAATGTCAAGGGTTAAAGATAGAAAAGGAGCAGCTGCAAGGTAAGATAGGGGAATTGGAGCTACAGAAAGCTACCTTGGAGGAATCTGAAAGGAAATCTCAAGAGTAGACTGCAGAGCTGAGAGAATAGATTGCCTCATTAACATCAGTTCTAGAAGAGGCTAGGGAACAACAATTCAATGTTCATCCGTTCAAGGAGCATGTTCTGGCAAAAAGGAGCAAGATGCACCAGCTGCAAGTAGCCATAGAGGAAGAAAGGTGCAAGATCTTGCAAGTAGACAATTGACTAGAAGAGATTTTGGAAACCTCTTCATATTTTGTAGACAGATCGCAGGACATCTTAGAAGTCCTGACAGGAACGATGGCGAGATTGGAAGTGAATGAAGAAACCCCTGCAGATCTACCATCAAAAGATCAAAAAGCCCTAAGGCAAGAATATGAGTTATTGGAGTTTTCCATAAACACAGTCGAATAATTCAAGAAGGCTGTCAAGAAGACAAGGTGGGCTTATGTAGAGTTCTTCAGGAGGCTGTTGATCACTTATAATCACTGCCAGGTTGAGGCTGAACAAAGAATGGATACCATCCTAGAGCACAACCTATTTTTTGAGATGTTGCAAAGAAGATATCAAGAGGATGGACAAAGGATCCAGCACATCAAAGCCATTTATGAGCAAACCCTGAGGAATGAAGTAGCTCATGCTGCGGTTAGTGTGCAGTTGCTAGAAGACCAACTTCGCCTGAGCTCAGCCAGAATAGAAGTAATAAGGAACCAGGCTGCTAAATATGAAATAAATATTCATTTCTTAGAACCTTCCGGGTTCGAAAGCATTGCTTCAGAGGCTTCAGAATGAAAACATATCTTGAATAGTCAAGCGGGGCCCTCCTCATAAGCCTTTTATTTTTTTATTGTAACATATTGTAAATTCTATAACCACTTAATGAAAGAAAAGCATGGGAGGTGAAGCGTTGGGGAAGCCCAAGAGTCATTTGTGGGCAGCCCAACAATTTGTTCTTTTTGTATAAATATAGAAGATTTAGATAAGAAAAGGACTTTTTCCCAGTTAGATTGGTGAAGGCATATTGTAAGAAGAACTATTTCCTTTTCCAATAGATAATTATAGTTTTCCTATTGGAGAAATCTTGGTGGAATGTTCAAATGTTGTGCTATGGGTTTGTTGAAGAGGAACTATTTCATTTTCAGCTTTGTGTCCATTAACTGTGAGATTGTTCTAACTCTTTGAACCTATGTTCTTGTATGAATGATCTCTAGTTTATTTTATGGAAATTTCCACTATGAGTAATGAATGTTATTCATAAACAATTGGCTATCTGGTTGTTCAAATATCTTTAAATGTTGATGTGTTTTGAAAGAAGTATCAGCTATCTGTGATTTTTCATAATGCATGCACAAAATACATTACTCATTAATAAATGATAATCTTTCTTTCTAGGGATAGGTTAAGTAGTTAGTTTTAATTTCTTGCTGTGTGTGATTCAGATGCAAGAGAGTCTAGGACAAGAGGTAAGAACCTACACATCACAATGTGACCACTCCTTGTATTCTTAATCAATTTGCATTTTAGATAGGCACTTGCATGTCTTACTTAAAACTAAAAAAACACAAAAATATATACGGTGGACTAGGCCGCAACCGGTAAAACCTTTTTATTTTTGTTACTTGACCTACGATAGCCGGACCGCAAACCAGACGAATTCCCTACACCAAACAGTCATGTGCTAGTTGGGAACGTTGACTGGGGAGAATCCCTTGCTGTTGTTCCCTGCGAATTTCTAGGCCTCAACAGGTCCTCTTGAGCATGTTGGCCCCAAGTCTCTGATGCAATCCAAGTGAAATTAAGGTCCTTGATATCATTAAATTTGGAGGACTTGGTAACCCATCGAGTTTGACTTTATTCCAGAAAGGTTCGTTGGCCCGATATGGAACTTATACATTCAGAAGATTGACTTTTGTTGGGAATAAAATTATTCTCCCAATTAGAAGTATACCTATGGATACAAGAAAAAATTTCAGGCTTTCTTTAGTAGGGTTCCAAGCTACCAAAAGGCATTTTGACATCCCACAAGCAGTAGAGAAGACCACTTCCCAATATTTTTTAATCTTTAAGACAAAAGAATGATAATTTTCCTCATCCACCATAGTTTCTTGCAAGAAGATTAGGTCAGAATTTACCCAAACCAAGCATATTTGGAGGGATAGGTGCTTTGGGAGGCCCCCAAACTGCCCTTATCTTCATAGAAAGATAGATAATATTTTAACCCTATCTAGGGATTTAACTTCTCTAAGAGCCTTGATTTCATATGCATTTTTAGAAGGAGCAAGACAATAGTGTTGAGGAGAAGAAATCTCACTTAAAAGGGGAGAAGGAACAACTTTTGTTGCACTTCTGCCTTTTATCAAAGAGAAATCACGAGAAATCCCACCATTAATGACACGATTCTCATTTTTCTTTTGGTTATTATTATTTTTTGTATCAGTTAATGGAGGGAACAGAGACAAATCCATTCTAGTAGGAAAAGACTCATGTCGGGGGCAACCGATATATGATTTAAGAGGAATATTTTTAAGGGTATCGTGGTATGAAGGGTGGGATTCTAAGAGAGGCCTCAAAATAGGTAGGGGGGCTCCTCAACAAGTCAGGGAGGGCTCATCACTTGAGTTTGTTTCTTCAATATCAACAAAACTGAGATTCGTCATGGTGTCAAGGAATCCCATCCTCGTTTCCTGGAATACTATTGGAGAGGGAATACTAGGTTGAGAAGGCTTTACCTTTTAAAGGTTATCCCATTCTCGTCATTATCACTAGGATCAATTTCAGGATTTTTATCCCCTAACAACTAAGGTTCCAAAACATTATCAGAACTAGGACAACTTTCAGTATGAATATTAGGTTTGACTTTGTTTACTTGTCTCGTGAAAGAAGTGGGGACACCTTGGTAAAAAAAATCCACCACCAATGGTATTCTCACCCACACAATCCCCTTTTCACTGAAGAATCATAACAAAATCACATTCCTAAGCATCTAAAGAGTTAAAAAATTCAGGGTTGAGGTTTTTCAGCTTACCTAGAAAAGGTTGAGACAACATCTGAGGGATAAATAGCTCTAGTTCTGACAACCAATTCATGAAAGTATCCCCATATTCTTCTATGTCTCTGCTATCTTCCGAAGTCCAAGCCTCAAATTCTTTCAAAGACCCCCTGTTAAATTCCGAGTCGAAGGATGAACATTTCCTCCAAAGGTGCCCATCCTCGTTTCACTTTGAGCACCAAAAGGGTGTTCCCCAGTAATCAAGGGTTTGTTGAAAATTCCTTCCTTACCACACAATTTCCAATTTTTCAAGCAAGCCCTTTGACATGTCAATCTTAATTAACCATCGCCTGACCCTTTTAGCAACCCCTTTTAAATTATTTTCATCCACGTGCAGGAAGAAACCCAAGTGATTTCCAATCGCAATTAAGGCTTGTTTGTTGCAGAACACTAATGGAAGGCCCGACATCAAAACCCATAAATGTATTTTTTTATGCCTTCCTGGTTTGGGTTGAATCCATAATCCCATATTTTTAGAATTAAGCTCATGTGGCATTTTAGCCAAGCTTTCTCCAAAATGAAGGTGGCATGCTCTTAATGCCTGAACACAAAACCATACCAGCCTCTGTGAAGAATCGAAATTTCTGGCATGTATCCAATATGTGGTGGATAGACTTCCACATCCCAGGCCTCAATCTCCCAAAAATCCATTACTTTATAGTTGAATCTCCCTACCAATGCTGTCAGGGGAAGAAAAACAATTTCTTCGAAACCAACACCATGACCAATAACCATGTTTCCATCATCCTGCATGAGTTTCCACTTCTTGTATTTACAATTCGACTTCCTCCTAGTCCTATTCAAAACGCTTTGTGAAGTGCCATAGTTTACCGTTTGAAAGTCTTTTGGATCCTACACAGGAGAAATTTTGGGGGTGATTGACACCTTAATAGGATTTTTGACATTTGTGTGATTAGGCCTTGCATGTGAGGCACATGCTTCCTCATTTGCTAGTTTTGCAGGAAAAACAATTTTACCGAGACCTTTTTTTTGTCTTTGTTTCTCCTTTTGAGTGTTTTTGGTGAGAATATTTCAGCTAAGCATCCTTTGATCCACTAGCAACATGCTGTTCACTATCTTGGGAACACAAGGCATAATTCACTTTTGAGAGGAATGGGGCAGCCATATTTGGGCACACCCCTTCCCTACCCTAAAGTCAAAGAAAAAACTTAATTCAAACATTAAGTTTAAACCTGTATCACTAAAAAACACTTATCACTAAGAAACCCCTATACCGTAACAATGTGAAGGAAGATAAACCGATAGGGGACATGGTTGTTCATTAGCTCATTGTGACAAGGCTTGAAGAGTAGGTGTTTATCCTAAAGTCTGCTAACTAGACTATGGGATAGCAATGTTCAGGAACCTCAACATTCAAAGACAGTTTTTAAGGGTTTTTGGATAACAATGTGAAAATCAGATAAGGTAAAGAAAATATACAGAGACACAATAATCTGAAAACATCAGAAAATATAAGTGTAAAGACTATATTTTGCAAAATGAATGACAATACAAATTAGAGTCCAGGAGATAGGTTTCAAAACATATAAATACAAGTAATAAATAGATAGTTTATCATTGCAGCATATGTTAAAGGTAAAGGTACTTCAAATAACATTTCAAACATCAATAGGCATCAATATCCACTTGCATATGTAGTATCTACATAGAAAACATCTACATAAACAACAATGTAAACAAGAGTTCAAACTGAACCAGAAAATATCCACACAATATAAGTTCAAAGACCTAGCTCCATATAGATATATTAAGTCATTCATAAAACAAAGAAGTTCTTACACATATAAGCATTGCATGACCACCGAAGCTCCAAGCATATCGAATCCCATGTGTGTCTCCCCCAATCTTTAGCAAAGTTTTACAGTATATAGGAAAAGTAACCCAAAACAGATTTTTTCTAGATCCACTTTCCTAGGATCGAATTGTACCAAAATAGGCAATTTCAAGCTTAATTAAGATTAAAGTCTACTTGATTATGATAGGTGTCTCTTCTAACTAAACTGAATCATTGAATAAAATCCTTCTCGATGCTTCTACCAGCATAACCAGTCATCATGAGCATTTGCAAAAGTATCTGCAGTGTTCTCTCTCATATTGTTAGCCACATATATCACTGCTATAAGTTCAAAGTTGGATCCTTCTCCTTTGACATATTTTCCAGCTGTGCAATAAAATGAACATTGTCCTTTTAGATAAGCTTCCTCGACATATTTAGAAAGTTCAACATCCAATACATTGCAGATTTACTCAACATGCATGGATGCAAGTTCATCATTTGCAGCAGGTCTCACTGCTATAAAAACTTGTTTAACATGGTTGATAGATGCAACTTGAGTATTCCGGGGATCCAAATAATGAGTTCCATCAAGTTCACTAAATTCAGTCACAATCACCTGACCACTTTGATTGGGCATATCAAGGGATATCATGTGAGACTTGTTGTGGATGGGGAAGGCTTCTGCTGTGGTCATTGCATAAATATGCCCATCCATCAACACCTATATAACATCTTTAGCGACATATTGGATCTCTCTGGTGGGGTGGGGGAAGTTTAGCAGGAACCACTTGGCCATTTCCATTTTCTGCTTCTCACCCATCTCCTCTTCCTCCATGTTAATGCTAGCACCCATTCCCATATTCTTGCCCTGTTCTCCACATGCAACACTGAAACCATAACACACTGACATCTTTCTTCTTGACAACAATAAATTAATAGAATCCCTTTGGCAATGCAAACTATCTATAGGATCCAATCGACTTCTACTTGATTTATGGATCAAGTATCCTTGCCTATGGACACCTTGATCTGATGCATTTCTTTTAACAGAACTTCCAAATCTACTTCCATTTTGGCCAAATATTCTATTAGGCACATAACTTATGTAACCAGAAGATGGTATTTCTATACTTGTAGCATCATTTCCAGTTTGTATTGAAGACAAAGGCCTGCATTGATATGGTCTTGTTAATAATGATGATTGTCTAGCATAAGTGCTGAGATTTGATAGAATAGGAAGAAATTCCCTTGTACCTTCTTGATTGTTTCTACTGAATAGAAATGAAGACCCACGTGTTGCTAATGAGAGGATGGCATTGGAAGAGCAAGGTATAGCCATTTAGGGTGCTTTGTGCATCTTGTGAGAATTCCTTAATTTTGTCCACTTCTCTTCTTTGTCTAAGGAATGGCAATGAACACTACTTGCATTCCCTTTTCCCCAGAGCAAACATGAAGCAAGCTTATCACATACATAACAGTGTCATAGTGCATAGTGCTTCTTATGGGGAGTGCTATTGAAAGGAAATATTACACAAAAAATGTCATGAATGAGGAAAGTGATCCCTACATGCTACAGGCCCTTTTTCTGCACTGACCACCAAATCCTCTTTCTTGTAAGTGCATAACCCTGGATCATGATCAACTTTATCATGATCTCCATCCAATGGTAGATACCAATTTTCATATAGTGTCAAAGATCTAGCGATATACTCAATTTTGATGCCTCTAGTTTGCACTGCTGATATCAACCCCTTATACAGTTACATAATAAAAAACCGTGACATCGTCATACCACCAATATGAACTAGCAATTTTTTGGTCCAGCAACTGTACTAATTCCATTCCATAAGATAGTTCCTCCAAGACTTTGCATAGATGCATGCTCCATCATAGGCCATCCAAATAATTTTGGATCAGTGCAAGCTTTGACAGCTAATGAATGAACACATCTCTTTACAATTTGTAATTCCTCTTCATGTGGAAGCACATGCTGACAACTTTGAAGTGCTTTTATGGAATCTTTCCAGCTTCCAAGAAACACATGATTCAAAAAATCCTCAGTCTGGGAAATCAGATTCCCTTCCCAACGTGACTTGCAGTGTAAATCAATCCATGGCTGTCCACAATGGTATCTTCTAGCCTGTCTAGAACCTATTCTCCCAACTTCTTTGAACAACATTATTTTTTGATAACGCTGCACAAAAACCCTAACTTCGGCAAGCTGGTAGGGTGCATGCATTTAAAAATAAGATGCGCTGCCAGCTTGTGTTAAACATAAGCAATGCCTTATTAAATCTTAGATTTTGCATGAATTTATAAATCGAATTTAAGGTTAAAAAATAAAATATTGATAAATGCATAGAATATTCAGAAAATGAGATCCAAACAATTCAAACTTAAGGGGAAGGAAAAATAAAAACCAAGGCTAAAAAGGTTTTGAGGAGAAACTTGTCTTAAGAAGAATAACTAATAGGCCTAGGACAAATAGTATGGAACCCCTGGGATAGAGAGTCACCAGAGTGGGATTTGAGAGGTATTAACTCCTATTAAGTATTAGCCAAAACCAAGCCAACTAAACTTGAGTTTACCGCTCAATTAATATTAAAAATTAAATATTTTCACACCGACCTCCTTTTCTTTTGTTTACTTGTCGGTTGAAACTTGTCTAACTCTTGACTAGACAAGTTTATAAAATTTGGTTGGCCTTTCGACTTGACTGATTTACTTCAACTTGTTGGTTCTACCGACTTCAACCTCTAAGTCGACTGACCTCTTCGACCTCCAATTCGGCTTACTCAACTGACCTTGTCAGTTCACTTGGTTTTAGTCGAAATCTACAGCGTATGTTTCTTAGTCTAAAAGACTTAAGAAATTACAAATGCTTTTCACCTGTGAGTAAGATGAAGTAAAAATGGACACATTAACAATTTCAAAGAACTTATAAAAACATATACCCAAATATGTAGGAAGACTTGAGTCCACCACTGTGCCATAAAAATTGGAACTTTCACAGAGTGAGAAATTTATGGGTTCTTGTTCTTTCACTCAACTGTAATTGTGAAAGACATTTACACAAGTAAATATGGAAATATTGTGTATCCAAATAAACATGCATTCAACCATAAAATATTTCTTATATATATAACTTGTGCGAAAATAACAAAGGTATTACAAACTTGTCGATCCAAACTTGTCGGCTCACCGACTGATCTTTTTATAGAGCTTTGGCTCTTAGATGAATCACATACACAGAAGCTTGAGCTTCAACTTCTCTTTCTCTCCTTACTCACCGAGAGTTCTCTCTGTTGTCTAACTTGATTTACAATTTGCTTCTTCTATTTATAGGCAACCTGCAAATTGCTTCTACATGAATCCACTGACTCACCATTAAAGACCGTAATAACTATCTACCTAACAACTTAGCTACATAAATAAATTCGATTGGTTTAGATTTCCGAATAGTGGAGTCTTCCCTCTTGTCAGATTGACAGACAAGATCTTGACTGATACAGTATTGACAGAGTTAGCTAAGAGTCAGGTACGGATCTATGAGTGATTAATATTTCCAACACTCCCCCTTAATTATGAGCAGATCGGGATTTTTAAAACAAAATTTACAAAATGTTTCATATCTTAAACATGCTCTGTTTATGACAGAGTTCACTGTGCAGAACTTGTCATTGCAAGATAACTACGCAGATACTGGAAAGTATCCTTTGCCAATGGTTTTGTGAAGATGTCTACAAGTTGATTTTCAGACATGCAAAATTCCAAACAGATTTCTTTGTTGTTCACCAACTCTCTTATAAAATGAAACCTTATGTCGATGCGCTTGGTTCTCTTGTGGAACACATGATTCTTTGATAATGCTATGGCTGAATTGTTGTCGCAGAAGATGGTTGTTGGTTCTTGATGGTTCTATGACAAGTCTTTTAACACTCTCCTCATCCAGATAGCTTGACATGCAACACTTGTCGCTGCAACATACTCTACTTCAGCTGAAGACAAAGTTACTATGGGTTGTTTCTTTGAATCCCATGAAACAACACCTGTACCAAAATGAAATGTGTAGCCATATGTTCTCTTCTTGTCGTCTATGCTGCCTCCATTATCACAGTCAGTGTAACCAATGAGTTTAAAATTTTCTGAGGTTGAATACATAATGCCAAGGTCTTTTGTGCCACATACATACGTCAGAATTCTTTTACCTGATTGCCAATGTGAGTCTTTTGGTAACTCCATGAACCTTGAGATCAGACTTACTCCATACATGATGCCTGGTCTTGTCACTTTCAAATACATAAGGTTGCCAACAAGCCTTTTGAATAGCGTAGGATATACAGTTGATCTTTCATCATCCTTGCTCAATTTTAAACCTATTATCTCTCGTGTCGGGGCTGTCTTGCAATTAGACATGTTAAATATTTTTAAACCTTCACTTGCATACTTTGTCTATGGTATAAAAATACCACTTTCATACTGCTGAACTTCAATTCCCAGAAAAAACTTCATAAGCCCCAGATCAGTCATTTCAAATTCACTTTCCATGACTGATTTAAAATATGCTATGCCAAAATCACCAGTAAATATTAAATCATCTACATACAAGAAGACAATTAACATCTTACCTTTCTCATCCACTTTGGTGTACAATGTCGGCTCACTTTCACTTCTGTGAAATCCATTTTCAGTGAGATAGGAATCAATCTGAATGTACCAAGCACTAGGAGCTTGCTTCAAACCATAGAGTGCCTTTTTCAGCCTGTAAACTTTATGCTCTTGGCCTGGAACTTCATAACCTTGTGGTTGTTCCACATATACTTCCTCATCTAGATATACATTTAAGAATTATGACTTGACATCCATTTGTTGAACATGCCATTTGTTTTGTGCGGCAATGGCCAAGACTATTTTGACTGTATCCATGCATGCAACAGGTGCAAACGTTTCATTGAAGTCTATGCTAGGTTGCTGAGTGAACCCTCTTACTACCATTCTTTCTTTGTGCTTCTACACATTCCCATTGGCATCTTGCTTTTTCTTATAAATCCATTTGACACTGATTACATCTTTGTCTTTTGGTACATCAACCAGTTCCCATGTCTGGTTCTTCTCAATGCATTCTATTTCTTCATCCATGGATTGTGCCCCTACTTCTTCTTCAACAGCTTCTTCAATTGTTAGTGGATCAGAGATAGGAGAAAATAGTACAAAGAGAGAGAATGAATTTGGTGTACCAGCTTCATATATCTCTCACAGAATTCTTGTCTTCACTGGTTTTGTCGATGTCGACCTTGATGAAATGCTTGATGGAGTTTGCTGTCCTCTTGGTGTACTTGTCGGTGTAGCTTGAGCTACTAATTGTGTCGATGGTCCTTGTGCTAAACCATGTCGTGGTGTCATGGTGTCATGGGAGTCCATGGTGCTACGATCGGTTGACTTACATGTGGTGTTTGAACCACTTTCTCTTCCATATAATCATTGTCGACATTCGACACAATCTTGACATTTATGTCGATGGTTCCATCCCATGATTCATTCTCGACAAATTGAACATCTCGACTGATTATCACTTTCCTTGCGACTAGATCATACAACTTGTATGCTTTTGTGTCTTCAAAATAACCGACAAAAATACATTTCTGTCCCTTCTTGTCTAACTTCCTTCTCAGATCACATGGAACATGAGCATATGCAACACAACCAAAATTTTTTAAATGAGAAACACTATGATTCATACATGTCCATGGTTCTTGGGGAACTTTGTTCTTCACAATTTTTTTTGGACACCGATTCATAATGTATATGACAGTTGCAACTGCTTCACCCCAATACTGATTTGGAAAATGCTTGGATTCCAACATGTTGTGTGCCATCTCCATGATGGTTCTATTCTTTCTTTTAGAAATACCATTTTGCTGAGGTGTATACCGTGTAGTGAATTGCTTCTGTATGCCATGGGTCTTGCAAAAATTTAGAAATTCATTTGACACATATTTACCTCCTCTATCATTCCTTAAAATAATGATGCAGTGTCCACTCTGGTTCTCCACGAGTTCCTTGAACTACTGAAAATAACCAAATGCATCAGATTTATGTTTTAGAAAATAGACCCATGTTTTTCTTGAGTAGTCATCAATAAAAGTTAGAAAATATTTGCAGCCACCAATGGATGATGTTTGCATTGGACCAAAAATATTAGAGTGCACAATTTCAAGTGGTGTGCGAGCTCTATAAGACTTTCTGACTGGAAAAGTGTCTCTATGCTGCTTGCCAAAAATGCATCCTTCACAAACCCTCTCTGGTTTGTCGATCAGTGGAAATCCTTTCACCATATTCTTTGTGTGTAGTAGCTTCATCCGACCAAAATTTAGATGTCCAAATCTGAAATGCCACAACCAGGATTCATCTTGAACTTCTGTTTGAAATGCAACTTGCAAATTAGCGCTGCCATTTTCTTTCTTGTTGAGGACCTTGAATTTTTCTTTACTTTCTTCCTTCAATGTAGCTCTTGTATTTGTATTCCCTTTCATGTCGGGAACTATCCTCAATGCAAACAAGCGATTTCTTGTCATTAGCACTTTTGCTATCAGCTGGTCACTTGGACGCTTGTCTTTAATCACACAGTGATCATCTTCCATATAGAATATGTAGCCTTTTTTTTATCAATTTTCCAATGCTTAACAAATTATGTTTCATACCTTTGACATGATAGACATTAGGGATATACTTACTCTCCCCCTGTTTGGTTAGAAAATCAACATTTCCTTTTCCTAAAACAATAACTTGGGCATTGTTTCCAAGTGTAACATTAGTTTGAACTGAATTACATCTAGACTGGAAAACAAATTCAAATTACCAGTCATGTGGTTGCTGCATCCTGAATCTAAGTACCATATGTCATGTGGACTTTCTTGAACATCATTGCATTCAAGAGGATATGTTGATGCCATTAACATTGCACTTGTCGAAGTGCTGGTGCAAGTCGACTGATTTGGGCTTTTCCTTCTTTTGTCATATTGTTTATTCCTACATTCATCTGCATAATGACAAAATTTCTTACAATAATGACATTGAATTTTTTATTTATCAAACCTCTGGCCACTTAGCTAACTTGGGTTCTGATTCTCTCCTCTACCACCGACATTTGCAGGACTTCTTCCTTGTCCTCATCTTGAAGAACTTCTTCCTCTACCTCTGAAGTTGTTTCTTCCCTTTCCTCTACCATGGCTTATGGATGACTGTGCTGTGAATGCAGCTTCCAATGATGTATGTGTTCTGCTGAGTTTGTGTTCATGATTGATGAGTGAAGCTTGCAGCTCATCAATGGTAAATGTCGACATGTCTATGTGTTCTTCCAAGGTAACAACCAAGTTTTCAATTATTGGGGGAAGACTTCTGAGAATTGTTTCAACAACCCTTTGGTATTCTATGGCTTCTCCATGAGATTTCAGTTGATTTATCAAACCAACAACTCTGGTGTAGAATGTGTGTTACAACTTACTTTACCACACATGGTGAATCACACTTTTATGCCCTTCCCTGTCTCTCTGCAAACTCCTTAGATCCCATGGACCATTTTTGTACCTTTGATGTTTCCAAGATCATCCCTGAAAACATGCAAAAATTTCCATATGCGACTTTTAATCCCTTTCTCGCGTATATACGCGGATTTGACCCTTGAACCCACATACATCGGGATGTGTGCAAAAAGGCCAAATTATTTTGGAGTTTTCCTTGATGTGGATCTAACTCACTTGTCTCTTGGCCTTCCATATGCCTTGATATCACTCAGATTCAACCTTTCATTACCCCATTGAAGAGCTATATAAGGAACCCTTTGGATACATTGAAGGCGTGGGGAATTGAAAAGAAAGAAAACTATAGTGCATTGTTGCCAGAGCTTATATTTGATTCAGCATCCCTTTGTCCCTTGGAGCACTTTTGTGTCCTTCCCAAGATTTCCTTTTTCTTATGAGATTTCTATTGAGAGATGGAGGATTGAAGTGGTGGAGGCCCAAGTGGGGGACTCAGTTTCTTCGATTCACAGATGTGCCGACAAAGGTTATCACTATTGTAATCTCTGTTTTATATTAATAGAAATATCTTTTCCTGTCCAATAATTTTTGTTTAAATGAGTATTTAATAAATGGATGATTTTAAATGCTTATATGTTATTGATTATATATGCTAGACTAGGTATAACACGATTATATATAGCATGCTTGTCTTGTTTATTGAATGTCGAGGAAGCAATTTATCAATTCAAGCTGGAGTTGGAAATCTCAACAGGGATCTACATCAACCGTCTGAAATAACGTACGAACCGAGATCCTTTAGTGTTAGATATTTAGTTTCCCTTGCATATAGGAAAAGATTGATTTCTGGAGTCAAGCTGTTTGTTGTGGTACCCCAAGCCATAGGAATTTCTCTCCGTAACAGAATTCCTTTCGCTTAGGGTACCACAATAGATAGCTTGACTCCAGAAATCAATCCTTTCCTATATGCAAGAGAAACTAAATATCTAACACTAGAGGATCCCAATTCATACCTTATTCCAGATGGTTGATGTAGATCCCTATTGATCTTTCCAAATCTAGCTTGAATTGATAAATTGCTTCCTCAACATTCAATAAACAAGACAAGCATGCTATATATAATTTTGTTAGACCTACTCTAGCATATATAATCAATAACATGTAAGCATTTAAAAGCATCCATGGATTAAATACTCATTTAAACACATATTATTGGATAGGAAAATATATTTCTATTAATATAAAACAGAGATTACAATAGTGACAACCTCTGTCGGCACATCTGGGAATCGGAGAAACTAAGTCCCCCACTTGGGATTCCACCACTTCAATCCTCCATCTCTCAATAGCAAGCTCACAAGAAAAAGGAAAGCTTGGGAAGAACACACAAGTGCTCCAAGGGACAAAGGGATGCGGACTCAAGTATAAGATTTGACAACAATGGACTATAGTTTTCTTGCTCTTCAATTCCTCATGCCTTCAATGTATCCAAAGGGTTCGTTATATAGCTCTTCAATGGGGTAATGAAAGATTGAATTCGAGTGATCTCAAGGCATATGGAAGTCCAGGAGACAAGTGAGTCAGATCCACATCAAGGAAAACTCCAAAAGAATTTTCCCTTTTGCACATATCCCGATGTACACAGGTTCAAGGGTCAAATCTGCATATATACATGAGAAAGGGATTAAAAGTCACGTATGGAAATTTTTGCATGCTTTTAGGGATGATATTAGAAACATCAAAGGTAAAAAAATGGTCTATGGGGTCTAAGGAGGTTGTAGAGGGACATGGAAGGCCATACAAGTGTGATTCACCATGTGTTGTAAAATCAGCTGTAACAGATGCCCCCTAATGTGTGAGGTCAGAGGGGTCATACGATGGCTGAAATAAATTATAAGTCCATTCTAGAAGTGAACTGATGAAGAACCCAGTGGAAGAACCAACCATCCAATTAGTACAATACAATGATAAAGATCTGCATATAACTGCAAGTAGATACAGTAGTCCCGGATACATAAGAGTACAATGGCCATGAATAGGCATGATACAATATAACATGTGTGGTCATCGCCATGTACAATATAGATAGATCAGAATCTCCATGATGAAGATATACAAAGGATCACGATCTCCATGAAAGATGAAGATATATAATGGATCAAGATCTCCATAATGGCTGGAAATATCTGACATATACTGGAATCAAGTCACAAGAGCTGAAATCTCATGAACACTCACATGATCAAGGAGGTAGCATATATGAGATGCCACCAGTATGGAAGGTATTCTACACAAACTGCTACAAGTACATGTCCTACTATGTGAATAGAGGTGTCGAGGTCTAACATAGTAGTCCATCGTCTGATTACCGATCATTGATGTATACCGTTAACAGATGCGAGATTACCCACCGATAATGAAAATGGGAATCAAGGTAATAGAGTGCAAACTAACAAGTGTGAATAAATGTGTTGAGGTCAAGCACTTGAGAGAATCCATCGATCAGGGGACATTGATTTATTCCCAAAAACTGTTGATGGTGAGATAACCTACCACTGATGACTGTAAGTCTCAAGGCACTCAAAATGACTCTAGATTCCTATCCCAAAATAAATGATCTAAAGTTGATGGGATGAAATCCACAGGAAGGAGGGTATAAAGGCATCCCCCATCATCCAACACGAGGTACTCAACAAAGCTGTATAATGTGGAAGGACTCAATCATAATGTGCACAAACGAGTAACCGTACCGGGATTGGTCGACATGCAAAGTCAAGATAACTGAGGAATGACCGACTCAGGTTTCAACTTCCTTAGAACAAGAGCATAAAGGTGAATGGTGACTAAATGTAGGCAGCATAAACTCGATATACAAAATTGGGACATCTCCACGACACAGGAAGCATCGACAGAGGCTCCATAGGGACTGGAAGCTTAACTAGTTGGTGGAGATAAAATCATAGAAATGAGTACGATTCCTAAAGACAAACTATTAACCCAACCAATAGATGTGATATACAGTGCTCTGTTCGAAGGTGACTCGACTTGACTGCTGCCAAAGATAACATCTTTCCTTGTCTGTATTTTTGGTTTTTTGATTTTTTTTTGGACATTTTCAAATATTTTGAAAAGCTTGAAAAAGAATAAAAGTGCTTTATAGTTACAGACTAGGAGGAGACGAGTGTCAAGGGACAAAGAAACTAGTTCCAAGCAGCAGAAAATGCCTATGCTCAATGCAAGGACACATGTGTAGTATAGCGACATTCGAGGGAAAGTCCCCTCCTGGTAAAAATAGGGAATCAAGTTGCAAAGGATATACAAAATGGCTCTGCATGGCTAGACATGAGACAAGCTCGGGCTATATGGCTGATACTCAAAGTCAGGGAAGCTGGCATAAGGCTCAATGAGGCAGGCAAAGCTCATGATAATGCCATTACAACCTAACATAAGGGAGTCCTAAGGAAACATGCCAGCAAAAAGATCAAGAGGAGTATGAGGCTCTTGCATAAAGTCATGGTGGTACTTTACAGAGGACTCACAACATGGGTACCAAATGCCAAGGGGGAGCTAACTAGGAAACCCATGTATAGGACAGCTCTACCATTCACATAGTACCACTTCTAACAACACCATGAAGGTTTCTTGATACCATGGAATCAATTCATACCTAAGGTTAAAATGAAACAGTCATAAGGTCATGCAACATAAAAGTGGATGTGAAATCCTAACCTATATGCCAATTTAGACATGATACCTGTGATAGGAACAAACGGGTCGAAACCTCGGAGAGAGTGTACAAAAAGTGGACCCTACATGACAACCATATTAGTCCAAAACAACCCAAAATAGTCAATAAAGAATCCAAACTATAGGGAATAGGGAGGAATGATCATGACAAATAAATTCAAAGGAAACCATGCGGTGGACGATGGGCCATAAAAAGGAAAGTAAAGCGTAGACCCAACGTTCACGTATCCACTACCACCCCCGTGAGGGTTACCATTGGTGTAAAGATCGAGCGGAAGGAATAAAAATCCTCCACAAATGGAGTAGAGGTTGGAATAGGACCATTCCCAAATCTATGAGCACGGTAAGGGGCTTGTGATGCCCCCAATTCTGACACCAGGGCCCATACTAGGACCAAGGATATGTGATAGGATACCAGGCATGTCGAAAATAAAAGGAAGCGAACTTAAGAGAGCATAAATATACTCAAGTAACCACGATCCCAAAGGCCAAATTGCGTACAAAGAGCACACTCCTAAGAAAATATACAACCAAAATACAAGCAAACCAAGGGGAGGATATGTGAGCTCTCGAATGCAACAGGTATGTCTCACCTAGGAGAGGCTCAAAACTCCCATACACTACAAGCGGAGGTATGTAACCAATTATTGTGGCCCTCAGCTTCAATGCATAAAGCGACTGTGGTATCTAAAATCTACCTAGTTGGGACACCTACAAAATAACCTCTGCAAGTACCCCCTGTGATAACCTAGGTAAGGCAACTAAGGTCACTCCAATATAACCAATGCTCAGGTGGACAGTCGCAGGAAGGATCGACCGTATGGGTAGGGAAGCAAAGCCCGAAACTCTCAAAAGAGCCCCCAGATATGAATACGATCCTGGAAATATCTCTGGTGCTACTCAATTGTGACTAGGGGTCATCCCAATCAATAACCCACACTGCCTCATGCTTAACTCCCTTATAAGAGGAGGACCCTGAGAAACAGTAATTATACCAAGGAATTTCACACTCTCACCTAGACAGACACATACATGTTTCGTTTAGTGGTCTTGGAGAATTTACTCACAATGAACTATTCCAAGACCCTAAAACCTAGTCTTGTTGGTGCACCCTATAAAAGAAAAGAATGTAATTCATTTTATTATGCATTGATTTTAATTGGCTATAATTACTCGAAGGGAAATGGCCATGCAACTAATGACAATATGACTTAGCAGTGAAATAAATATGTACACCATAACAAACAATGCTAAGTGCAATCTTTGTCAAATGAAAAACAAGGTATGCCACTACATGAGATGCATAAATATATATTCCTTTCTGAATGCCAATGCAATCCTTCCTATATGAAAGCCTAAATAAAACTCTCATCCAAGCAATTCAATGCAAGTACCTCCTCAAATCCATATGCAAAAAATGCAACTACCTTGTATTTTTCAATATAAAAGAATGAAAAATGCAATAAAAGTAATCTAAAACTCTCAGTCTCTGTAGAAAGTATAAAACACAAGCCCAGCAAGACACCGAGACAAAAAAGAGTAATGCACTAATGGAAAAACAAAAAGGAGAAATGACTAAAACTAATTTCCAAGAAAAATTAATGAAAAAACGATCTCTAGTCACAAAAGAAGCATCCAACAGAGAACATCAGACCCAAGGAAGACCCAACCACACTCACAACCCACCTAACAACTTCCCACAACATCGAAATCACCAAAAGGGAGGATGTATGTGACTGTTTAAAGAACATCTATGTATATATGCGACTGTTTAAAGAACAGCTACATATATACGCGACTTTTGGCCAAAAATCTGCGTATGTATGTGACTTTTGGCCAAAAACCTACGTATACAAAGAAGACAGTGGTAAAAAGTAGGCCAAGGGTCAAACCAATAAAGGGAAGTGTCAATGGATGGACATACTATATAATGCAACACAGAAACAAGGAGAAACAAAGAGCAAGTCAAGAATATCAAGCACATTGTGCCCCCAAACCTTAAAGAAAAACAAGGAACATCCCCACTGGAGTCACCAATTCTGTTACGAAGAGAAATTCCTATGACTTGGGGTACCGCAACAGACAGTTTGACTCTAGAAATCAATCCTTTCCTATATGCAAGAGAAACTAAATATCTAACACTAAAGGATCTCGGTTCGTACCATATTCTGGACGGTTGATGTAGATCCCCATTGAGCTTTCCAGCTCCAGCTTGAATTGATAAATTTATTCCTCAACATTCAATAAAAAAGATAAGCATGATATATATAATCATGTTAGACATACTCTAGCATATATAATCAATAACATATAAGCATTTAAAAGCATCCATGGATTAAATACTCATTTAAAAACATATTAAAACATATTTCTATTAATATAAAACAGAGATTACAATAGTGACAACCTCTGTTGGCACGTCTGCGAATCGGAGAAACTGAGTCCCCCACTTGGGCCTCCACCACTTCAATCCTCCATCTCTCGATAGAAATCTCACAAGCAAAAGGAAAGCTTGGGAAGAACACAAAAGTTCTCCAAGGGACAAAGGGATGCAGACTCAAGTATAAGCCCCGGCAACATTGGACTATAGTTTTCTTTCTCTTCAATTCCTCATTCCTTTAATGTATCCAAAGGGTTCCTTATATAGCTCTTCAATGGGGTAATGAAGGGTCGAATCCGAGCGATCTAAAGGCATATGGAAGGCGAGGAGACAAGTGATTTGGATCCACATCAAGGAAAACTCCAAAAGAATTTGGCCTTTTTGCACACATCCTGATGTCCGCGGGTTCAAGAGTCAAATCCACGTATATATGCGAGAAAGGGATTAAAAGTCGCATATGGAAATTTTTGAATGTTTTTAGGGATGACCTGGAAACATCAAAGGTACAAAAATGGTCCACGGGATCTATGGAGTCTGTAGAGGGATAGGGAAGGCCATAAACGTGTGATTCACCATGTGTGGTAAAATCAGCTATAACAATGTGTCTACAATCTCTATATCTTTCATGGACAAAGATTCAAAATATCTTCTCAAAATCTATAGCTTGGATGTCCTTATCTTATCAAAACCTTGATAGGCGGTCTCCAATGTATCCCATGCTTTCTTAGCATTAATTTTTGCTACTACTCTTGGGAATATGCTTTCATGCATGGCTTGATGTATGTAAAACATAGGTTTTCTATCTTTCTTCCTCTGTTCCCTCAAGACATCTCTCTTAGCATGTGTGATATTGTTATATGATGTTATGTCTGCTGGTTCTGCATAACCATGCTGGACTATCTCCCAGACATCTTGACCTCTAAACAAATCCTTCATAGTTAGAGACCAATATTCATAATTATCTCCTGTAAAAATTCGAGTTTGCAATGAACCAAAAGTGGAAGCCATTTTTAATTTTTAATTAACTTTCCTTAGAAAATTAATTTTCTACCTTTTAAGGAAATATTTCTTTCCTAAACCTCCCTCTGATATAAACCTCCTTTTGATACCAGTTAGCCAAAACCAAGCCGACTAAACTTGAGTTTACCTCTCAATTAATATTAAAAATTAAATATTTTCACGTCGACCTCCTTTTATTTTGTTTACTTGTCGAGTGAAACTTGTCTAACTCTCGACTAGATAAGTTTATAAACATTGGTCAACCTTTTGACCTGATTGATTTACTTTGAATCGTCGATTCTATTGACTTCCACCTCTAATTCGGATGACCTCTTTGACCTCCAAGTCGACTTACTCAACCGACCTTGTCGGTTCACTTGGTGTTAGTAGAAATCTACAGAGTATGTTTCTTAGTCTAAAAGACTTAAGAAATTACAAATGCTTTTCACCTGTGAGTAAGATGAAGTAAACAGGATGAAGTAAAAATGGACACATTAACAATTCCAAGGAACTTATAAAAACATATACCCAAATATGTAGGAAGACTTGAGTCCACCACTGTGCTGTAAAACTTGGAACTTTTAGAGAGTGAGAAATTTATGGGTTCTTGTTATTTCACTCAACCGTAATTGTGAAAGACATTTACACAAGTAAATATGGAAATATTGTGCAGCCAAATAAACATGCATTCATCCATAAACTATTTCTTATATATATAACTTGTGCAAAAATAACAAAGGTATTACAAACTTGTTGATCCAAACTTGTCGGCTCACCAACTGATCCTTTTACAGAGCTTTGTCTCTTCAACTGAATCACATACACAGAAGCTTAAGATTCAACTTCTCTTTCTCTCGTTACTCACCCAGAGTTCTCTCTACTGTCTAACTTGATTTACAATTTGCTTCTTCTATTTATAGGTAACTTGAAAATTGCTTCTACATGAATCGACTGACTCACCATTAAATACTGTAATAACTATCTACCTAACAACTTAGCTTCAGAAATAAATTCGACTGGTTTAGATTACCGAATCATGGACTCTTCCCTCATGTCAGACTAACCGACAATATCGTGAC
Source organism: Pseudotsuga menziesii (assembly GCA_001517045.1). Classification (NCBI taxonomy): domain Eukaryota; kingdom Viridiplantae; phylum Streptophyta; class Pinopsida; order Pinales; family Pinaceae; genus Pseudotsuga; species Pseudotsuga menziesii. The sequence goes on along the minus strand of LPNX010185748.1, from coordinate 39,121 downwards.
TGATACAGACTTTGACAGAGAGCCGGCTGAGAGTTAGGTATATATCTGCGAGTGATTAATATTTCCAACAGTAAATTACAAGTTACTAGTATATCTAGCTTGCACACTAGTGAATATATTTTTGAAAAATTATTATTCCCATAGTTAAAAAAAAAGAATATATATATAGGAAGAGGGTTGTTTCTTTTCAAATGGATTGCTACTTGCATGCGACAAGGGTACTTCAACTAAAACTGAGCCACAAACTAAAATTGTGTGAAGAAAATCAAATACTTTCTCTCAGCAGAAGTATCAAAGTATGCCCTCATCGTAAATCTGTTACGAAATCAATTAATCCTCACTTATTGTCGATCTGGGCCCCATGTTTTTTGGAATTTAAGCATATGGAACAAACTTTTATGAATTTGATCACCATTGAAGATATTTTCTCATTTTTCAAGATACGTTAAGTTTATGTGGTCAACTGAGTTTTCTATCAGTGATCCAGGCTTATGTAGTTTGTTCAGTTGTTGTGAACAGTTTATGGTAGTTTTGTATCAGTGGTCCAGGTTCTATTATTAAATTAAGAATACTAGCATCTGAAACTAAGACTTCCCAAGAATGATAAAATATACTCCAACAAAAAAAATTGAATTAATGAGAATCTGATATACGCAACTTTTAAGTAGCATACACTTCAGTATATAGGTTCATGGAATATGAGTATATAAATTTAACAGAGCAATTAGACTTCAGTATGGTACCATTCAGCACAGGAAGGAGAGGATGCCCAGGGGCTTCCATGGCTATTCCCACGATTGGTCTTGCACTGGCTCAGTTGTTGCATAGTTTTGATTGGAAAGTTGAAGGTGATCCATCCCAGCTAGATATGATGGAAGCCTGTGGAGCGACGATTCCAAGGGATGTTCCACTGTGTGCTTATCCAAGCTTGATCTCTGTGCTTATCCAAGCTTGGGGGTGAAATTTCCACTATAAACCATAGGAGGGCACCGTTGCTCTTTATTCACAATGGTCTCTCCATTATAGCTCATGATTTTACTACCCGCTTTTGTACTGTCATGCATCTATTATATCTGGATTATTACATATGTGAATTCCACTCTTGCATTCTCTATATGTTGGGAAGGCTCTTGAATTCTGTACTATCTGTGTCATTTTATAGGAAAATTTTAAATATAGAATTGTAAAATAGTTTAACCATGAATGTAAGAGGCTTTCTAGTTTTCTGTGCTCTATGAATGTAAGGGTGTTTTATGTGGTCTCGTTGAATTATATTTATCTTATATGGAATAATTTTTTATATCTATGTATAAATATATTTGAAAATTTAACAATTTGGACTAAGTTTGTTTGTTTGTTTTCAAGCTTCAATGTGAGGTTTTTTATTTTGTAAAATCAGAATTTAACTGCATTTTAATCATTTTTTTAATGATAAAAATAGATTCAACACCCTGAAAAAATCTGCAAATTCCAAATGGTAGAATTTTTAGATTACAGGAATATATTCATTTTAATTGTATATTATATATTTATTTCAATATTAATTTCACTTTATATAAATTTTAAATTTAACTTATTGAATAATAAGAGTAACTATTTTGAAGTGTATTTTTTTTATAAATCCAATTAATTCAATGATGATGATAGTTAATAATCTTAATAAGAAAGAAAAAAATTACTTGATTTGCAATAAAATTCTATCGAGCTTAAAAAGAAGCACCATAATTTTTATAAGTTAGAAGGTTAGGAAGATTAGTATAAAACATATTGTAAAAGTGCAATCTAATATGGAATTGTGAATGTGCAATCTAAAATGGGTATACATTTAAGTCACTTTAAAAAAAGTAACTTTCATAAATTTTTGTTTTTACAAATGACCAAATTATTTTTATGGAAATGTCATATTTCTTTTATACACTATAGAAAAATAATTTAAATGAAAACATATACACACTCCATTTTAAATTTTACATAAATATTAAAAACAAATTGCATAGATCATTTAGACTCTTATGTATCACTTTATCTTTTATATATTAATAAAAACATTAATAAAAATTTTATACATTTAAATTAAAAAAAAATTCATAATTGTTTATATATAAACTTAAATCTCTTTTCTTTTTTATTTTATTTTATAATATGGATTAAATATACATCCAAATTTAAGAGACATCTATAATTTTTTATATATAAATATAAACTTTTATTCTTTAAATTTTATTTTATAATATTTGTTTTAAATATAATTGTTATATTTTTCTTTATTATGTAATATATGTATATAAATGTCTATTAATAATTTTGATTAACCTATAATATAATATTAAATTATTGGTTATAAAATACTATATTATGTTTTTAAAACTACATATAAAAATTATCCATAAATTATGATACTTATAACTTTTTTTGTGCATACATATTTTTTATAAAAAATAATAAAAAAATATTAAAAATAACATATTCCCTTAATTAAATTTAAATTATTTAGAATTGCTTATATATAAAAATAATATAAATTAGATAAATTAAAACCATAAAGGTTGAATTACACATTTCCTCAATACTTTCACTCTAAAATGTTTTTTACACCTTGGGATATTTGATCCCCTTGGTGCGATCAAAATTTACACCTTGAGATATTTGATCCTTCTCAGTACTTGTCGATCAACTTTCTTCTCTTTAACCAATATGTAAAACTGTACGCTTAAACAATTGCTAGAAAATGTTGAAGTAAAACAACGAACTCCCGTGTTCTTGCATTGACCTTTATTGTTAGGTGAAAAATTGATAACTTATGCTGCTAGGAAAAACTACAATCCTCTAGATTTAAGGAATTGAAATAGATAAAAGTATGGGATATCAAATATTTTATCTTGCCAAAACTATTATCAATGTAAATCTCATCCCGATTTCCATGTCTATTATTGCTACTATATTGACCTCTTTGTTGTGAAATTTTCACAATTAAATTATTATTTTTATAAGAAGGTTGATAGTTTTGTTTTAGAGTAGTATTAGTTGTTTTGTGAAGATTTAAATTTTTTTAATTGGGGATGTAAATATGGAGATATATAAGTGGTGCTAAAAAAAAGTAGAGTTTAGAAAAAATATTTATTTTGGTGTTAAACAAATAGATGATATTTAATGGTTTATGGCTTAGGCTAACAAAAACTAATAATATATGGACTCAAATTTTATGGTGCAAAACACTAAGAGCAATCTTATTGGGATTGATATTATGTGATGCAAAAACAACAATATATACATGTGTATGTAAAAAGGATCTGTCATTATTAAAAAAATATAATGTGTGTGTGCACGTGTAAATCACTACAAGATAAGAGATGGTTCCAAAAAAAATAGCGCAACCCTCTATTACTCTCTTGTTTCTTGCAAAACAAATGAAGAATCCTTTAAGGTGATATGGTATGTATAAAACATGGCATCTCAAATTAGGACCTCACGCCCCAACACACACACACACACACTTGAATTTAATAGCTAGTTTTCTCAAATTTTTCTTTACCTTTTTTTTCCAATTTCAATCTCCCCAAATTTTAACATTAACATGAAATCGAGTGACTTACATTTTGAATATTTTGTGGGTTATAAAGTTCTTGCATTTGGGATATAGCAGTTGGTTTGTTCAAAAAGTCATGACATATATGTATATGAAGGTTTTGAACTTCTAAACTAGGTTGAAGTTGTTTCTCAATGGACAATAAAAAATGAATATTGATTACACCATTGCAGAACTCATAATTATGCAAACTATTGTTTTAAAGTCCATATATGTTGTTAGAGAATTTATCCTATGACTAAGGTAGAGTTTGCCAACATACCGGGGTTGAATAATCTGACATCTAGGATTTAATTACACAAATAAAGACTCTTGATTTACAATTAGTATCAAAGCAAAACATAAATAGGGTTTAGGAAGGTGGATTGTAAAAACCCTTTTACGAAGGTTGGTCCTTTCTTTCTCTGAAACCTTGAGTTTTGCACGTGATCTTCATCCCAAGAAGCTACAGAATCATTCCAATACCTTCCTCAGAACATTTGAATACAAACATAATGTTGAATTTCATATAAAACATAGATATGAAACATCGAATCAAATGAACATCAACACATAATCAAGTTTCAAAAATGAATGTACACAACTGTTAAGGAAGGGGAAAATGCCAATTTCTCAATAATGAATGGAAACGAGTACAAATATATCTTACTTCTCTTCAAGCACCTCTTGAAACCTTGACTCTGAGTCCCCTTGCTTCTCTTCTCCAACACACCCAAACAATATCTAGATATGATAGGAATATGACAGCATATGCAGAAAACAATAGGGGATTGAGGGAAAATTTCTCCAACGTCACCTTAATTAGCCAAAAGGATGCCGCACATGGCTCATTTCTCTCATTTTTAAAGGGGAAGGAGATGGTTACCATAAGGAGAAAACTCTTGTAACTGTAGAAGATATTCTATTTTGTATTATTGTTATTATTCCTCAGTTTAGAGATGTTGTTCCTCCAATTAGGTATGTCATTGATGTAATTGGTCATGTAAAGTCTTGAGGTAAAACCTTTGTTGTAAGTCAAGTTAGTAGTACCCAAAAGAGTGTTATTAAAATGTTTCTTTGAGTATCCTAAGGCAAGTCGGACCTAGTTGAGAGGATAAGTCAACCCTGTTGGGTTATTAGGATTCTCAACTTATGTTTATAAATAGGTGAGGTTCCTCCCTCATTTGAACACACTGAGAACTCAAGCAAGTTCACTGGAGAGAGATGAAACAATCCATCCGAAGAGGAGGATGCAGTCTAGTCTTATCTTTGGGTCTTACATTGTACTTCGTTGAATTCTATATCGAGGAAGTTTTGTTGGGTTTCATCCCCCCACGAGGGTTTCCCAGGATAAATATTTGTCTTCTCTTTTTTTCTTCTGTTGTGCTTGTTATTCTTTCAGTGATCATTTTTTTTTGGCACAAAAAAGTTTAAAATGTTAACATGGAATCAGAGCCAACCTGAAAGAAGATATTGTGAAACAAATTTTTATCAATTCAAAAAGATAGGGATCACTATTCTCGACATCTCTATAAATTTTCTTCTTGGAAATTGAGGAGAAATGGACAAATTTGGAAAGTTCAGGATTAACTAATCTTGATTCTAGGGGTTCTAAATGGTACCTAAGGGTACATAATTTGAAATGGAATGATATGATGAGTATTAATAAATATCAAGGTAATATATGATCACTTTAGGACTAACTTAATACCTATTAAACTTCATTTTGGGCTGATGACAAAAAGGACAAAATTACTAGGAAATTATGATGAAATACCCCTAGGGTGTAGGCTAACTGGGCTTCCCAAATCAAGTAAAAACCTCCCAAATTTGTAAGAAGAGTATGGGGATTTATATAAGACGTCATGTACTATCATTACACATGGTTATTATTTCTTCAAACCGGTTATATATTTCCACACTTGTTTGATAACTTTCAGTGAAATTGCTTATGGGGAAATTGCATAACTAGCTCGATTTTGACATATGAAAGGTAGAGTTAAAGTCTCATATAAAGATTTGGAATATATAGAAAATATAAAAAATAAAACCTTATTCCCTAAAAGTATTAAACACCATATAAATCCCTTCATAAAATTCTTGAATACAACTCATTCTGTATGGGAGGAAAATACATGAAAACTAGTGAATTAGTAGCATGGAATTGCAAGAGTTTCACATATGGATTTCTTGGATTTCAAGCAACAAAGAATAGGAAAATTAAATTAAAGAGTAAAACATCATATATGGCTATCACATCATCATCAAACTCATATAACATCCCTCATACAAATGTGGTATAAAACTACTTCAAGATTGAAGCCAAATCCATGAAAACTAGTTATTTAAGAGCACAAGAATGCGAACCTTTCACACTAGAGTTTCTTGAATTTAAAGAGACAGATCATATGGTCATGAAATAATAGATTCATAAATAATTTATGTCTGCCACATCATTATAAAACTTATATAAAATTACTCATACAAATATGATATACAACTCTTTCTAAATTGGAATCCAAATTCATGAAAACTAGTCATTCAAGAGCATGGAAATGCAAGCCTTTCAGACATGTATTTATGATATTTAGACTTAAAGAGAATATGTAAAGAAGATTACAAATACGTACATCATATTCCCAATCTTGGGCACCAAATATCCTCAGCAAAGTGCAAGCAACGCTACAACAAGTGCATCATCAACATGAGCGTGTGGGGGAATGGAGAAGAAGGAATGAGAGGTATGAATGTCCTCTCCATCAAAAAAATTGGAAAGGAATCCAAGTTCCTTGAAATTGGTTCATGGGAAAGGAGAGTGAACACTCACAGTGCAATGGACAAGCAAAAGCTCTCCAAAATTCCAAAGGCCAATTAAAAAACAATAAAAAGCTCTAATCCTTCCTTATGAAATAATTTTATTATTTTCATGAGGCCTCCTAAGGTCAAAGTTCCCTCCATGGGATTCCTCCAACTCATGTTAGTGGTTTAGTAACTCTCATGACACTTCTTATTATTATTTTTTATCAGTAAGCAAGAGAAAATTATAGTAATATACAAAATGGTGATACAAATAGTCCTGGTTTTGCTAGATAAACTTTACAGAACTAGGCTGATAGCAGTAGGGCTCATATAGGACGTCCCCAAATTCCTTGAAGGGTTGAAAAAATTCACCCAAGCATAGTAAACCAAAAGTAGCCAAGCCGCTTTTCTTTAAAGTTGACAGAAACTACTAGAAATAGAGCCCATCCCATTACAATAAAAAACAAGTAACCAAGCTTTTCCTTCTTAGAGAAGGTAATTTAAACAACACTACACCCCATCCCATTACAATGGAAACTATAAACTCTTTCCTTTTCTCCTTATAGCAAAAAAATGGGTCTGCTAATGAAACACAAACCAACCAAAACAACAACTAGTCCCAGAACGACATAATAATTGTAACATTGCACATTTACTTACAATAAAACAAAAGAAAAAAACTAAGAAAGCCAAGAAACCAAAGACCCAAAAATTCATCTCCCTACGTCCAAGTTCGTCTCGAGATGGTGTTCCTCGTGTTGAGGATGGGGAATAGTGGCTTATGCATTGGCTGGCTAGTTAACATGGGTGTTAACTGGGGTGGTGGTAGTTTCCCCAGGACTATCCATAATCATCTGTTTAAGAAACCAAAAACCAGTTGAACTTTCCTGCTTCCCCCTTCGAATGAGGGACAAAGCCTCCTTGATGCCCTGGGAAATCTGTACCTTGGCATGTGTATCCCATGCAAATTGAATTTGGACAGTGCAGAAGTGGTTTAGCTCCAGTGGATGACCCATAAGAGTCTTATACTCTCCGAGGAGATCATGTTGCTTCAAGGGAAAGTATTCTTCTGCAGCAGTAGGTGTCTCTGCCATATACTGATGTCCTAAGTTGAAGGAACACGAGGTCGGTTCTTCTTCAACTATGGGGGGATCATTCACTGAACTAGGCATGGCTTCGCTGGTTCCTTCACCTATACCATTTCCCCTATAGCGATTCTGGGATCTCTAGTAGCGAGGCATGATAACCCAACACAAAATATTACTAGGAGCCAGGTGGAGCAGAAACGCAACTTTGAATGAGACCCTGCGATTTCACTAGGGTGAATTTATAGGGAAAAAAACTTTCCTCCCTTGGACTAGAGCACTGAGTAAACTCAATCTTTTTTCCTTAACCTCCTTCATTCTCTGCCATTCACTGTGGTCCTCCATATATTTCATGCTCTGCGAGAGATCCACCTCCTTATTCATTGAATTCTGTTTGATATAGAGATCTTTGGAATTCCCCATCCTTACGTTAGCCGACATGGGATTCGTAATTGTAGGCCCGCAGGGCCATCTCCTCTTCTTCTCCTCGCACGGATCAAACAGGGTATTAATCCTATGCTTTATTATTATCCTTTGTATTTTTACGACCTCTTTGACTGGCGATCACTTCATCTATAGAGGACACATGCTCCGTACCTCCACTGCATGTCTAGGCGCATGGTTCATCAGCCCCACCTGGTGATCGGGATAGCTCACATCTTTCCATGCCCACCACCACTATGATGAAGGGCCCACTGCTTGATATAGATGTGATGGATGGCCCAATTCTTGTAGAGTTGGATTGACAATTGTCTTCCAACTGTTGAGGGTTGGGATGTTTCTTTCAGGTGTTCATTCCTATCCTACCTTCCAAGTCCTCCTTTGCTAACTTCTTGCAACACTCCCATATTACCAGCCTGTTTCCATTATCGTCAATCTCTTCTGCATGGAAAGAGCTACGACTCTCCACTCCTTCTATAGCTAATGCATTTTCCACCTTGTTATGAGATCTTCTTAGATGCGAGAATAGGATGGTTGAGTGTCTTGCTAGAATTTGTTTCAGTTCAGAGAGCCATCCTTCCCATCGCCAGTTCTTTGAAACCTGTGATGTGGAGGTGTTGTTTTGGAGGCATCAAGCCATGTTGATAATCACCTATGAGTCTCCTTCCACACCCAATGGAGATGTCCCCAATTGTAGGGCCCAGGATATTCCATTTATTAGGCCTTCTAGCTCCGCCATATTATTTGTGTTGTTACCAATTGATCCCTAAGCCATGCTGAGAATAATTCCATTTGAGTTCCCTAATGCGCCTCTAAAGCCTGCAGGGCCAGGGTTACCTTTGGGCACTCCATCAAAATTGAGCTTAAAGGATCCTTCCAGTGGTCGTGTCCATATTTTCACACTGTTTACAGAATTTGGTACCATCTAGGATCGCACATTGTTGACAGGTAATGCGAAAATCCCCATTTCATACAAAATATATCTTTCGTTTACTTCTGCTGTGAATTCTTCCTAGGTCCATTGGTTTAGAGTAATTGTTTCTTTTAGGTGGGATTCTATGATGGTCCAAATTTCCACTATTTTCCTGGTTTTATTTTCAAAGATTCGACTGTTGCGAGTTTTCCATAATTCCCATACTGTAAATCCTCGGAGAAGCTCCCATGGTCTATTAACAATTTTGTTTTTGAATACCTTCATGGTCCATTTTGCTTTTGTGATGTCCGACCTTCCTTTGTGTCAATGTTTTTTTTAAAATGGATGCTTCTTTTTCCCATATGGAGTCTGCCACTAGGAATTCATTTAGAAGATGGTTAATAGATTTGTTTTTTCTTCGCACAGGAAACATCTTGAGGGTCCACTGATTCCCCTGGTTTGTAATTTATCCTAGGTTAGAATGCGTCATTTGAGCATGATCCAACAAAAACTCGCCACCTTTGGCCACCATCCTCCTCCCTAGATTTCCCCCCATTTGGCTTGTGGTTCAAGATTCCGATTCCTTGTCATAAGGGCTAGGGGCTCTTTGGGGTTAAATTTCCCTGTGTTGGAATACCCCCATCTGAGTTTGTCTGGGATATCATTCTTGTTTACTTTTCTGGAATTGAGCTCTACAATGAAATATTCTACATTCTCCTCTAGGGCTTTTGATTGCCACCAGTTCTTGTCTTTCCAAGAACTGAAGATCTGGTCATTGTCTCTAGGATCCCAAAATTCTGACACCGTGCTCAGAGGATGGTTCTAAAAAAAGGAATTGAGAACAGGGGATTCCTGTCCACTTGATAGAACCAGTTCTTGGTTCCAAGCATCCCTAGCAAATGTCACAGCCCTGCCATCCCGAACTTCCTAGAAACTATGCTTCTAGACCAACCCCTTGTTTTCCTGTGCTGCTTTTCATATACTAGATCCTGGTAGGTTTTCTCCATAATGAACCAAGGATTGCTTGGGCCAGAGAGGGGCATATTTCAGGTGCTAGATTTTGGCCCATGGTGAATTTTTATAATTGATCCATATCCATGTTGTCAGGAATATTACACCTTCTGCAGACAGAAGCTGTTCCTCTAGTTTGAATGGTTCAGATCCAGAACAAATGAGTGAATAACTCAGTTGAAGACCTTCCCTGAATGTTATAGAAGCCTGGAATATAACTCTGGTGAAAGACCTGTATACCTGTAAGACATATCAAATATACAAAGACATCAAATCTACTAGAAAAGTATCTACATGTCCATATTAGTGACTAAGGAATCCAATAACATATATGTGAGATTTGCGCAAGAAACATGTGGGAAGGAAATCAACTTTGTATTAGAAAATAAATGAAAGAGCTTACAACCATGTGCCTTAGTGTTGAGACACTCCTTCACACGACTAACACCTTGTCCCCGATAGCTCCAACTTGCTCCACAATTGCTCTCTGATGGCTTAGGCCAGGGTATTAATTCAATGGCATAACTCTACTATTAATTTTCTGCCTCCCCTCAAATATGGATATGAGCTTGTATTTATAAGGCTTAATGGATAGGGATAGTTGAGAGAATTATGGGTGAGGTGGCTCTAAGATCCTACCAAGAGGGATCTCGACTCCAACTAGCCTAGATTGATAGGGATAAGGGAGGAAACGATGCTCATGATATAGAAGCCTTGAGAATCTTCTCTTTTTCCATTTTTACCAAGGGTACCACTTTTGTTCCCTTAAGATAGAGCATTTTAGGTGAGAACTGCTTCAAGAACAAAGTATTTTTATGGTGGCACCACTTCTCTATAATAGGACACAGGAGGTACTGAACAAGGTATCACTCATCAACCAAAGAGAAAGCGCGGTCATAGGTTTTTTCATGTAGAATTGATATCCAGAGCAAGTTTCCACTCCAAGTTTGGGATTTAGGGAAAACATAGGGGTTAAGGATCTCATCACATGTTGGTGACAGGATTTGGGTATAACAAGATCCGGTGATTGTCTCTAGGACCCCAGAATTCTGACACCATGCTCAAAGGATGGTTCTAAAGAAAGGAATTGAGAATAGGGGATTCCTCTCCACTTGTTAGAACCAGTTTTTGGTTCCCAACGTACCTAGAAAATCTCGCAGTCCTGCCATCCCAAACTTCCCAAAAACTATGCTTTTGGACCAACCCTCTGTTTTCCTGTGCCGCTTTCCATATACTAGATCCTGGTAGGTTTTCTCCATAATGAACCAAGGCTTGCTTGGGCCAGAGAGGGGCATATTTTAGGTGCTAGAGTTTGGCCCACGGTTCCTCTTTGTAATTGATCCATCTCCACCAAATTTTGGCACTCATCACCTTGTTATTGTCTAGAGGGACTCAGAGCCTAAGGCCCCCCACTGCCTTAGGAGTACATACATTTTTCCAGTCCACTAATGGCCATTTCTTGTTTCCTTCCGATCCCCCCCAGAGGAAATTTCGTTGGATATTTCTGATTTGTTTGATAACTGATTTTGGGGTAGCTAGCATCGAGAAGAGATATAATGTCATAGCCCGAAGAACTAATTTCACTAGGATGAGTTTACTTGGAAAGTTAATACCTCTGAAGGTCCAAAGACCGAGATTTTGTTTGATTTTATCTAGCAATTCCTTCCCTGATATTTTTCTAATAGTTGATTCTACTAGTGATGCTCCCAAATATTTCGATGGGAGTTTGCCTTCCAAAATCTCCAGGATTTTGAGGATGTTCCTTTTTGTAATTTTTGAGGTATTGAAGAAGTGTGTATGAGACTTTTCCTTGATGATCTCTAAGACACTAGCTTCCAGGAACGTGTTCAAACAATATTTTATGCCCCTAGCCTCCTGGATGAAGGAAGGACCCATGAGCATATTATTATACACAAACTATTGATGAGTTTGGTGATCCATCCCTGCAGAGAGGGATAAGCCTCAGATCTTGTTTTCAATTCTTCTGTTTTTAAGCAACCTTCCTAGTCCTTTAGCCGCTATGATGAAATAGAAGGGAGAGAGGGAGTCCCCCTACCTTATTCCTTTGGAAGCATTGAAGGGGGTCGAAGGGGAGCCATTGACCAAGATCGAGAAGAAGGCCGATGAGACCATATTCATGACCCAGTTGGTCCAATCCTTCGAAAAACCAAAAGCTCTAAGCATTCCTGCCAAAAAATTCCAATTCAATTTGTCATATGATTTTGAGATATCCAGCTTTAGGAGCATACCTAGAGTCTTCATGGTTTTGAGCGAGTGAATCACTTCATGGACTAGTATAATGCCATCTAGGATCTTGCTTCCTTCCATAAACCCAGCCTGTTCCAGGGAGTTGATGACTGGAAGTAGAGGACGCAGACGATTGGCCATAACCTTAGAGATTATTTTGTAGATGAAATTGCACAGAGCAATTGGTCTTAGTTTCCATGGGTCTTCTTTACCATTTTCTTTGGGGATGAGCGTTAAGAAAGTAGATTTAAGAGATTTGAGAATTTTCCTGGTCCTTCGAGAATCTTCCACCAAGGCCCATATTTCCTTCTTTAAACAGTCCCAACAAGCATGGAAAAAATTCATAGTAAACCCATCCAGGCCCAGTGCTTTATCCTTTTCCATTTTCTTGATATCCATCTCCACTTCCGTCATCTCAATGGGTTTTCCCATCATTTGATTGTGTTCATCAGTGATAATCTTAGGAATATGTCTAAACACCTCTCTCTGGGATTCTTTTCTGCCTTCTTCTGGTTCCTTCATCAAATTAGCAAAATAGAAGTTCAAATTCATTTCTAGTTCTTCTTGTGTTTCAACTATATTCCCATCCTCCAGTTTCAGCCTGTCCAGTTGATTCCCTTATCGGTGTTGGATGGCCACTTTGTGAAAGAAACTGGTGTTGCACTCTTCCTCTTGTAGCCATTTGAATATGGCTTTCTGGTTCCAGTGGACTTCCTCCTATTGTTCATGTTGGCTAAATTCCTGTAATAGGCTTTTTTCTTGTATCCTTAACTCCTCCAAGAATCCCATGCTCATCGACTGAGCCTAGTTTAGTTGCATCTTACACTCTAGAGCCTGTTTTGCTTGAAAAATGTTACCAAAGGACACCTTATTCCATTTTTTAATGTTATCTTTTAAGATTTTGAGTTTCTATTGGAATTGATACATTCGGGTGCCCCGTATGGGTGGGTATCCTTCCCACCATTCCCGGAGTTTCTCATGGAAATCCATTTGGAGGAGCGAGAAATTTTCAAATCTAAATGGTCTACGAGGGTTTATCCTCACATTTTCTCGTTCCAGGCTGACTGGCCAATGATTCGAGCCTACTGCTGGAAGTACTACTGCTTTTAATTCCCTGCCAGCCATCATGGTGGATTCATAAATTATAAAACAGTCCCGCCAATAGGTTATCCCTCTGTCTTTAGCTTGTTTGTTGTTCCACGTAAATATATAGTTAGAATTTCTAACATTTATTAAATTAAGATCATCAATTAAGTCATTGAATTGAGTGCTTGCAGGGTTTATGTTTCATATACCACGTTTTTTCTCTTCAGGGTTCCTGATCAAGTTGAAATTTGCACCCAGGATCCATGGTTTGTCAATGGCAATCTCGTTGATAACAGGGAGCGAGTCCAAAAAGGACAATTTCGAGTTTTCCCTTGGGGGCCCATAGACATTGGTCATAAATCCTTTTATTCTAGTACCAATGATATGGGAGTCTGTTGAAAGTGAAAATGGTATTTCTACGAATCTTGAGAGGTTAACTTGCCAGGGGTTCCATAAGATTCCCATCCCTCCAGCTACCCCTTTGGCATCGATGACAACTGACTCACATCCCTTCCATATTTTTCAGGCTATACTTGTTAGCTCTTCTCCCAAACATTTTGTTTCTTGCAGAAAGATGATCCTAGATTTTTTTTTTTCAATCCTTCTTCTGAGAAGACGGATTTTTAGAGTGTTGTTGCAGCCTCTAATGTTCCAGGATGTAATATGCATTAAGGAATTGTTAGATAGAGGGAGAAAGGGTAGCATCTATAGTTCTATATTGCCCTGAAGCCACCAATTTTTCCCCTATAGCTTTGATTCTCTGAACATTGCTAGGCCTTCCCCACTTTTCTTTTTTAATTTATTTTTTCCATCCAATTCTTTGAGAGATTCAACCACTACTCCCAATGAATTCATGTTCTTAGCTTGAATTATCACCTTCTCCAACAAGGAGACTTTCTTGGGGGGGATTTGGGTTGGGTTCTTGTCAGAGAAATAAGCTTCAAGTCCTTCCATATCAAGATCTTCTATCTCCATATCTTATGTTGCTGGATCGAATACCTCTGCGACTTTCTTGGTTGTCTCCTGCTACCACTGATGGTCTTGATCTGTGGGTGTTCTGATTGTATCATGTTGCTTTTTTAGATTTATCTCCATCTCCTTCTCTTGGTTACCTTTACTTTGTTCACTATGCTAGGTTTCTGTATTAGTTGCTTTATTGTGCTCTATTTGCTGGAATTCTTTGCTACTTGCCTTATCTTCTTGGAGAATCTCATACCTGTTCTGGGTTTGCACCCTTTTGTTAATCTATGGTCTTGAGGTATTTCTTGCTTGTCATTTCTTGTTTTTGGTTTTTATGAACCCATCATCATATTGATTTTCCCGATCTTTCTTCCCTCCTGGTCTTTTATTTTGTGGACAATCCTGGAAAAGATGTCCATGCTCATGGCATCTTCTGCATCTGAACGAGATCTGTTCAGTCTATTGCCTGGAACCATTCTTCATCCTCCCATGTTAATTCCATTCCATTTGGCAGATCTCTGGATATGTCGAGGTAGATACAGATTCGGGCATACGATATATATTTTCATTGTCAAGTTTTCTCTGAGACTTTGATGAAGTTTCCCAGCATATTCCATATATCCATCATAATTTCTTCCTTCCAATACTCCATTGGGAGAGAGTATATTATTATCTGTACTTGGGAAATCATGAGGTTTTCTTTATCAGGGTTGAATCTCTCTTTCCATGGCTTCAGGAAAATTGCCACCGAATTATAGAAATATGGACCATTCAAAAAAATTCTCATTCTTCTTCATTAAAGAAGATTATTGTGAAGAACCATTTTGCTCCCAGCTTAAGATCGTAGTTTTCTTGGGGTTTCCACATGGTGTTTATTCATCAGACCAAGGTATTTTTTGTGGGCCAGATCCCCACAAACTTGCCTATAAGGGTGTGTTCTTTCATGTACTGAATGTCTTCCCTGACTCTTTCTGATTTGATCTGCAACTTTGGGACTGTCTTGGATTTCGGGACACGCTGTCCTCTCCTTCTTATTTCCTGATTAATTGCTTCCTCTTTCCTCAGCCCAATAGAGACTTCCCCATCTCTGTTCGGGTCAGATGGTCTGACTATTCCTTTCCCTTTCTCAATTCTCATGTCTAATATCAAAATGGGGATTTCTTATCCCTCCTCCAAGGTCGCATTCCTCCCACGGTCCCTCTCCCCATGAGGAGGATCAGGAACCATCCTGAATTGATCCCAACCGACCCCCTAAGACGCTTCTCCCTTGCTGGTGCACCATTAAACCTTCCTCCTTGGTAACCAAACCCCCAACCTTGCATCAAGTTGCAGAGCGTTTTTGGATTTTCAAACTTCTATGTCCACCTTTAACTTAGGCCAACTCTCATGACACCTGTATTCCTCTTCATGCTCTAATTATTTCCCCAATTTCAATGGCTACCTCTAACTCCCAAATTCGACCTATTGGTGTCTATTTTTATCCATGACATGTAATTATTTTCCATATTTCTGCAATCAGGTCTGAATTTGTCATACTTGGCATAGAATATTTCATCATTTGTTGTCAGAGAATGCATGGGATATCCTTCCAAGTGGCACACATTGTCTTCTAGTATCTTCCTCTTCCATTGGAGTTACTCTCCTTTACTAATTGAAATACCTTGGATCATTATATCCTATTTGACACCACACCACCCTCCAATAACGTTACATTATTGATGTGTTCAAATTTTGATGAAGATCATGCTGTGTGTGGGAAATCTAGTCATCCAAAGGATCCACAAGTTTTGAAGTGTCTTCATGAACCCATGCTGCCTTATTTCCTTACCAATTATCATTTATGTTACCCGTTTCAATGTGAATATGGTAAACTAAAGTCCTTTTGGGTCCCATAGCCCCTTATTACAAAATTTAGGTCTCAATCTCAACCTAGGGAACTAGTAGGTTGGTGGAACATTATTTGCAAGTAGTCTTATATGGAAATTATTTTATTGGGGACATGAAAGTTCTCCCCAATCAATATTTCTTGTCCTCAATCAATTTCAAACATGGATTTTGAATAACCTTCTTTCCTTCCAAAACTTTGCTTCAAACCTTAGCCGCAATTTGAGTAGTGGCACCCATGTACTACAGTTGTGTGTTTCCAAAAGTAAATATATATGGACATTTGAATGTTGATATATCATGTGATGTCACCACTAACACTAAAAGGATTATTAAAATCTTTCGAAAAAAAATTGCATAAATAATCTTTACCTCCATCTTTTGGAAACCTTTTGTGAACTTTCATCCCTTTTCACTTCTGTATAATTCTTTAAAGTTGGTACTAAATTGCCAAAATTGAATTTCCAATATTCCGAGAAAGTTTCCAAGAGGAACCACCATGATTTTTGTTGCTCTACTTTGAATGCAATCACCTTCTCAAGTGGTGACTCAATATTCCCTACTGCTTATTTCTCCCAAAATTGAAACCAAGCAATACCTGGATCTCATTGCTTGTATTGTACCCTTCCAAACATCATGATTACAAAAGATAGATCATTAAAGTACATAACTACATCATACAATTGTAGATCAAGAAGGTACCAGGGGTGATTTTAAGAACCCCCCTAGATTTATATGTATAAAAAATGGGTGAATCTCTTCGATATATAGGAAAATTTGAAGGTGATTTTATCAATAATATAATATGTATATATAAAACATTTGGTGAATATTTATTTTTTATTATATAATGTTCTAAAATCCTAATGAATATTTCATTTTATTATATAATGTTGTAAAATCTTGGCGATTATTTCACTAAGTTATAAGATATTGTAGAATCTTGGAAAATATTTCATTGATTTATAAAATATTGTAAAAATAGAGGAACAACAACATTAGTCAAATAACATAAATAACATCATCAACAATGGAACATGTAGACTCATGATTCACGAGTCACAACTAGAAGGTATGAGTGAGACACAGCTACACTGACTAGATTCAGGGCAAGTGGTTACTCCACTTGTTATCTCGTCCCTTAATGGTCCAACGAACATGTGGGGACCTGAATCTTGACAAACCGATAAACTAATAAAATCATACATTATGCTCAATCTTGGCCTCCACTAGCCAATTGAGGTCTTGGAGGCTAATACAATTATGCATTGTAATTATCTCAATTGATTATTGCATTATATGAATGTTGGTCTCATGTCAATAGGTATCGTACGATCAATGCATAGGAACCTAGTGCATAGACCATTTTTATATTCGCTTAGCTATGTAGAACTCATTTTTTTTTATTAACGATAAGTCTTTACAAATAAAATATACAATCAACATAAAAGAATAAAAAAGGTGAAGAAAATTAATTTATGCAACTAAAAGGTAATAAAAACATATTTTCTCAAACCCTGAAACAATGGAAATGGACTAAAACCAATCTTGATTCAAGCTACAACAAAGGGTTAAATCAAGCATTAAATGAGGACTATAAGCATTCAAGGGACTAACACAAAGCTTTAGAATGAAAATTCTATGCAAGATTACATCTTGGAAATTCCAAGAACTTGTTAAGATTTTAAAGATGCAATCATGCTAGACATATTGTGAGATTTGGTTACATAGTAAAATGCTATAGCTGTGATGTATTTGGTCACAAATCTCAATAATAAAAAAGTAAAGAAATCCCTCAATTAAAGGAAGTGTCCCATGTATGGATAAGAAGGAGTCCAACAAAATACATAAGAGAATAGAAAATGAATAAATGGATCAACTGGGTAAGAAATAAAAACATCTTTCCTCAAACCGTTGAATCAAAGGAAATTAAATGAAACCAATGAAGCTACTACAAAGGTTTCAGTAAAGCATAAAATAATAACTAGAATTCAATTGTATCCAAATTTTTATCAATTTTGTTCCTCAAATTTGAATTCAAGAATGTCAGTGCACTAAACATTCTCTCATCCTCCATTGATCCCAAAATCATGGTTTGACATAAATCCACTAATTTGAATTATATTCACATTCTTTACCATAGGATTTTGCTATCACTAAGCTTAGTCCATAATCTTGTAATTGCACCATGTTATTTATTATCCAATGGAGAAAATTGGTCCCACATTGTTGTAGCAAAATATTGATCTTGATCTATCATTTTTTCTCGATCTAAAGTACCTTGAATATGTCCTCCTTGTATCTCGTCTTCTTGACAAAAATGGCTCTACAAAATCTTTCATTTCTCTATAAAGTCGACCTTTAAAGTATATGAACATTGATTATGGTTACAATATTGAGGGCATACGATAGACTTGGCCTCCAACAATAAATATTGAGGAAATAGTTCTCTTATCTCTGATTATAGTGATTTTGCAAATTTTATCAAGTTGTGTCTCACTGAAATTACAACATTGTGAAATCATTCTCTTGACACAGGGGACTGTTTGGCGGATCTTCCTATCTTGTAATTATAATAAAAGGTAACTATATGCCCAAGAACTTCCATACATAGCATCCCTTTTTCATCAAACTTAAAAAAATCATCATTTTCTATATTGATTATCCTACTCCAATTTGTAAATGCTAGACCTGTAAAATACTGCCATAATATAAAAATTATCCAATGCAAAACATGTTAATTTTCATGCTCTTGTGTATTCAGCAATATAAATCATGCAACTCTGAGCCATCTTCATGAGGTTATGCATTTCATGAAGCATAGGATGAATTCCAAGCATTGTTAATAATGTCTCTATATCAGTTAATAGAAATAACTCTTTACCTTTCTCTGCAGGAATTTGATTGGGAAACAAACTGCTCTTAGAACTGTTACTGTTGGAATAATTGAGAGGAAATGGGTTTCCCTATCCAGCCATGCACTGGTGGTCCTCCTTCTAGCACCAAAAACTGTTGATTCCTGGAAATTCGTAGGTAACAACAGTTAGGGATTCTCCCCAGTGAACATTCCCAACTATCCCGTTACTATTTGGTATGGGGAATTCGTCTGGTTTACAGTCTGGATATCATAGGTCAAGTAACAAAATACAAGGTTTTACCAGTTACGGTTTGGTCCATCGTGTATATTTTAGTTTTTATAATTTAAGTATGATATGCAAGTGCCTATCTAATGTAGATTGATAGAGGATACGAGGAGTGGTCACAATGTGATGCAAAGGTTCTTACCTCTCATCTTAACTCACTCGCATCTTAATCACACATAGCAAGAAACTAAAACTAACTATCTAACCTATCCCTAGGGAGCAAGATTATCATTTATCAATGAGTAATGTATTTCTGCACATGCATTAAGAAAAATCACAGATAGTTGTTACTTATTTCAAAACACATGAACATTAATAGATATATGAACAACAAGATAACTCATTGTTTATCAAAAGCCTTCATTACTCACAGTGGAAATTTCATGGAATAAACTAGAGCACATTCATAACAAGAACATAGGTTCAAAGACTTAGAACGATCTCACAGCTAATGGACACAAGATGAAAAAGAAATAGTTCAAATTCAACAAATATATAGCACAACATTTGAAATCTTCCACCAAGCTTTCTCCAACAGGAAACTTGCAAAGGGAAATAGTTCTACTTACAACATAATCTCACAAATCTATCTAGGAAAAAGTCCATCCCACTATCTAACTCTCCTATACTTTTACTACAAGCAAAAATATTGGGCTTCCCCTCGGTGACCTTTGGTCTCCCCCCAACCGTTCAAACCCACCCTTTTGTCTCTTTGTGAGTGCTCATGATTTATACAATATGTTACATTTCAGATTAATTTTTAAGAGCACTTTATAAAAAGAGACCAGCTTGGTAACTGACGAACTTTTCCCAAGCCTAGGCCTCTGCTGCTATCGATTCTGCTTAGTAATCCATTGGCCTTTTTGAGATCCTATTGATATGAAACCTTCACTCTCTTATTTTTCTTGAGAAACATCTTTGCTTCTTTATGCTTCAGCTTCTTCTTTCCTTGCTGCCTCCCTTCTGCCTTCTCCTTTAGCCATATCTTCTTTGCAGCAACATCTTGTCATGAACATATCATATTTTTAGACCATTTAGCGTTTAACAAAGTAACACAAAATTTATCAATACATGCATTCTGTAAAATGAACTATAAACAATATTAATGCATGAAAAGATAAGGCAAAGGAAATCTTGCAAAGTGGGTCTAAAATCCGCTAAATCCACTATTCAAACTAAAATCATAAGCCCGATAAAATGGGATCCATGTCTCAATCTAGGCCGCATTTGGACCAATTCAAAATCCTCTGATGAAAGCATGAATCATAACAAAGTAACCTCCAATCCGAAACCCCAAACTGCGCTCTTCATCTTGGAGAAAACCGCCACGGAAAAATAGAGTAGAAACACACAAAAAAGGAAAAAAAAACCCTCACCGGTGTGAAAAACACTCAGCATCAGGTAGAAACCTCCTCATCGGCGAACAAAACAACTATATGTCAAATGGTTAGTTCACTAAGCCTCCGCAATGGTGGAAACCATATAGACTAAGAGTTCTGGGGTGAAATAAAATGTCGACGAAATAAAGCTCTAAAAGCTGTCGTCCATGCATTGGAGATCGAAACCACTACCCACTAAAACAACGGCATCAGCGAGCGAAAGGATTAACCATTAAGCATCGACGAAACCATTCATTACGTAGTCACAACAAGGAAAAACAATCAGACTATGGCTTCTAATCAAAGTCATAAACCATTTCGATAGAAAAGAAACAGAAAATAATGAAAAGCAATAAACCACGGAATCGGCAAGGACTAGAACAAATCTGTCGGAGCGTTTGCCATTTTCCCTTTGAAACGATGGTGACTTAAAATACTAATACTCTGACACTGATAACATAAAATTGTCGACAGTACAAAAAACAATAGATAAAGGAGCATCGTCGAAAATAAGAAATGTCCATCGAGACTTTCATTACTTACCCTCTGCAACGGTGGCTGCGTAGAGAACTACTGTCCTAATTCAAACTTTAATAAACCTCCGCCAATGAAAAATCATCGAAAACAAATCAAAGTTAAGCATTTAAATATAACCAAGACTCCATGGAATCGATGAAAGTAAAACTATCCATCAGCGACATAGAGAACTAATGCCCTGATTCGTTGTTCACTGAATTCTTACAGTGATCATGGGCAAAATCAAAACAAACATTAAGTAATCAAATAAACTAAAATGTTTTTCAGCTGGGCGATGAAAATATTAGTTCACTTCACCTCCAAAATAGTGGCGACAAAGAGAACTAAAGCTCCAACTCAACATAAATAGACTTCCGATAGAAACGAAGAAAATCATTCAGATCAAAAGGACATCATTTTCAAATCAAACTATAAAATCCACAGTCAAAAGCATTGGCAGACAAAAAGCAGTTTCCGAAAAAGAAGAAAAACAGTTTGACCTCAATTCAACTTCAAACAATCCAAAATGTAGTAGAGGGAAAAACAAAGTTCAGCAATCTAAACACTCCCAGGCAAGATAAAATCAAAAGGAGGGTCCAAAAATTTTCAAAAATTTGGGAAAAAAGTTGCAGCTGCAACATAACTTTTATGTTTTCCTAATAATTGTTAAATCATGTTTTGTTAGTTTATCTAAATATATAATGAACTCGTTTGAACTGCAGTTCACCCAAATGTTGGATGAGCATGATTTTATGGTCGACTCTAGTGTTAACCTAGATTGAAAGAAGTACATTTGCATAAATATATATAAACTTATATGTTCTTATTATTGTCATGACACATTTTTCCAAGATTGAAATTTTGTTTGTGTTCATAGGTTCCGATCCCTTCGCCTAGCACCATGGATATTAGGTCGCTCTCATCATCAATATTGGGAGACATTCCTAGGGTCTCCCAAGATTTGGAGGTAAATCAAGCACCTTTCAAATTTTCATTAATGATTAAATGTTTTAACTTAATGATTAAAAACAATTGACATTTTATTTAAATTTAATTTAAGTTACATTTAAATTTACATGTTTTAAATGTTTAAGTAATGATATTTTAACTGTAGGTGGGTAAACTTATTGTACAACCTTCCATGGCTATGGATGGGCTCACTGAGGTATATTTATTCATTTTTATTATTTTAACTTCAAATTGTATTTTTATTAAAGTTTATTTACCGTATAAAATTTATATATTTAAGCTTAATTATATGTTGCATGTGTTATATAGGTCAATCGCCAGGAGAATGTGGAGTGATATCCATATAATGGATATTACATAGTTATATGTATTTTTATACATGTGAACTTGTTGATTTGACATATTCCATGTCAAAACTTTAAACTTATCAAATTTAACTTATATATTTTAAACATATATATAACATTTGGATTGTTCATATATATATATAGTTTTATAATTTTGGACCGTTCATATATATATAGTTTTTGGTTTTAAATGATTTAATTTCGTCAATTTTATTTAAATGGTTTAATTTGGTCATGTGATACATAGATTAATGTCTTTGATGTTAACATACATAGATTTTTCTAAGGAATCACTTTATGAATGTTAGGAATGTTCAATATGTTAGTTGATATTTATATACAATATGTTGTACTTATGTTTAAATGATTTTCAATCATAAGTAATGTTCAATATTCAATGTTGTTTAGGAATGTTAGTTAGGAATTTTTTCAATCATTTCTAGGTGGAATAATATATGTATAATATCCATCTCAATTTTCAATAAAATGCACTTTAAAACCCACTTTTGGAATGAACTAGTTAGGAATATTTTCAATGATTAAAGTGGAATAATAAATGATATATTTTGAATATTCATTAAAATGCATTTTAGGGATGTGTTCACTCATAAAGAATGTTAGTTATGAAGGGTTGTATGTTATGAAATTATATATGGATTGATTTTTCTAAAGAACCACTTTAGGAAGGTTAGGAATGTTCAATATGTTAGTTGATGTTTATATACAATATGGTATAATTTTGTTTAAATGGTTTTCAATTGTTAGTAATGTTCAATATTTAATTCTCTTTAGGAATGTTAATTAGGAATGTTTTCAATCATTTTTAGGTGGAATAATATATGATAGATCTGTATAATTTTTAATAAAATGCATTTTAGGAATGTTTCCAATCATTACGAATTTTCAATAAAATGCACTTTAAGAATGTTAGTTATGAATGTTTTCAAACAATTTGGTGGAATAGTATATAATAGCTGCAAAATAATCATTAAAATGCAGTTTAGGAATTTGTTTTCAATTATAAGGAATGTTCAATAAAATGCTAAATGGATTTACACCCACATTCATGATCTCACCCATCAGGAATGTTCAATCTGTTCAATATGTTAATTGATGTTTATATACAATATGTTGTACTTGTGTCTAAATGATATTTAATCATTAGTAATGTTCAATATTTAATGCTCTAGTAATGTTCAATATTTAGTAGTTGTGTAAATATTTAGTTAGTCATATTTAGTAATGTAAAATCATTTAGTACTTCTGTCTAAATGATTTTTAATCATTAGTAATCATAACCTTATAGATTATAAGAAACTAAAATCTATGAAACACCAAAACTAAGCTAAAATTCTCTATATATTTGCAAAAAACACATATGCTAATCATAAGAGAGATACGGATTAATTCCATTGTTTTTTATGGCATCATGGGTCCCTTTTCCAATTTTCTAATAACAAGAGAGATAGGGATTCCATCCATTGTTTTTTATAGCATCATGGGTCCCTTTGCCAATTTGTGTCCCTTATTTAAGAGTGTATAAACTTATATATTAATTTATGGGTAGATAATTATGAAAGTGACGTTCTCAAAATCTTGTGATACCTTATCTATATGCTCTATAATAAGACAAAGATAATAATAATAGGTTCTAGTATTTCCTTGCATCCCACTAATGAAGAAACAAGAATCATTAAAAAATTTGAATTTATTTCACAATCCTCTTTTGTGCAAATTCAATCAAGATTTTGAAGGGAATAATTATACATATTTATTAGAACCTTGGCCTAGGCTTGCCTTAAATTTTAAGTTGTGCATTTCAAAATGTTGTAGAGTATCTCTAGCATTATTGTACTCGTGTGGTCCTTTCATTGTTCCAACAAAAAATCCATAGGATTGTGGTTTGGTAATATAAATCTTGTAATTGTTGTGGTTTGATAAATATGATATCTGTTGAATATTCATTAAAATGCATTTTATGAATGTTTTCAATCATAAAGAATGTTAGTTATGAATGTTTGTATGTTATGAATTTGTTTGTTATGAATTTTGTATTTTATGAATTTATAATGTTTATATACAATATGTTGTACTTGTGTCTAAATGATATTTAATCATTAGTAATGTTCAATATTTAATTCTCTAGTAATGTTCAATATTTAGTGCTTGTGTCTAAATGATTTTTAATCATTAGTAATGTTCAATATTTAATCATTAGTAATGATTTTTAATATTGAGTAATGTTAATATTAAATGTTTGTATGTTATGAATTTATACAATTGTACATATCAATTTCGTTATAAAATTAATATTGATCATTTTGTTGTACATATGTTGATCAATCCAAGAACAATATATATCATATAATTTACATCAATTTGATATATACATAAGCTAAACATTCTAAGAACAATAAGCTATAAGCTCAACAATGCAAGAATACTATTTTATAAGTTTCCTCAATTTTGATGGACATAAGCTCAACAACGTAAGAACTTGATATAATATTTAAGTAAAAATAATCAAGTATGTATCATGTTCAATATGATTCAAATTAGAAACAAGATCTTAAAGGAATGTCGTCTTCAATTACTATTTCATGATCAACTTTTGACATCTTCCATCTTCTAGCTTTCAATTTTTTATTTGATTTAACTTCTATCAACTTTATGCGAGTTGCGCATACCAAATGACTATATTGAGAGCATATGACATCAGGTTGATAGTATTTAAAGTGAACGTCCCTTTCAATTTGATATGTTTCTTGAAAAAAATAACCTTTTAATAGAATTGACCCTCTTTCATATATAGAACCTTTGTCATCATAGTCGTCCAATAATTTCATCTTTCTCTCTATGCATCGCATCAAATAATATCTCACATTTTCATTGTTGTCTATCGGTGCAACCACAACAAATACATCTCCTACACATAATTAAGAACATTGAATTTGTTAAATTCATATTCATTAAATCAAACCATTTTCATTCATTGTAAAAAAAATTTAAAATAAAAATAGAAAAATTTAGTAAAGTATACATAAAATTACCTTCTCTAACCAGATCAGAAATTCTATAACCATCAGTTGATATTGCAATGTCCTATGATTCCAACTCTTCCAATCTTGCGAGTGTCATTTTTCCTTCTAAATTAATTTCGTTGTGTTTCCAAGGTTTAACATAATTGTCATTGATGTTTTCAAAATTCTCTATTGATTTTGTGTCCTCCATGAAAATATGAAAAAAACATGTTAGCTTCCTAGTATCAAATGAAAACACATTTTGGAAGGTTTTTGTTTTGATTGAGTGTAAATATCGAGTTCCATGAATAATGCTAGCATCATATGGGATTGATCTATCTATATCTTGGATTCCAATATGACAAAAAAAACCTATCCAACATAAACAATTTTACATGTACATGTCAATAAAATGTTAGTATATGTACATATTAAGGTCATTTTAAGTTGAATAATTCTGCTTTGAAAACAAAGTTCATACCTACGCACATATTTTGATTGTTGATTGTAATCATGGAAGCGATTTAAACGACACCATTTAAAAACTTGATTAGCACACATAAATTGATCGGCATAATGGTTCCTTTGAACTTCAAAGTTCTTGTTTTACACACGCCCCGACACCATCGTGCTCCCCTTTTCCATGACCCGTTTCAAAAAAATTCCAACGATGTTTAAATTTTTTTATGGAGGCAAAATAGCCATAAGAATCATTGTGAAGATTTAAATTGCCTTGAACATCCATTTGAACGTATCCAATGTTCATTCATTACAACTCCACGTGTTTTCAATCAACCCTAATTAATATCAAAACACCATTGTACATAATGTGTATCATGCGTGCGGTCATCAATAATATATAAATGGTATTCCTTTATGACATGTCGATTGTCATTCCTATTTCTATATTATCAACATTTTGTTGAGCATGTCTATATAGAACATGGACAAATATAGAAACTTGGTTAGAATGATAATATTCAGTACTTTGTATTTCTTTTTGTGCTTCAAATGTGTAATTATTTGCGAAATCAACCATAGAAAAAATAGTCCCCTATGGAAAAAAATCACGTGATTGTTTGAATTGCAATTCTTTCCATCGTGCTCTATGTGAATGTTTTATGTATTTATAAATTTATTTTTCAAACTTCTTCAGAAACTCTATAACACTCATTTTATCTTCTTGCAAATCTATCCTTTTCGAAAGAGCATTTGAAGAACTTGTATAATTGTGGGAATAAGTGACATATTCATATATCTTCCAATCAACTATGATATTTGAAAATGACTGATCGTTAATATCAATAGGATATCTATGGTGGAATAAATCTAGATTTCCACAATTATCACATTTATTTCCACTAACATGTCTTTTGTTGTAAAAAATCTTGTGACTATCTCTTTCACATAGAATTTCACATATAAAAGCATGAATTGTGGAAGGAGGTGAATTCAAACAATTTTTTTTACAAAACCGAAGGAATGTGTCATAATATAATTCAAACTGAACATGATAGCGACAACAACATGTGTCACAAATAGTGATAGGTCTAACATACCATGGCTTCTGTTGTACAAATGTATTGATTGATAGATTCAATTCACTGTGTTCATCTTTGAATTTATTGAACAATTAGATTTGAGTCATCTCCAATATATGTTTTGAATGGATTTCATACTGATTTCGTGATATTCTACGTCATATCACGTCTCTTGCATTTGGTGAAGCACGAGAATTTTCCACCCAATATTCATGCATCATAGCTTTAACACTTTCACCGACCCTATATTTGTAGGGTTGTCTACAAATAATTTCCCAACAAGAAAGCTCATAATTTGCATCTATTTGTAATTGAAATTTGTTATATTTGTACAATGTTTTCTGTGAAGTTCTGATAACCTTTGTGATTTGCATTGTCAAACGTTTTTGTCTAGTACTACATGAAATAATCATTGTTTGTATTATTCTACATGCAGCACTATTATCTTTCTTTCTGGATTTTCGAATCATTTTGATTGTGTTGGCTATATTTTCGAACACATTTTTCTTCACCTTTGAATCTTTTGTCTTCTTTTGAATACCCAATAATGACCAAGCTTCCTTCAAATTCTTGGAGACTAACAAAAACCTCCAAATTTGAGCTTGTGTTTCCACTAATTCTTTTTCCATAAATTGTTCATGCATCTTTTCAACCCGATATCGTACAATATGGTCAGGTTTTCTATTTCTGAATTTTTCTTTATCAACATTTTGTAACATGTCATCATCAATGATGAAGCCACTTATATATATTTCAATGTCAATTTTAATTTAGAATATTTCAAATATACTTAACTTGAATCATAAAAATATGACTCATAATTATAATTATACGGTTTAAAATATTTTAATAACCAATATATGTGTGTGTGTGTGTGTGTGTGTGTGTGTATTACCTCTATTGGATTGAATATTTGCATCATTTTCTTATTCTTCAATGTCTTCAACATCTTCAACATTTGTATATGCATTTGAAAATTATATTCAAAATTACATCATTTACAAAAACCAGTTATTGCATTTTAAACAAATTTACAATATTTGTACATACGTGGTTCAATTTCTTCTTGAGTTTGATTTTGAACATTCATATCATTAACATTTCGATCCAAGTCTCTAGTTACATCATCATTAGTGATGTCTTCAATATTTGTATTCTTTTGTTTCTTTTTTTCATGGTATTTGAGTTTTTGATTTTCATTATGTAAGGCATCATCTTGAGTGCGATCAAATTTCCTCTTTCTTGTTTTTTTGTTGCCCATGATTATTCAATGTATGCCTTCATCTTAGAATAATTTTCCCTTAAGAGAATCTTAATCATAAAAAAAAATCACCTTTTAAAATACAATAAAAGTAAGAGTCATCCACCTCAAACAATATGACTATAAAATGTAGTGATAATGGCTACAAGGAAGGTTATCAACCAAATTTGGCACTTCTAGGCCATGTGAATTACAAAAAAATTACTATTTATTTAAATGTTATAAAAGTATAATTAACCAGTATAAAGCCGTGTTCACTAAGAAAAAATTACCAGTCAAAAGGCCAAAAGATGACTACTAAAAAATGATAATTAACCCGTTGAAGGCAAGTTTATAAAAAGTAAATATGTCATAAAATATTGTTCAAAATATTTTAAAAAAATGTACCATAGAATAAATTGGTGTAGAATTTTTAAGAAAAATTGTACCATAAACTATTTTCCAAAAACATCTTCCGTAAAGAAAAAAAGACAACAAATTTTCAAAATAATGTTTGGTATCAAATAAAAATAGCCTTCACCTAAAAATATAAGTTTTAAGAATACTTACTAGAAAAGAGAGCCTCCCTTCTTATATAACTGTGTAAAATGTTGATCAAATACATTGAGCCTTCATTCCTATAAATAAAGAATAGAAATGGTGTTTCAGAAAAACATAAAACGTTTTAAGTTCATGAAACAAAACGGTGTTTTGAAAAACCGTTTCAATTTTTTTTTCCGGCCGGTGAAAAAAATTCAATAGAGATTTTCGGCTGAACTATTTTCTGTCCATTAAATCTAACTTCTGTCCTAACATTTATGGATTTTTGACTGAAAAAATGATTCTTTTGGCCGAAAGATTAGTTCAGCTGAAAACCTATAAATTTTCAAAAATGGAATTCCATCCCATATCTGACTCTTCTTCCAATTTTGGAGAGATCGGATCATATCAAATTCTCACAATTTCTCTTCACAAATAATAGCATTAGTTTCATTATTCAATCTGCTTTCTATAGATGCGAATTTTGTTGAAATTGGTGTGATCCACTTATTTTATTTATTATATTTATTAGAAGCTGTCTCGGTTGCTTCAAAATTTTATAGAATTCATTGAAATGAAAATTCAATAACTTCTTAAAGACACGATGAAAAAAATTGGAAAAATCATGGTCCTCAATATTGCTGTCTTGTCTTCAAAATGATACTTTTAGTTTTTTTGTTTTGAATTGGAAATTAGGGAAGATGTTCTCTCAACCTAAACATGTCAGTTT
Source organism: Pseudotsuga menziesii (assembly GCA_001517045.1). Classification (NCBI taxonomy): domain Eukaryota; kingdom Viridiplantae; phylum Streptophyta; class Pinopsida; order Pinales; family Pinaceae; genus Pseudotsuga; species Pseudotsuga menziesii. Next base: position 9,705 of record LPNX010185748.1, on the reverse strand, counting down.
TATGCTAGTTTTTTATATTGGTCCACTTCAAAAAATTCTAATACTTATTGCATGCGGCTGTTGGATACAAACTTGTAGACATCCTTTAGTACAATCTGTATAGATCATCATAACATATTTTTTTTTAATGAACAATAGTTGAATAATGAATAAAATAGTGTCAGAAAACATGACTATTTATCATAATTTAATTAATTAATAACATACTATGAAACACTTGCAAAATGAAATATCAAATGCCAATAAAAAAATCTAAAAAATAACCGATAGAAAGCTAACACAATTCTCTACAACTTTTCTTTTTACTACAAAATGAAATTCTAAATGCAAATCTAATTTTTCTTTGCTCTAAGTTAACAAACTTGCAAAAACAACACTGCTTTTCTCATAACCTCCCCCCCTCACCTCCCCCACCTGCCAAAATAGACACCGAGATTCATGATTTCACCCCCCTACCAATTAAATTAATACTCTTACTACCTAAATCATATAAAAGACAATATAGATATTGTTTCCATGTTAGTTAAACATGTTTATTAATGAACTATTCGATATAGTGCAACTGAAGATATCAAAGGTGGAAAAGGGCATTTCCATGATGATGTAGAAATTCTGACCAGCAATAGATTAATTTCACTCACAACAAATTACAATTGATCATGCAAAATTGTCAACAATGGAGACTGAAAATGGAGCTGTAACACAAAATTATATTAACTCAGTGTACAATAGCCAACCCTATAATAACATAGGTTGCTGAATATATAGAATACATCAATAGGTCAAATGCATAAGGAGGCATCCAAAACTAGCATAAAGCAGGCTTACCCAAAATAGGCAAATCCCCCATAGGTGTAAAAAGATGATCCCAAATCTGTCATGAGGCTCATGAATTGGCAAGGGCACATGGGCAAGCTAATGAGTGGTGGAATGGCAGCTCATACATGCTTTTGCATGGAGGAAAGAGTAAAGGATGAAAGGGCAAGAAACCAAGTTCACCTCACCTAGTCTTGCTTTCCTATGTGCCTTAAAACACTAAAAAAGCAGTCAATAAAGTAGAAAAAGCATAAGGGCACCTAGGAGGCCAGGAATAAAGTAGATTTGATTCCTAAGGCTTTCCCAAGTGCTACATGAGTCAAAGATGGCAATTTTGACCTCTATGGATAGGCAATTAGCAACTTGCACATGGTGGGACTCATGAACTAGGCAAATAAGACAAAAATAAATGAATTAATGTCTAAGTGGGTAATACTATGGGTTTGATTATTCTAACACCCCCCCTTAAGCCTGAATTTATGAGTAATAAATCAAAATATAGGGCCTAGCAACAAGGCTTAGTCACCCTTTTACATACTGCAAGTCCATATGAACCAAGGAAAGAGGCAAAACCAACTTGGGAAAATCCTCCGTTAAACATGGACTGTAAAACAAAATTGTAGAATCTTGTCTCCACTCATGCCTTTCCAACATGATCAGCAATCCCCAGCAGTGATTTGAGATTGCTGAAGGTCTTCTCACAAAATGCTTTGGTGAAGATATCAGCTAGTTGTTCTGAAGATGAATAGAAGAGTAGGTTAATGGTGCCATCATGCAAAAGCTCTCTGATGTAGTGCATGTGAATCTCAATGTGTCTTCTTCTCTGCTTTTGAACTGGATCTTTGCAGATTCGAATGGTACTCTGGTTATCACAGTAGATCATAGTTGAGTACTCAGGTTCGAAACCACACTCTCCAAGTATACCCTGCAACCATAAACACTGAGTTGCTGCATTGACAACTCCTCTGTATTCAGCTTCTGTAGATGAGAGTGCAATGGCACTCTGTTTCTTGCTTGACCAGCTGATTGGCCCTTCTACAAGCATGAACACATAACCTGAAGTGTAATTCCTGTCTGTGCTATCACTTGCCCAATCACTATCAGTAAAACCAATTAACTCAAGGTCAGAATTGGCTTTATAGAAAATCCCATGTGTCCTTGTTCCCTGAACAAGGCTAAGGATCCTCTTGGCTGATTTCCAATGGATCTCATGGGGTTGATCCATGAATCTAGAAGCAACACTGACTGCATAACAAATATTAGGTCGAGTATGTGTCAAATACAATAAACATCCAATCAACTATCTATACAAAGTGTTGTTTACCATCAGTGGAGAATCATCTTCCTCCAGCTTCACTCCTGAAAGGAAAGGAGTTTTGCTTGCTTTGCAATATTGCATTCTGAATTTGATCAGCAAATCCAAGGCATATTTGGACTGGTGCACCTTGATTCTAGCTTTGGTTTGAGCAATCTCAAGCTCCAGAAATTGACTTCAGAGCCCCAAATCTGTCATGGAGAAGGCTTGGTTCATAGCTCCTTTTAGGGAAGCAATCTCAGCCTGTGAGCTTCCTATAATGAGGAGGTCATCAACATATAACAAAATGATCATTAATGAACCATTAATTACCTTTAGATAGACATTTGAATCTGATTTGCACCGAACAAAATTCAGAGATAGCAAGAAGCTATCTATCTTGGCATACCAAGCCCTGGGGGCTTGCTTTAGCCCATATAATGACTTTCTCAACCTGCACACAAGAGAATGGTCAGTAGAAAAAACTTGGGGCTGCTGCATATATATATCCTCAGTGAGATCACCATTCAGAAAGGAACATTTTACATCCATATGATGTACCTCCCATTGCCTTGATGCTGCAATGGCTAGAGCTAGCCTGATTGAATCCATCTTTGTCACTGGGGAAAAAGTCTCATTGTAATCAATGCCATGAACCTATGAGTAGAATTTAGGTACCAATATAGCCTTGTAATTCAGTGGTGAACCATCAGCAGAAAATTTGGTCTTATAGACCCACTTACACTGTACTAGTTTTCTCCCTGGAGGAAGATCCACTAGCTCCCATGTGTTGCTCTTCTGTAGTGAGTTGAAATCCTCATTCATGGAAGCTTGCCATCATGGATCTCTTGATGCTTCTTCATATGTTTGAGGATCAGAATCCACCATCAAATAGCATTTTTCAGCAAACTCAGGATCCTTCATGCACAGACCACTCTCAAATTGAGATCTAGTCCTCCTTGGCTCATTGGGATCCCCAGCTAACTGTCCTGCTGCATGTAGTGTCTTGGCTGCCCATTTAGGCCTTGTGGGGCTGTTTGGGTCTGCAATAAAATAATATCCATCAGACAAATCAGAATCAGCTTGTTCAACAAACTGTTTACTTACTTCTTGAGGTTCAGGTGGTGAAGAGGCTTCACCAATTTCCACATTTGCAAGGGGTTCTTCTTCAAATTGAACACACCTTTCGATGAAGGCTTTGTTTGTGCTCAAATTTATCAACTTGTACCCTTTTGAATCTTCAGAGTATCCCACAAAAAGACACTCTTGGATTTGGGGCTGCAAATCCTTCCTCTTCTCTGTCGGGATTCTAGCCCATGCCTTTGAGCCAAAAATCCTGAAATGGGTCACATCTGGATTGTGCCCACTCCATGCTTCGAAAGGATTCATGCCATCCAATTGTTTGTGAGGCACCATATTCTAAATATAGGCTGCAGAGTTGATAGCTTCGGCCTAGTACTTTGGTGGCAAAGTTTTGGCCTCCATCATGCATGTTGCCATCTCCTTCAATGATCTGTTCTTCCTCTCTGCAACACCATTCTGTTGTGGTGTGCAGGGGATAGAATGTTGCATCTGAATACCTGCATCTGCACAATAGTTAATAAACTCAGTATTGACATACTCACCACCATTGTCAGACCTGAGTACCTTGAGTTTTCTTCCACACTGGTTTTCAACCAAAGCCTTGAAGACTTTGAATAGGCCAAAAACTTTTGATTTGTGTTTCATGAAGTGAACCCAACAATACCTGGAAAAATAATCAATAAAGGTCAATGCATATTTGGCATGACTCATGAAAATATGAGGGAATGGGCCAGAAACATCACTGTGAATCAGCTCGAGGGGTGCAGAGGTTCTCTCATGGCTGGCTTTCTCAAATTTGTGCTCTGGGTGTTTTCCTAGGATACAGCCTTGGCAGACTCCTTTGGAAAATTTTATCTTGGGAAACCCTATGCTCATATCTTTCTCACTAAGATTAGACAAATACTTGTAATTTAAATGTCCAAATATTTCATGCCATAGCTTGCTAGCTTCATTAGCATGGATAAGAAGAGCAGAGGGGTTTGAGTAAGGCAGGAAGTGTGAAAACATTTATACCTTTTGAGCATGATTCGCTACTCCTTTTGAAATGATTCTTCCACTTGAGATTTCTGTGATCTTAACTTCATCTGGTGAGAATATTACTTTCTTAGGAGACCCAGTGTGGGTCATCTGGTACACTGATAGAAGGTTGGAGGCGAGACCAGGGACATACAGCACATTGTTGAAGTTACCATGATCAAGTTCTATCCTTCCTCTGCCTTTACTTTCAATGAGAGAGTCATCTCCCAGTACAATAGATGGTCCTTTCGACATATCTAGTGAGGAGAACGCCTCCTTAGTCGAAACCATGTGTCTTGAAGATCCAGAATCTATGATAAAACTGGGTGAGCTTGATGTGCCAGCAACTAGAGCATGAACTCTCTCTCTGTCATCGGAACTTGATCCTCCTTCTCTCTTCTTTGAGCTTTCTGGAAGGGAGATGCCATTCTTTTCCAAGAGATTGGTCAGCATATCAATCTGTTTTTTCATAAAAGAGCTTTAAGTGTGATTTCCCTTTGAACAGTATGAGAACTTGTTCATTTCACCTTTGTTTTTCTCCTTCTGGGTATTTTTCTTGGGACCTTGTTGATCCTCCGGAGACTGCTTCTTGTCTCTTCTTTTCTCAAGTGGCATTTTAGCTTTATTTTTGCTTTTAGAATCCACCCTCAAATCTCCAGCAACTAGATCTTGGTCTTTGGAAGGTTTGATGGTGCCCATCATCACCAGCTTGTCTTGTTCTTGTGTGAGAGATTCCATGAAATCTGCAAGGCTAGGCATCTTCCAGGTTCGAGCTGTGAGTTTTGTGGCATAGAAGGTCGAAACAAAGACTGAGTAGTCAGGTCCTAGCTTCGAGAGGATGGCCAATACGAGCTGATCATCTTGCTTTTCGATACCACACTGCTTCAGCTGCAAAACTAGTGCTTTGAACTTGGAGAAATATAGCTGCAGGGATTCAAAGCTACTGGGACTCAGAGAAATCAGCTCATTCTCGATCTGATGTCCCCTCATCTCATCTGTCTTTCCAAAAAGATCAGAAAGCTTCTCCCATACTTGATTCGGTGAAGTTAATCCATCGAGATGGAAAAGGAGGTCTCGGGAAATACTGAGACATAGGAGGCCATAGGCCTCATCTCTTCGATTGTGCCATTTGATCTTCTCCGTAGCTACATTGGGCTCTACTTCTATTTCCATAGTCACCCTATAGAGGCATTCTGCTCTCAATAAGATCTCCATCTCTACTTTCCATTCAAAAAATTTGAAGGGAGTCAAGATAGTTTTCTGTGAATCCATAGCTTTAGAAAATCTGTCCCGGCTGTCAGTAGAAGGCTCCCAGTCTTGATGTTGAAACTGCAAAACAATTTTTGAAGGAGAGTAACAACCTACAATAGCTCTGATACCATGTAGAAATTCTGACCAGCATTAGATTAATTTCACTCACAACAAATTACAATTGATCATGCAAAATTGTCAACAATGGAGACTGAAAATGGAGCTGTAACACAAAATTATATTAACTCAGTGTACAATATCCAAACCTGTAATAACATAGGTTGCTGAATATATAGACATCGATAGGTTGAATGCATAAGGAGGCATCCAAAACTAGCATAAAGCAGGCTTACCCAAAATAGGCAAATCCCCCATAGGTGTAAAAAGCTGATCCCAAATCTGTCATGAGGCTTATGAATTGGCAAGGGCGCATGGGCAAGCTAATGAGTGGTGGAATGAAATCTCATACATGCTTTTGCATGGGGGAAAGAGTGGAGGATGAAAGGGCAAGAAACCAAGTTCACCTCACCTATTCTTGCTTTCCTATCTTCCTTAAAACATTGAAAAAGTAGTCAATAAAGCAGAAAAAGCAGAAGGGCACCTAGGAGGCCAGGAATAAAGTAGATTTGATTCCTAAGGATTTCCCAAGCGCTACATGAGTCAAATATGGCAAGTTTGACCTCTATGGATAGGCAATTAGCAGCTTGCACATGGTGGGACTCATGAACTAGGCAAATAAGACAAAAATAAATGAATTAATGTCTAACTGGGTAATACTATGGGTTTTATTATTCTAACAGATGATTCATTTTAGGGTTTCCATGTGGCGATAGGGAAGGAAAGTGGAGAGATCAATACTCCTCAGATCGTCTCTACCCGAAATGAGCACCATCATTCGAATTGCATTTGTGATGGCAAGTTGCACACTCGTTGGATTACCCAAACCATATTCTATATTGCAAACAACAAATTTTGGAGAATTTAGACTCATACATGGTAGAATTTTATTCAAGAATTCTCATTATCATTTTCGAACACAAAATTCGATGGCATAAATGTATGATTTTTGACATATTGTTCTCGACCATTTGACAATCATCTTTCTTTTTAAATGTTGGTTGAAATTTGGCTAATATCCAACAGTGTAATAACCTCATCGAATTTTTGACATCCACCCGTTGAAGCTCTAACACCCACTATTTTAAAATTGTCATCGCAAATCAGATGAATTTCAATTCATAAGGGTCAGAAATACGGTGTTGTACACTAACGAATTTCATGTCAAATGCATTGAAAAAATGACGAATTAGAGCCGTCGGAGGTATAGCATGGTTCTCGGATTTGATGGATATCCGACGAGTAAATTTTTACATAGACGTTGGACATTTGAGGGAAATTCGGACAAATTTTACTTCAAAGGCGTTGAAAAACCGACGAATCAGAGTTGTCATAGGTCTAAAATGGTTGTCAAATTTGATGGATATCCGAGAAGTAAATTTTTACATAGATGTTGAACATCCGATGGGAATTCCCATTGCTTCTGATGACAATGTGATACTACCGACAAACAAAACCATCAGTTGTATCACATTTTTGTCGAATGTAATAGGAAATGTCGTTGAGAATACGATGCCCTAATTGTGTAAATTTATTAAAAATATATATCTCTTTATATCCCAAATATCCCACTATTCTTTCCTAGTGACCATATCCACTTCCAAGGAAAGGGCCTCAATGATATTCTTTATTTCCTCTGCACGAGTAAGAGAAAGAGACTCAAGATCCTTTCAAAAATGCTAGAAGAAAATATGTAGTGTATATAATACTTTTAATGAATGATCAGCTCAAGGGTAGCTATGGGATTTATATAATCACATATATATGTAAATAATGGTTCTAGAACCTTCCCATCAATATTATATTGGTATTGTCGAGATTGTAAACCTAACAAATCCAAGAAATATTCTAAATTTTATCCCCCCCTCACCAAATCAAAAAGTCCATCTCTTTTCAAAATTATAAGTTTTATTTAATTGGAATGATATTGCAGACACAAGCCCTCTATTGTAATTGTCTACTATGAGCACCATCAGTGAAATCTCTAGAATTCAGAGAACCCATACCCATTCTTCTTATGTTGCTGGTGGAGGAGTCAATCCTCCCATTTCAAGTTTCATTTTTCCTAGTTACAAACCCATTTTCCTCTACTTCTTGAGTTGTAAGTTGAGATGATTTCCTCTAATAACCCTTAGTAGTGGAATCAAAACCTCTACATTTTCTCCTCAAAGTCGTCAATCTATTATTTTTAGGATTATGTCTACTGGAATTCCACACGTCTTTGTGACTAAGCAACCTATCTTACTTTATTTTAACATATCTATTAGAATTTATTCTACCTCCTTGTATACTTTTCTATTTGAAGGAGGAAATATCCCTAAATTCAATCCATTTGTTTGAAGAAAAGATACTTTAAGCTCAGTGATGCATTTAGGAAATTTTAATCTTTTCTAGAATGCGAAGTATTATTAGTGGGATCTTCCCTCGTTATATTTAAATTTCAAAAACACTTCATCTATACATTTGTGTCGAAGTGACCTCTCTAATTATGTTTGGCATTGGTTATACTCCATTAATTATTTTGTGACTACTAACCAAATGTTCAGACATGCTCCCAAATGTTGGAATTATTTTCCTTAGATGAAATTGTCGTTCCTTGTGAAGTTGAGCTTGTCATAGGGTAAATGCATGAAGGTGGGTAACACTTTTTGGCCAAATTTGGTGATGAAGACATGATTTTTTACTCATGTGCTAGATAGAAGCCCTTGAAACACATATATGCCATTTGAATTTAGACTTGTGGTAAAAAAAAAAATCTAGAATATTATGTTTCCTTCCCAACGATATTTATTTAAAAATATTTCCATGTCATTTAATGTGTGAAATTTTGCATTTAATGAACTGTGTGACCTTAAAAATTTGAAGAAGTTAGTAATTGGCTCGTGTCCAACCCCAATAATTCAATCTTACATTATTAATTTAATATATATATATATATATATATATATGAGCATGATATACACAAAATGTAGTATGGTTTGCATATTCTTTTGTTAAATTATTTTGCAATATAAAATTATTTATTATTTTTTGAAAGTGACCACATCTGATTTCAGCATCATTTTATACACATGTGTGTCCATCCCATCTTTTTTTTTCACTGTTTTGAAAAATTGAAAAACCAAAAATACCCTTTTGAAGAGGACACATCGATTGTGTGGGTTGTACATTTTAAAGAAATTTTTGGATGTGTATATTTTACCCTGCAGATTTTTCTTTGAGCTACTTCAAAGTTGTTGTTTGGTTTTCTAAGTGTAAGTTTTAGAACTAATTAAAAAAAACCATATGAATGCCAAAATGCATGCATTATATCTTAATGGATAGAGGATTGGGTTATGAATCTATTGGTATTAACTCCACTCAGTTGTGTGCCAATAATGAAAGTGTTTACACCCTTAGAAGACACATAGAAACATTGATTTTCCTGTAACAATGCTAAATCTCTGTTTTTTAGGCCCTCTATTGAGGTATTCAAATACCTCAATCGAGGTTTGATCAGAACCTCGATCGAGGGTTTAATCAAACCCTCGATCAAGTGTTTTTTAAACCCTCGATCGAGCTTATACCTTGACCGAGGTTCAACTTTTGTAAAAAAATCATACAAAAATGTGCGAGAACAGAGTTGGGCATTGATGGCATCAATTTCATTCCAACCACCCTCCTAACCTCATTTCCCACCCGAATTCCTAAACAAAATTCCATATAAACATAATACATAAACATGTTACGAATTTTATCTTTCACAATTAATTATCCTATTTGAAACAATTGTGTATTGTGTTTGGATATTGTTGTAGGTATGAATTTGGATTGTGGATCTTGATCACAATGGGAAGAAAAAAGCGTCAAAGTAAAATATCTTCTAGGAATCAAAGAAACACCAAAGAAATAAGAGAGAAAGATAGACAAATAAAGAGGAAAAAAAGAGCAATCTTGAGAAGCGAAGAAGTTGCAAATCAACCTATAATTGGAGAATTAAATTCCATTTCTAACAATATTTGTATAATTTATTTGTAAGTTATGCAATTTCATATTCATATATATAATTTCATTTTTCTAGTTATCTAGTTCATATAATTTCATATTGCATAATATATTCAATTTCGTAGTGCTCTAGTTCATTATAT
>LPNX010185734.1:0-104653 GCA_001517045.1 Pseudotsuga menziesii | reverse complement strand
ATACAACAAGCACTTCCCAGAAGTACTTCCAAAGGTCTTTTTGAAGTCCGAACAAGTTAACCCTGTCCGGTTCACCAGGCTCACTTGATAAAAACCACTATGTACAACTTAGGTGGTAACAGATCCCATGGCCAAGACAATGATTTTAACTCTATCCCTCGGCTTGACTAATGAATTTGTTCCCCCTTTATCAAAAAATCCTATGCTGCGGTAGCATTGGGGGTTCTTAGATCAAACCAGCCTCTTCCCACTGAGGAAGGCTGGAGAATTTAGCCACTATTGCTTGAGAGACTTCTATATGTAACCCCCTAACCTCTGAGTGGGTTTCTATAAGATGTAAGGAAAATTGTAGAGCTGTCCCTTGATGGAACCCATTCAGGCATTGGAAGAATTCAGTCCTACCCGCAGCTTCAAAAATAGAAAAAAAATCAGTATTTTTTCTCAGTTCTCACGTATTTGGAGGTTCGTGCCGAGCTAGGATACTCATGTTTGTTTGAATTCTGAATTCATTATCATCCCAATAGATTGTAGGTCTCGACAATGGAGGTTAAATCACAGAGTATGCGTGAACAGCTGAGAGTGGAGTTGGGTAAATTCAGAAAGTTAAAGAGCATGGAAATGTTTGGAGAATTTAACCCAAATTAGGAAAGGTGGTGGTTATCGGATAATCTTAAATGGCCATTAAGTCATATGAGTGGACAGTTAACGGTATACGAGTGTAATAATGGGCACAAACATGAAGGCATGATTAATTCTGTCAAGTATAGTTAACGCTTAATAAAGTAGATAATCAGAACCATACCTATGTAAATATACTATGAAATATGACCCTTCAGGATAATAAAGCATGTGAAGTGTAGCCATTTAAATTTGAACATTATTGCATGCACACTATCATGATATTTTCTCTCAGCAGAACAAAACCATCTTTTCAATCCTCCCACAAACATAATGAATGCTATGAAGTAAGGTAGAATTGCTGGTAATGGGAATTATGGCCAGATTTGGAGGAGTCTTGAACCAAAATTGTAAAGAGTTCTACCAATATTGGGGGAGACACAGCTGCGAGCCATAGAAAAATCAACCAGTCTGGTCGAGTCACAGTCATGAATCATAGAAAAATAAGCCAGTCTTGGTTGAGTCGTAGCCTCCGAAAAAGGTAAAAATGGGTAAAATCTAAACGCAGTCACAGCTACCAGAAAAGGTAAAAATGGACAAATTTAAATAGTCACAGTTGCCAAAAAAGGAAAAAATGGGAAAAAATTTAAATGGTTTCGCAGCTTCACAGGACAGAAAAAGGCATTAGGTTACGGTGTTGCAGCTGTAGATAAACAAAAAAATAGGCAAGGTTCTATGGTGTTGCAGCCATGTGGAATGGGAAAAAGGGCATTGTTTTACAGTGTTGCAGGTGCAGATAGACGAAAAAATATAAAAATATTTACGGTGTTGCAGCTGTGCGGAACAGTGAAAAAAATACATTTTTACGGTGTTGCAGCTACACGAAATGGGAAAAAGGGTGTTATTTTACGGTGTTGCAGCTACAGGTAGATGGAAAAATAGATAAATATTTATGATGTTGCAGCTACATGGAATGAGAAAAAAAAGTGTTTTTACAGTGTTGCAGTTGTAGGTAAATAGAAAAATAGGCAATTTGTATAGGAATCGCAGTTGTGACTGACTATTCACTGTTTATTTTAAGGAGTTTTCTTCTGATGCAGGAAGTCACAAAAGGATGCCCCTGGTCGTTAGGCCCGATCATGAACATTGCTCCTCAGGTACATCACTACACATATTCTTGAAAAAAACGGATCAAGCGCAAAGGAAAAATAAAAATAATAATAAAAATATCAATTTATTTATGCACAATTTTTTTTTGTAGGAATCATAGCGACTGTCTAAAGATTGACAGGGGAAAAGAAAGATTCCTATCCTTGTTCTAACTGGTATTCTGGATCAGCTGCAATCTATGAAGTGAATGCGTCCTTTGAAATTGGCTTATGGTACAGTCGCATCCTATGACCATTAGCAAATACTGGTGCACAATTCTCATCAATGGTAACCAGGCGGACTGTACCATTATCAAATACTCTATCTACTAGGTATGAGCCCAACCATCTTGTGCCTAACTTACACTTGAAGTCCCTTCTAAATATTGAATCGTATAATAATGCCCAGTCTCCTTCGCAAAATACTTTCTTTTTGATGAATCGATCGTGCCAATTGGATATCTGTTGCTGAATTAATATTGTCTGACCCACAACAGCTAAATGTTTCTCTTCAAGTTCATTCAATTGATTCAATCTGCTCCTCTGGGCTTCAGTCACATGTAAGTTTACCTCCATAACTATATTCAAGCTTTTGATTTCGAATTCAATGTGGAAGTCAACACTTTTTTCGTACACCAAGTCATAAGGAAAGAAACTTGTAGTATTATGCCAAGTAGTACGATATGCCCACAATGCTTCCGGAATTCTATCAGCCCAGTCTCTTTGATGGCTCCTGACTGTTTTGGTAACGATGGATTCAATAAATTTGTTAGTGCTTTCCACCCGGCCATTGGCCTGGGGATGCTACGGAGAATCTATCTGGTGCTGAATATGGTACTTCTGTAGCAAAGCTTCAAATTTATGCAACACAAACTGAGGTCCTCCATCTGTAACCGGTTCCTTGGGTACTCCAAAATGGTTAAATATTTCACCATATAGGAAATCAATTACTGCCTAGTCATTGGATTTCACCAAAGCCATAGCTTCTACCCATTTTGTCGTGTAGTCAGTACAAACCAAGATGTAGGATTTCTGCCCAAAATGAGGGTTGATAGGGCCAACAAAATAAAAGGCCCATCTATGAAAAGTTTCAACCACCAACTATTGTTGAAGAGGCATATGATCCAATTTGTTAGGTTAGCCCATCCTTTGGAAGTTGTCACAAGACTAGACATATTTTTTTGACTCCCTGAAAAGTGTCATCCAATAGTATCCCATTCTCAACACCTTATGACCTATCCTCCTATCTGCAAAATGTCCCCCACATGGCTCATCATGGTAGGCCTTCAGAATATGGAATATTTCATCTTCTCTTACACATCTTCTAATCTCAATATCACGGCTTATGTAGAAGAGATGACCACCTATCCAACAATACCTGGCACTTTGTTGAATTCTTTTCCTCTTTTCTCTTTTTGACAAATGTGTCGAAAGATTCCATGTAGCGAAGTAGTTAGCGACATCTGCATACCAAGGGGAATAAGATGAAACTGCAAATAAGTGTTCATCACAAAAAGAGTCCTCAACAGAGAGATTATAATCACTTTTAGTAAAAAAAGATAAGAAATCAACGACAACATTTTATTTTCGAGTTCTGTCTATAATAGTGATATCAAATTCATGTAATAATAATAGCGATCTAGTTACCTGAGCATTTGTAATAGGTTTATTCACTAGATACTTGATGGCTGAGTGGTCGGTGTGCACAATGGTGGGATATTCATTGATGTAGTGTCTAAAATTGTTAATGGAGTAAACAATGGCTAAAAATCCCTTCTCGGTAACAATATAATTAAGTTCAGTAGGGGATAATTTTTTGCTAATGTAATAGACTGCATAAGGTGCTTGACCATCTCGTTGTCCTAAAACTGCTCAAATGGCAGTATCAGAGGCATATGAAGAAATGTGAAAAGGCAGGGCCCAATTGGGCCCCCTTAGGATGGGAGCTATAGACATATTCTCCTTCAGTTTAACAAAAGTTGTTTGCCATGCCTCATTCCAAATCAATTGCACATCCTTCATTAATAATGAAAACAAAGGAGAGGCAAGTTTGGAAAAGTTTTATATAAATATATTGTAATAACTAGCATGCCCTAAGAAAATACGCACCTCTTTCTAAGTTCCAGTAGTCAGTATATTTTTAATTACCCTAACTTTAGAGGGATCTACCTAGATGCCATCAATAGAGATAAAATGCCCCAGCACTACCCCTTTACTCATCATCATATGACACTTTTCAGTGCTCAAAGATAGTTGGGTCTGCTCGCAGCATGTTAAAACCTTTTCCAAATTTTTCAATGCTTCTTCAAAGTCCTTTCCATAAGGAGTAAAATCATCCATAAAAATTTCCATACTATGATTAACCAATTTTGAAAAGATGCCAATCACATCTCTTTGAAATGTGGCTCATGCATTGCATAAGCCAAATGGAAGCACCCTATATGCAAAATTTCCCTAGGGACAGGTGAAGGTAGTTTTATCCTAGTCTTCAGGAGCAATTTGGATTTTATTTTACCCGCTAAACCCATCTAGGAAAAATAAAAAATTCTTTTTAGATAAGGTGTCAAGTACTTGATCGATGAAAGGTAGGGGAAAGTGATCTTTCTGTGTTACCTTGTTTAGCTCTCTATAGTCCACATAGACTCTCCATTTACCATTCTTCTTGGGTACTATCATGAGTGGAGACACCCACTCGTTGTCTGAGATGGGATATATAAATCCTTCTTCCAAGAGTTTTTGAATTTCTTCCTTCACTATGTCCCTAAGATTAGGGTTCATTCTTCATTGAGGCTGGCCCACACACCGGGAGTCACTTTTGATATAAATGTGGTGGGTGGATAGATTAGAATGGATTCCCTTCATGTCTGTGTACTCCCAATAAAATTCCCCCTTATGTTATTTTAAGAGAGTGATTGGGCGTTCTTGTCCATCCGGAGCAAGACTGGGATTGATATTCATGGTTTTTCCATACTCTATCTCGATAGGAACACTTTTCAAATTTTTAAACACTAGAACTATGTGAGTATCACTAACTAATGTTTCCTCTGTGATATTTTGTTTATTGAAAAAAGTGGGTTCATTGATGAAATTATTAATAGCATCGTCTTCAATTTCATATTTAAAAGTCAAGGCCTTCCCTATCGTTAATAATGGTTGAACGCCCTCCTCTTACTCTAGCTCCATCGATAATGGAGTTTCAGCTTCTAGACTCAGCCGAGCTGGAGGATAGAGAGTGAGGTTCTTTATCTCAGTTACATCTAATATGGTCATAGACCCATACCGACAGCTGATGCAAGCATCAGCTATAGCTAACCAAGGCCTTCCCAAGATCAGTGGGTGTCCTCCTAGCTTTGACTTGGGTTGTAAAACCAAGAATTCAATAGGATATTCCCACAAATCAACTGAGATAATGAGGTCGTCCAAGATTCCTGCCGGTTTAATAGTGGATCTATCTACAAGTTCTAAAATGGTAGTAGTGGGCCTGAGATTAGTGAGCCCGAGATTCCTTACAATTTTAGTGGTCATGAGGTTAATTGTTGCACCTAAATATACCAGTACATTGGGTATCTACATGCTCCCAATATGCACACTGATGGTGGGAATCCCAGGATCGTCGTATTTGGCAAAGAGGGTTTTTACCATTATTAATTCAGATAGTTTCCTTATGACATGAACAGTGGGAGGATCCTTGGGTTTTCTTCCTGGTTTCCTTATACATAGATCCCAAATGGTTCTGGCATAGATAGGCACATCATGAAGGGCCTGAAGGAGTGGAGTTTTGACATAGAGGTTTTTTAACTCTCCTAAGAGGTTAAATTGAGTTTTTCCAACTACCTTTGGTAGTATCAATCTTTCAAGGTATGGTGGATCCCTAACCAATTGTGTAGGCTGTGTGTCAATAGATGTTTCTTCTTGTGTTTGAGCTGGTATCTTGGTAGTATTTTTAGTGTCCTCAATAATGGGGATCTCTATATTAGATAAATATTGTTGGTTCATCCATTCTTCAGGCGCAGAGGATGGAACATCCTCAATGACCAAAGGCTCCACTACCCTCCGTGATTGTAAGCGGAGGTTGTTACAGGGAACTTGAGTAATGGAGTAAGAGGGCATGTTGGTAGTCTCAAATTGATGGATTTATTTATTGTTTGGGTTGGGTTTATGCTAAGTAGGTAGTTGTGATCATATAGGAACATTAGGGACAACATTATTCTGGAGTTGCAACTGGGACTGCTAATACTGTTGATAAAGCTGAGGATATTGTTGAGGAGGGTACAGTTGATGAGGAAATGTTTGATGTTGAAACCATTGAGGAGGTTGGTTATGGAGAAACTGGTTCCCTAGATGGAAGTTCCTCCATCCAGGAGACCAAGAATTTTGTTGGTTTGGTGGTTGTGTCCAAGAGTTCTAGTAGTTAAAATTTTTCATCGAAGGATGAGAAGGATACCATTGATGGTTGGAATAAGATGAAGGGAATTGTGTATTCATGTGATGAATATTATTCCAATTATTCATGTTATTCAAAACTGGAAATGATTCTGGAGTCATACCTTGATTTCGAGGCTACCAGGGCTTTTTCTATGGAATAAAGTAGGTTGGTTCCACATCTGGAGTTGATGCCTGCAGAACTGCCTTCACTTGAGGTAGTGAAGGTCATTCTTTTGTGTCACAGTTCATATCACAAAGCTGACACACTTCTACTTTGTCGAGTAGGCACTCCTTCGGAGGATGGTTCTTCCTACATTTAGCACAAAATATACCAAGTGTGAGATCTTCTACTGCCTGTTTCTGCTTTTCCCTCAGGACATCTATTTTTTAGGAGATGGAGCTCATCATTTATGTCTTGAAATTTTCAAGGATATTTCCTATTTATGCCCGAGTGCCTCCTCCATTAGATGACTTCTGTGTTCTATCGAAGACATCTCATTTTAATTTATCTCATTTGTCCCATTTGTTGTTCCTGGAAGATCCCCTAGAATACCTTTTGCAGAGTTCAACAATCTTTTCAAAGGACTCCTTTGAGATATCCCCCTTTCATAATAGGTTGAACATGTCTAGGAATCCATCTCGAATCCCATGAAGTAGGATTATTTTGAGCACATCTAACCCCATATTAGTCTGTTCAGATCTCTGCACATTGTATAAAACCCTTTCAACAAAATCTTTGAGGATTTCATCGTCCCTCTGTACCATTTTAAACAGTTCTTCTCTGTTATATTTGGTATTGCAATACTCTTGATATTTCTCTAGGAACACCTAATTCATCTCGTCCCAGGTGGTGACAGTTTCCCAACCTAGGCTCATGAACCAACGTAACGCATTGTCCTTCAGAGTAGCAGGAAATATTTTCATCTTATGTTCATTGCTAGTGTACTCATAGCTGCGACAAAGGATGCCAAATTCAAAAATAAATTCATCGAGATCCTCTACTGCTTTTCCATATAAACGAGGCAACACTGATGGAGATATATTTTTCATCTGGGCTATCCCCTTTGGATGTTGAATTGGGAACTGGAGTGTAGCATTCGTCCCTTTAGGTAGGGAGTTATCCTCGTGATGTTGATTTTGACCCATTGCTTCTTTGTGATCTTCTGGATTGCGTCTGTTGTTCATGTATTCTTTCTCTTTATCCTCTTCATGCTTCCACTGATCGTTAAATGTTTTATGGATATGTGCCCACTCCTCTTCTGTCACAACCTTCCAGTTAATGTGATATATCAAATATTGATCAGTTGATTCCATAGTACTAACTTTGTCTTCCTCCACAGGGATACTCGAGGGTGTTGCGGCTTCTCCTTTGTTCTCCACTATGGAAACTAATGCTGCCACTACAGGGGTAACCGAGCTTCTTTTGACAGGTGATTTCTAATGGCGAGTCCCAGTAGAATAATTGGTCCTATCAATCATATATTCAATGAATGTCCTTCTTCCCAATGTTGGATTTCGTCCATGGCCTCGACCGCTTGCAGTGTTAGAATTTTGTGGGGTTCTGGGATTTATAGGAATGTCACGTTGTACCCTTATTATATTGATGCAACCCAAAACATGAAAACTTAAAAAGTGAATAAAAATGAATAGATATAGCAATTGGATACAACTACTATGTTGTCTAATAACTATGCTTCCCCAGCAACGACGCCAAAATGTTGGGAACTCTATATGCAAGTTAATTAAAGCTAACATACAGAGTGTTCAATATAAATTCTCAACCCAGGGAAGTATTTTATTTCAAAGATAATTTGCACTGTATATGCTTAAACATTAAGTAGATGATACTGTAAATGAATTAGCCTACTTTACTATTCATCCCAACTCATCCCAAGACCAATTTAGTCTAATTTACCTTCTTAAGAATGAAAAATCACAAATACCTTCTTACAATCCTTACTATAGAAGTGAGATGTTCAGAAAATAAACATCTAGATTTACTTTTGCAGCAAGTTAAATTCTAAATTACCAGGCCATCTGAAGATCCATTATAACTATCTCAATCCAACTTAATCTATAATTCAGAAATGCAAAAATTGAGCTTCAACAATTATAACTACAAACGGACTTGATTAACAAGACTCAAGAAAGACATCAATTGAAATAAACTAAGGATGAGATCGACTATTACATCTAGCAAACAATCTGCATAAAGGCAATTAGTCTACAAAGTCGACTGTCACACCACTCTGCCACAACTCATAGGGAAGGCAATTACTAATCAATTGAAGGCACACATAATAAATCATTACTATTGCAGCTGTTAGAAAAGACAAAAACTACTGTAATATCCACACAACAAAACAGAGGAAATAAATACCTAATTAGCTCGGCAATCTTTGTAGGAAGGTGGGTCCATCCTTCGAACAGAGACGCCAAAAATTAACACACGTTAAATGCCGAGATCAAAAGAATACTACTCCTTGTATTAAATAATAAAACTGAAGCTACAGTCTCTATCACAACTTATAGAATAAGATCAATTAATTTCCAACCCCTACCTCATAATAGTTCCCAATATTTATACATTCACAATCATAACTTCTACCCACTGATATCAGGAAACCATGAAGATATCTGATCTTTAGGCTACCCCAATTATGATACGTTGTTACAGCTGTGGGAAAGATAGAAGCAGGAGATATAGGAAGGTTGTTACTCGACCTAGAAATGACATAACATGATCAATCTAGAAGATGCTCTGTCGATTGGAGATACCCTTGAGCAGTGGTGCACTATTGCATCTGAATCTATTGCAGGAAAGCCTATTACAGCCACTCTTGTATAGCTTGTGTACAATAGTAACCTTTGACTATGTCCTTTGTGAAGATATGGAATAGGTGGCAATCATCTCCATAGTGAATGTTCATCTCTCTCTTGACTCATTCATCCTACTACACCTCTATCATTTACATCTCAAATTATATTTATAAAATAACCATATGTTAGCATAATTCAAGATATAGAGCCTTGATTACAACAATCATAAGTATTAAAAATATAAGACAATAATTAACCATACCTGTATGGATTGAGGGATCAGGTGAAGGAAAACATCTATTTGGTTTATATAATGGAGTAAGATAAGGAAAAAAGGGATAGGTAAATGTGGTAAAAAAAGGGGTCATTTCTAAGCCCAACAACTCCCTCTTCTTCTATGTTCTACTTCTATTTATAATACTATTAAAAATGGCTCTTTGACTCCCTTCAATTTAAAACTTCCTACACCCTAGCACTTCAAAATTTTGTCCTTTAGTTCCTTGCACTTGGAAAAGAAAATAATAATAAATTACAAAAGGTGACGAAATACATAAAAAACAAAAGATCTCATGTAGGCGTAGCTGGACTGGAAATATAATCATCCCAAACATTCATTCTTATGAAATGGTTTGATAATCTATTGGATCTAGAAATCTCACAATTACTCCATGGACAACGAGTTGCGACTCCAATTATGTCACTTTTGGTGGAGTCACATTGTATAGATATTCCAAGAGATGATTGCTGAAGGAGGCTTGTGCAAGACAAGTATTAACATCTTCTTCCTTTATGGTATCCATCTTTTGAATGCATTTTTCATCTTCAAGCAACCTATCTTGTAGGAACTTCATATTTTGATGTTTGTCTAAGAAGTCCTTGATTTTTACTGTTGAAGAAGTATGACATTTATTATGAACCAAGCACATTTTTTGGTACAACTTTGTACATTTTTCCAGAGTCTTCACAATTCCATTTCTCAATCTTAAAAAAGATTTCTTCTGAAATTCCAAGAGTGCCGATTCTATATTTAGGCCTCATTTTCTCTTTTGAGGATGGTGCTTCGGAAAAGTCAAATTAACTTCCACCAAATTTAGCTGAATTTGAAATTTGTTGCCTAATTCTAGTAGTCCTTCCCTAAAACTAAGTGATTTCTCCGCTATTTCATTCAACCTTGTCTATATCTATTTGAAATTATATATGTCTTCTGCGAGACTCATTTGAACTTAATGATTTTTCCTCTGGATTAGGCAGGATTGATCATGGAAATGAGTGATAACATGCTTCCTTTCATCAGAGGTTTTAATTTAAGTCTCCAATGATTGGTTCTATACCTCCATGTCTTCTACTCGGGTTCTTAGCTCTCCCATTTTTCTATTTGTTGCATACTTTTGCATTTATCCTTCCAAAATCTTGTCTTAAATTGTTTTGTCTCCCCCTCCATGATTGTAACCAAAAGTTCAAGCGCATCCTTTTCCAATTCTAAAGCTTGCTATGCCTTTTGGATTCTTTCAAATTCTGAAAGAGTTTCCTCCTATTTCCTCTTAAGTTCTCAACCTTCCCCTCTATCCTTGGTTAGAGTGTATTTCATTTTAATCATATTTTCTTTATAATGTTCGGCATATTCCATCAATTTTTCAACATTATCAACGTTCCCTTGACCTACTGTTATGTTGATTGATGCTAGGAATTTGGGATCTTGATTAGTTTTTTCAACAACTATTTCCTCAGTCACTATGACCACGTCAGGTTGTGTGTCAATATTTAACCTTTTTTAAGACCTCCTAACACTAGTTTTCTTGAACTTAAAAAAGAATATGGTGTCCAAGAAGGCCATTGCATGATGCTTAGATGGAGTGAAAGGAACCAATACATGTTCTGCAAGAGGAATGTGGCCTCATGTGATTGTGTCACTTGTTGACGAAGGAGTGTCTATTGGATTATCTTGGCTAGTGTCCTGATCCAAACTTTCTTTTTCCTTGTTCTCTTGTTATTTCTTTCTTAATTATTCAACAGCCATTAGAGAAAATTTCAACCCAAAATGGGCCTCCTAAGGAAAATTAATAAAATAATAGTTAAAATAATAAAATAATATTTATTAATTTTGGAGGAAGAAAAGAAAAAACTACTTTTTTATTCGTATTTTCGGCATATATCCTTCTGTTTTTACTCAAATTTTGATTGGGAGAGCTCATTGGATGCGGAATTAAATTCCCCATCCAATGAGTACCCACTCGGCATACTTTTGATAGGCCCAGCTACCCCCCAAAAAAGAAATACCTGAAAAAATGTGATGATGATGTTAGCATCACGTTTTTTCAGATGTTTCTTATTTTTGGGGTAGCGGGGCCTGTCAAAAAGTATGTCGAGTGGGTACTCGTTGGATGAGGAATTTATTTCCACATCCAACGATATCTCGCTATCAAAATTTGAGTAAATAAACATGGAGACATGTTGAAAATACAAACAAAAAGGTAGTTTTTTTTATGATACCTATCCCCAAATTTATATTAAAAATTTGTTTAAGAGGTGCTCCCTTTTTGAATTTTCAATCATTTTGATTGGCTACTACATGATGAAATGGAATTTGTATTATTTTTGGAAGGCCCATTTTAAATTGAAATTTCCTCTAATGTTTATGAGCTTCTTCTCTTTCTCTCTCTTTTGATTCCTTTTGTAATCTCTCTTCCTCTTCTTTTTTCCTTTGAGCATCTTCAGGGATTTTCTTCTCAGATTCTTCCAACAGCCTTAGAGAATCATCTTCTCGTTTCCTTGTAGCCTCCTCTTGTTTCCTTTGCTGATGTTTTTTTCTACTGTTACCTTTTCCCCCAATGGTGTTGCTATTTTTCTTGAAACACTTACTTAGAGCAGTCATGTTGCAGGAATTTATGTATGTCTCCTCATCTCTACCAAAATGATGAGAGTATTCAAAATGAACCCCTATAAACACACAATGGCTTGCAACCTTGTCAAAACAATCATTCCTGTGGAAATTATTTTCCCCAAAATGGAAATTTTCTATATCTTTTACGAATTCCGATGCATTTTTTACCCTTATGAATTTGTAACTGCCTATGTAGAAAGGAAGTGGTGGGGAAATTTCCTTCTTCATGTCAAACAATAAATTTCCTACTCCATCTATGAATAGTTGTCTCACTACTTCCTTGTGAACTACATAGTCTGTGGCGTATCTAGGACACAATGATGGAGCCCGAGATCCTCCATACATCCTTAGGTAAGTACCCTCCTTAGAAAAATAATAGTAGCCATCTTCACATATGATTTCCATGGAATATTCAGGCATACAATTGCACTCTCTAAGGAAAATTAGCTCGTGTAGAGGCATCATAAATTCTTTGCATATGAGCTTGTAGAAGCTTGAGTACTTGTGTTCCAAAAGAATTTGATAGAAAACATATATGGGGGTCTTAGTGTAATCCAAATAAAAATTTAGCTTTGGGAATCGATACAGGCATAGAATGCAATCGATCAAGTAAGAACCCATGTAGAATTCTAACTTTCTTTCATTCAGGCCTCCCTGTACAACAGCTATACCTGGCGACAAGATTCTTGCTACAATATCTTCCCATTTAAAAAGTGTTCCTTCGAAGGACACATGGTATATTAATGGGATCCAACTCAACTTGTACTATTTCCCATTTTCCCTGCCAAAGATCGTATTTAGCATTAGGGCTATGACCCTTTGGGTAGGGCATGAACTTGCAGTCTTGTACTCACCAGTGCATTTCTAGCGTAGTTGATTTCCAGCTTCCATAATTCGTTTAGCACATTCAAAAATGTCTACATTCACACTTTTCACCTAGTCATTTGTCATCAAAGTCTGTGGAGTGGGTAGTTTGCAGGACTTATTTATAAATGTCGAATTGAAGAAAGCAAAGCCTTTCCCTTGTGTGTTGGAAATAATCATGGCAATTGGGTCTGTTTGGGGTAGGATCCATCTGATTACTTGAGCACATGTGAGGAGCTCTGGGCACATGCCTGCCTTCCTGATACCTCATTTGCTTATGCTGTCATATAAAGGCATGTCTTCTAGGCCTGCATCAGGGACATTTTGGTATATGCTCATATGATATATTTCACCCCACTTAAACTCCAGTTCAGCTCCTGTGATGGATTTTATGTCTTCATATATCATTTCAATCCTGACCGAAATTACCTCCATGTTTGAATCATCTTCAATGGATTTTTCTCTTTTATTTCCATTCTTCTTCGGCATGGTAGGAGGTGATGACTAAGACTATATCATGATCACATCAATATATGTTTTAGTGATATTAATATGCATTTTCATCAATATGAAACAACTAAAATGAGAAGCCAAGTTACATAATCACTCTTAAAAAAAATCGTATTCCTTTTCAAAAGACAAGATTACACCCAGTGTATAATATAATACAAGCAAACATAACAGTATTTACCATTCCATGATCATCCACTCATAAATATTCTCATGAGGAGAAGAGAGGTCACTCCCAAAAGGTTGCCTAGCAATTTTTATTTCAACAAAGGTCACTATTTGGTAAAATCTCAAATGAAACTCATCAACACAAGCGTATATGTTATGTTGGGAGTGAGATCCCTGTTTTAATGTATTCATTTTTTTCTTCTAAACAGGTCAAGATACTGGAGGATAATAAATTTTAAATAGTTTTAGAAAGCTTTAAATTGGCTTCCTTGTACTTTTGTTTACAAAGTTTACCAAACTCATTTCTACTCTTTATTCATTTGGCGTTAAAACATTAAAATGTTGAGATTTCTTGACTTGAATTCCTAAGAGTAATCCATAGAAATTGGACAATGACTCAATACTATTGAAACCATAGACAGTTTAGGGAAACTTCAAACCATGGATTCAACCTAAAACCCGTGAAAACATCTTAAATGAAAGAATTGGCCCTAAGGGGAAAAATATGGAGTCAAATACTACCTGAAAATAAACCCTAGGAAAAATATTTGAAACACATTGATACTCAAAGCACAAATCCACCAAAGGTTTCCCTATCACCGCATACAAAATCAAACCAAGCAAGGTGCAATTGGTGAAACATCTGACCTATCGTAACTTCATCATAAAAAGCTAGAAGTTTGACATATGCATATATACGAATTGAATAAAAATATCAAACAACACAGCAAAGGTGGAGGAAAAACCCATTATGACATGGATAGAAGGTTGTAAAAGCACTAAGCTAGATCAAGGGTTTTCTTAGAACGATGCTAGGGAAGATCCTAGTGGTTGACCAATTAACTAGAAACCATATGGGATAAGGTTTTGGCTTTAACATAAGGCCACAAATAGTGATAGCAAATAACCTACAACAGTAACCCTAAATCTCCAAAAGTGCAGTTCTTTCAAGACTTTTAAAATAACACGGGACAACGATATGTTTTAGGTCCTACGTAGAAACTGTTGGTGCGGATACGGTGCCTGGCGAGGAAATCCAAAAGCTCCAAGTGTCTAACAATAACAGGATGCGTCCAAAACAGGATTGTGGTAACAATCCACAAAGTTACCATGTTTTATATATAGAAAAATGTTGAAATGATAATTAATGCGGTGGTTAGGATATTAAATGTCGTGAGGTTGAAAACGTCGTTTGGTGCTAAACTTTAAACTCCATCAAATGCACTTCCCCATGTTTGTCGATGTGTTGGAATCAAATTCTAATTTGTCTGCGACAATGTCAGCTGCACAATTTGAGTTTCGTCAACACTTTCCACGGAAACTCAACAAACTCTTTCAAAAGCAACCTCGTTAACACGACTCATAAAAGTGTTCCATTGACAAAAATTTCTTCCACAAAATATAATTTTTAGTGAGCACGTCAGTTGCAAACCATGAGTTCCACCAACACCTTCGAAAAAATTCGGTGGGACCTCCTGCTACAAGTCGGCTGCAAACCTAATTACTTAAGAAAACTCCTCTGGTAAAAAGTGTTGACAAGGAACGGTAAGTTTCACCGATATTGTCAGCTTAAAATCCTGATTTTTGTCAACACTGTCAGCAAAAACGTGTCAAATTTTTCCAATAAAGACTCGTCAAACAAAAAAAAATCAGCTGAAAAGCATCAGACATAAAAGTTGAGTTTTCCGATGTGTCGGATCAACTCGTTGATTTCTTCTGACACCTTGGAAGAAAAAGATGATTTTTCTAACTTAGTGAAAAAAATTATGGATTGTTCAAAGAAAAACTAAGTTATGGAATGAAAAATTTAAAGAGTAAAATCAGTTCTAACGAATAATTAAAACCAAAATTCTAAGGAGGGGCCCTAGACTTATAAAATTTTGGGGAAGAGGTTGCAGCAGCAACAATTGGTGACTAGCTGGCGAAAACACATCTCTTAAAAAACTATCTTTTGAAAACAAAAATGAACCATGTTTCTTAACTAGAGCAACTTATTCTAGGTCTCCTTTAAGATCATTTAACAAGCTAGATTTATCAAGGGATGTAAAATTCTATTAATCACATTGATTGTAGTCTTTTTGGGTATAATAACTAGGATTATAAGTCCCGATAACTCTATTGGGGACAAAACATTAGATTCATTTTACCTCTGCCTTTGGTTACCGCTGGATATGACAACACATGATCGTGGTAGAGTTAGACAGGTGTATTCATTTGTTCCTCATTCCCATGCCATTCACATTCTTTTGATGCTTAAATACATTTGCCTTTTGAGTCTTCCTTGATTTCTTATTTTACTTCAAGAAGTTGATTTAGTTTCTTCCATCCATGATTTCCTTTGGTGTAAGTGACGATTGGTTTCAACTCACGAATGGAGAAGAAAAGTTTCTAAGAAATACATTTGTTTTACTGATTTATTTCTTCAGTATATCTTCTTGATGTATATTTTCCATTTTGGAATTTTGACTCTTTATCTTAAGCCTTTTGGCTTTCATTTTGTGGCATGGGATTATTTTGAATTCCATACACCCGTCATTTATGTTTCCCTTTTGTGGGTCTATCGTGCCAAGATTCCTAGAACAAATTTTAGTGTGAAAGTTGATGGAGCCCCAAGATAGTATTCTACACCTGATACACCTCAATTATTTTTTCAGGGTTTAAGGAAGACTTCAATCTGTTCTTAAACAGCTTACCTTTCGGTACTCTATTAATTAAATGATCTCATCTTAGATAAAAATCTTACATATGTCTCCCAATAAGCAGTTCTTGGATTTCAAAGAATTTTTCAATTATTCATATCCCTGTGTCCCCAAACACAAAAAATTGAGTTGGATTATTATGAAACAAAACCAAATAAACTAAAATAAATCAGCAAAATAAAGAAAATGGTAGGAAAAAAATAAAATAAAAGAAAGATTTTATTTATGTACAAAAGGAATCCCTAAATAACTAGGTGAAATATGGTTTGAGAACACGGCCATTAATAGGAAGGTTCCCTTCCCACCCTTGAAAATATTTCAACTTATAGGTTGAGGGGCCTAGATTCTTAGCAATCTAATAGGGGCCAACCCATTGATGTTTAAATTTGGTATGTTTTCCCTTCTCATCAAGCAGGTGATCCCATTTTACAACCAATTCTCCTATCTGAAAATTCCATTTCCTGGATTTTCGCTTATCAAACCACCTCTTGACACATTCTTGTTACTGTTTGAATCTTTCTTTAGACTTAAGTCTGGACTCTTCAAGTTTGAACAAAGTGTCAATACAAGATTGTAAAACTTCACTGTGAGATCCTCGTGAGGCTTGCTCTAACTGAGATGATGGAAGTAGAATGTTAAGGGGGTAAAATAGCTTATTTCCCATAAAGCAGAGTATAAGGGGCCACTTGTAAGGAGTTCTTTGGGGTGACCCTATCTTACCATAATGCATTGGGATGTGTTGTGTGCCAAATTATTTGGAGGAATAATGATAATATTTTTGTTTGTTGATTCCGCTAACCCATTTTCCCGAGGATAATAATTGGAGGAATAATGTATTTTGATTTGCTTTTCACAAGCCAATTCAGTTATCTTAATGGATGAGAAATACGATACATTGTCAAAAACAAGTGAAATTGGAACCCCAAACCTGTTCATATTGTTTTCTTGTAAGAAGTTGATGACCACGTCCTCATTGACATTGCATAGCACAACCGCTTCTACCCATCTTGTGAATTAATCCGTAGATATGAGGATATATTTATGATGTAGTGAACAATTCATATTAATCTCTCCCATGATGTCTATACCGCATTGTTTGAAAGGATATGAAATAATGACAAGTTGCAATGGTCAAGTTGTTTTTTCTAATATTCCATTGCTTCTTTGACATACGTTGTACTTTCTTGCATAAGCATGAGAATATTTAAATAATATTGGACAATAGAAGTAAGCTATGAGGATATTGTGAGTGGTAGTATATAAAGAGAAATTCCATCCCACAGGCTCATCATGCAATTCCTAAACAAATTTGAAATCATATTCTTGTTCAAGGCATCTTAGGAACACACCGTCGTAGTTATTCCTAAAAATAACTCCATTGATTATCTGGAAGGAGGATGAATTCAAACGCACCTCCCTTTGCTTCTTATAGTTCCAATGCTTCGGTAAATATCATTGTCGGAGGTAATGCACCAGGTATCTATACCAAGGTTCGAGAGAATTAAATATAGGAAATACATCAATAATGTTTAACTCTGCTTCATTTTCCAAATCACAATCCTCATTAGTATGACCTTCCGCAATTAACTTACATAGCCCTTGACCTTAAATAATAGTGGATGGTTTGAATTCTAAATCATACCCATGTAATGTTATCACCCAATTCCCTATACATTCACCCAATTCTTTCTATATGAGGAGGGTTTTGACAGCTGGATGAGAAACTATTACTTTGGTTCTTTTTTTCAAAATGTAAGGTCTGAATTACTTTACTGCTCTGAGAAATGTATATGCATGTTTTTCTACAGAAGGATAATTCAATTCATCCCGTTCTAATATGGTGCTCATAAATGATATTGGGCACTCATATCCCAATTCTCCCTTCTATGTGAGCATTGCTGCAAGTGAGATGTCTGAAGCAAAATTATATAGAATAAAATCCTTTTCAAAATGAGTAATTCTAAGAGAATTTGCATGAATTATTGCTTCTTTGATATCATTAAAGGCAACCTTCTCTACATTAGCCCATTTAATTTGCACACTTTGCTTCACCATTTGTTGCAAAAGATTCACGATTTATGCATAGTCTGGAACAAACCTTTGAAAAAAATTTATCATACCCATAAATTATTGCATACATTTTTTGTTATGGGGTAAGGGAATCTAAGATATAACTTCAATTCTTTTTGGGTCTATTGGGATTCCCTTTTTTTGAAATAATATGATCCAACGGTTTTCCTTCTAAAACTGTGAAAAATGATTTTCTTTGGACTCAAAGACATGACATATTTTCTACAACGATCAAAAATTTGTTTTAAATGAAACACATGATCTTCCCTTTTCTTAGAAAAAATTGTCACATCATCTACATATACCACCACACTGTGGCTGATCAATATTGGGAATGCAATATCCAATTCCCTCTGAAATGTAGCTAGAAAATTTATGAGACCAAAGGGCATTCCTCTATAATAAAATGTTCCCCATTTCGTGTGAAATGTACTTTTCAGCCTGTCTTGTTCAACCTACTTGGTTATAGCCTAGAAAATCCATCTAATAAGGAAAATAATTCTGAACTTGATACCATCTGGAGAATTTGTTCCATTGGAGGAACTGGGTAGTTGTCTTTATTTGAAGATATGTTCAGATTTCAGAAATCAACACATAACATCATTTCTCCTAAATTCCTTTTAACTGGAACCAAATTTGTTACCCATTCTGAATGTCGTACTCTAAAAATAATATTTCCATCAAGCAAGTTCTTTACGTCATTTTGGTTTAACGGTTCCTATTTTGGATGCATTTTCCTTAGTTGTTTCTGCAATAGATTCACACCTATTTTAACAGGAATAATGTGTTGAATGATAGACATGTCATAGGTCTTCAAGTATTCATATTCCCAAGCAAATATATCTTTATATTGCTGGAAAAAATTGATAAATCATCTCCTTTCTCCAAGCGAGCAACACTTTCCCAAGTTCTCGTACTTGGGTTTAGCCTTTGTGCCTAAATTAATCAGTTCATATTGCATGGATGGACTGTTTGTTTTGATATTGGTTGGATTTCTGAATTTATTTTGTGTAAATCAAGCATCGCCTCTAGTGTCCTTACTCCTTTGGCCACAAAATTTCCTTTGGTCATTTCTCCATTTTGCAAGTTTTCTTGATGCTCTTCATCATCAGTCACAGAGTCTTTGAAAGTTTCACCATTTTCCCAAAAATCGATGATTTGTTCATCATAATAAAACAACTACAAAATTTAACATTGTCTCATATCGATGGCTTGAAAATAAGATCATTGTAACACTCGTTATTAGTCCACACTAACCTAGTAGAACAAAAAACTAAAAAATCAATGACAACATTTTGTAATATAGGAATTGAATTGATATTAAAAGCATTGAAATGTGATATCATATTCCATACTTATGTTTGGTATCCTTTTATGTGTGCTGACAAACAATGAATTGTGTCTCTTATTTGTCTAACTACTACCTCATAATCACTGAAAACTTTTAAATTTCTATGATTACGTTCAATGGATTTCCTTAGGCCCTAGACTAAAGCTTCATACTCAGTTGTGCTTTTCATGCATTCAAACTCTAGTCTACAAGAGAGAAGTTGTTTATTATTTTCTGAATCAATCAGCACACGACCAAGTTTTAATCCCTCTTGTGTTTTGGAACCATCAAAATATAAAAACCAAAACATATCTTCTAACTCTACATGATTAGTATCCTTTCCTAGGTTAGTGACTATGTTTACTATATTACAATGAATATCATCAGTCCATGCAAACAAAAGGAGATTGGAATGAGTGTTTGATTCACAACTGGCTTATTCTACTTGATAATTCCCTATCTCAAGTTCCAAAAAAAAGTTTCCTAAAATTGAGGTCGATAAATTTATAGGGTCATTCTTTCCATCCAACTGAGTTGTACATTATGCTTCATATGTGGTTCTCTTAATACGTTAATCTGGTTTTGACTATTTTGATATGGAAACCACATGTAAGACCAATAAGTTGCGAAGTATACATTAAGTTTTGTAAACTAGTGCCTACTCAATATTAGACCATAAGCTTCGAGTATGTCTACCACCATGATGTCTATGAATTGACAAAATATAGGATTTGTAGATAATCAGATCAACCCATATTTCATTTCCCCTATCACTTTAACAACAGATCTATCTATTTTAATTATTCGACAACGGGATGGTGTGGGTTGACCATTAATATTCTTACATACCGAGAGTGGAATAACATTAGATGAGGCCTCAGAATCTACCAAACAATTATGTACATTATAATTAAAAATATCAAATGATAACAAAAAGGGCAAGGTCTAATATGTAGAATTCTCCACAATGACTGGTTCATTTATATTATTATCATATTCAATGTTTTATGGGGTAACGTTGGGTTGTGGATAAAATGCTTCAAGAATATTCTTTCTTTGAAGCAGAAAATTGCGTAATTTGAATAGAGAAATGTTTTCTTTGGTCTTCTTAATGTATTCTACAATGTCATAGCCCATGTCATGTTCTACCAAACCTTTCTTGGTACCTTCTATTTTATTTACCACAGTCTTTACAGGTCCGTTGACTACTGGGTTGGCTTCATTTATATTTACTATATTAAACTTAGTTGTTGTTTGAGTAGTACTGAGGATTTTCTTCATGTTTTATTTCATCTTATTTATTTTAGGAAGTACTAAAATTCCATTCACTATAGGTCCTTTACTTCTAGTCGTGACATTTATTGATGAAATTTTTACTTCTTCATCTAGCTCCTCTTCATTCAACCCTAGTGTGGGTGCCCAATCACATAAGACCATTGTGGTTTCTTCTGTTGATTCATGATCAAGTTCATTGAGCTTATCCACTATGGCCAGCTCCTTTTAGAATTCTTCTCCTCATTGAAAGTGTAAAAATGATCCATGCCTACCTCATTAAAATTTAGGACAATAGAATTATGCATAGGCTGTTGAGACTATCCATTTTCATCCCTCTTATTGTAGTAAGGTTTGAACGTACTTTTAGAAGTTATAGCTTCTTTGTCCTTTTCCATGTCTACTATTTTATTCGACAATTTCTGAACCATATTATCTACATTCTCCAACTCGCTCGAATGTTCTTCCTTGGTTTTTGTTAACAACAAAAGTCTTTTACTAGCTCATGGTTGTATTTTTGATTCTGAAGTGTGTTTGGCTATACTATCAAGTTTGGATTTCACTTTATTTTCTTCCTCATAATTTTCTACCATTGAACGCTTGAATGCTCTTTTTACAAACATTTCTATAAGGGGACATAGTGCTTAAGTATAGTTTTGTATTAAAGTTTCTTCATGTTTTTTTGTTGTAGCACTAAAATTACTCAAATGAGAAGCAAACTTCTAGTTGAAATATTGAACCTTTTCTTTCTTATCCATATTCAGAGAGAGAAATAATTTCATCAGGGTGATGATGGTTCATTGACTACCAAATTTGCTTTTAAACACCCTTTCAAAAGTGTCCCATTTTGTTATTGAATTAGCTTGTAAATTGAAAAACCAAGCAGAGTATTTAGCCTCAAAGCTATGTGGAAAAAGCATGCATACAATGTATTCATGTTCAACAACTAAAAGTTCTAGAGCTAAATAGAAAATTTGCAAGTGGTCTTCTGCGGAAACGCCTTTCCCAAGGTTAAATTTTGGTAATTCCCTTTCTCGGTGCTTAGAAAAATCATGCAAAGGTGCAGCCATATTAAGCAGTGTTATGGCCCTCGATGCTAGTTGATTAGTAGCAACCATAACTCGACGAGGAGACTATGGTGGAGATTGTATAAGATACTAAACTATAGGGGAATATGGTTCCAACTGATCAAGTAGTTGTATGATTTGTTTTATAGACAAGTCCACAAATTCTCTGATATTTTCTAGCAGTATTGACTCTTGAGTATAACAAGGTGCCTTCTTGGTAAAGTAAGAATTGATTTCAATACTCTAATATTCTTCACGTAATATCTCATATGTTTTCATAAGTGATAAACTTCTTTGAATGGAACATCGTACAAGCGTTTTGAACCTTATTCTTTAGAACTTACTTTCTCTTTTTCATCAAGAATGAAACCTTCAGAAAACTTAGTTTCAGATGAATCACTGGTGGAATAATTCCTTGCAAATGGACTTCATCTGACATCCATGCACACACAACCTTCCTTCTAGCACCAAAAATTTTGATGTCTAGAAAAGTTCTAGGTACCGATTGTAGGGGTTCTCCCCAGTAAGTGATCCCAACTAGATCATTCACCGTTTGGTATATGGAACTTGTCTTGTTAGCATCTCCGCTACTATAGATTTAACATTT
Source organism: Pseudotsuga menziesii (assembly GCA_001517045.1). Classification (NCBI taxonomy): domain Eukaryota; kingdom Viridiplantae; phylum Streptophyta; class Pinopsida; order Pinales; family Pinaceae; genus Pseudotsuga; species Pseudotsuga menziesii. The sequence goes on along the minus strand of LPNX010185734.1, from coordinate 82,174 downwards.
GTTTACGTATTTTATCCGTTGCATCCCAGTCCACCATTTATGTGATCTTATTGTTTTAGGATGAAATGCAAATTCCTATGCTATGTGGAAGTGACTGAAAAACAAGAACCTCCGAAAATTTGTGTAGGTTCTTACCTCTTGCCTTACGTAAATCTTGATACTCAACCACTTCTAAATTAAGCAAATCTAATTAAGCTCTATCCTATTCTAAGATAATCTATTGTATCCCCAAGGGGAGAAAAGTTTAAATACATAGATAAATGTACTGTAATGATCCATATTGAATTCTACATATAGTTGTTCTAATTCCATACAGATAATTACAGTAGAAAGGTTAACAAAGATAACTTTGTTATAGTAAAGCATGTATTACTTAGTATATACAAAATATTTCAAATAAACAACAAAATCATTCATCATTAAAGAAATAATTCATAAATTTGGAATGATCTCACAGTTGTAGGGAAGCCAAAAAGAAGTAATTGAACATTTGCATTCCATACAATCTATGTTAAATCCTGTGTAGTCCTATCCCAACAAAATTGGTTCTTCTTTATTCGTAGAAAAAGTAGTTCTCCTTACAAATAAACTCATCGTTTCTTGCCACTGAAAAATCCCTCTTCTTCTATCTTCTACTCCTATTTATAATACTATTACAAATGGATCTTTGATTCCACTGACTTTATAACTTCCTTGATTCGAGGACTTCCAAATTTTTTCCTCCAGTTCCTTGCACTTCGAAAAGAAAATAATAATAAATAACAAAAGGTGACGAAATACAGAAAATACAAAAGATCTCATGTAGGCCCAGTTGGTATCCAAATGTAATCATCCCACGCATTAGCTTCTTCTAAAATGGTTTGATAATCTATTGGCTCTAGCAATCTTACAGTTACTTCATAGATAGCCAATTGTGACTCCACTTTTGTCACTTTTGGTGGAGTCACCTTGTATAGATCTTCCAAGAGATGAGTACTGGTGGAGGCTTGTCCACTCCAAGTTTTAACATATTCCTCCTTTATGATCTCCATCATATGAATGCATTGTTTGTCTTCAAGAAAACTATATTTTAGGAACTTCATATGTTGATATTTGTTTGGGAAGTCCTTGATTTTTTCTACTGAACAGAGTCTAGAATTTATTATCAACCACGCGCATTTTTTTGTAGAACTCTATACATTTTTCTAGAGTCTTCACAATTCCATTGCTCAATCTTAACGAATATTTCCTCTAAAATTCCAAGAGCTCCAATTCTATATTTATCCCTCTTGTTTTCTTTTGAGGCAGGTGCTTCGGAAAAGTCGAATTAGCTTCCACCCAATTTAGATGGATTTGAACTTTCTTAATGAATTGTAGTAGCGCTTCCCTGAAACTATGTGATTTGTCAACTATTTCCTTCATCGTTGTCCCTACATGTTTGACCTTATATATTTATTATGTGAGACTGATTTTAAATTGATGAATTTTCCTTTGCATTTTTCATGCTTGATCACAGAAATGAGTGATATTAGTCTTCCATTCATTAGTTGTCTTAATTTGAATCTCCAGTGATTCGTTCTATACCTCCATCTCTTCTACTTAGGTTCCTAGCTATCTCATTTGTTTGTTTTCTGCAGACTTCTGCACTTCTAAATCCAAAATATTGTCTTCAAAATATTTTTTCTCCCCCTCCATGATTGTAACTGAAACCTCCAGCAAATCCTTTTCCAATTATAAAGCTTGGTATTCCTTTTGGAGTCTTTCAAATTCTAAAAAGTTGCCTCATGTTTCCTCTTAAGTTCTTCTCCTTCCCCTCTTTCCTTGATTAGAGTATCTTTCATTTTAATCATCTTTTCTTTATTATGCTCATCATATTCCATCAATTTGTCAACATTATCAATGTTTGCTTGAGCTGCTTCTACACTTACCGATGCTAGGAATTTGGGGTCTTGAATTGTTTCTTCAACAACTATTTTCTTGGTCATTATGATCATGTTAGGTTCTATGCATATATTTAACCTTTTTTACGACCTCCTAACAATATTTTTCCTGTACTTATCAAAGAATATGGTGTCCAAGCATTCCACTACATGATGTTTGGATGGAGTGAAAGGAACCAATCCAATTTCTGCAAGAGGAATGTATGCTCCTGTGATTGTGTCGCTTGTTGAGGAAGGAAGCTCCATTGGATTATCTTGGGTAGTTTCCTTGTCCAAAATTTCTCTGTCCTTCTCCTCTTATTCTTTCTTTCTGAATTATTCATCTTCTTCTCTCGCTCTATTTTTTATTCCTTTTGTAATATCTCTTCCTCTTCCTTTTCCCTTTAAGCCTCTTCATCTAGATTCTTCTCGGCTTCTTCCAATAGCCTTTGAGCATCTTCTTCTTGTTTCCTTGCAACCTCCTCCTACTACTTCTACTGGCATGTTGTGTTGTTTCTACCTTTTCCCCCAATGGTGCTACTCTTTTTATTGAAATGCTTACTTAGAGAATTCATGTTGTAGGAATTTATGTATGTCTCCCCATCTCTATCAAAATGAACCCCTACAAACACACAATGGTTTGCAACCTTGTCAAAGGAGTCATTCTTATGGAAACTCTTTTCCCCAAAGTGCAAATTTTCTAGATAATTTACAAATTTTGATGCATTTTTTACCCTCGTGATTTTATAACTGCCTATGCAGAAAGGCAGTGGTGGGAAAATCACCTTCTTCATGTAGAGAACGAAATTTCCTACTCCATCTACATACAGTTGTGTCACTGTTTCCTTGTGAACTACATAGTTTGTGGTGTATCTAGAAAACAATGATGGAGCTTGAGATCCTCCATATATCCTTAGGTAAGTGCCCTCCTTAGAGAAATAATAGTCCATGTATTCATATATGATTTCCATGGCAGCTTCAGAAATACAGTTTCACTCTTTGAGGAAAATTAGTTGGTGTAGATGCATAAGAAATTCTTTGCATATGAGCTTGCATAATTTTGAGTACTTGTGTGCCCAAAGTATTTGATAGGCCGCATATTTGGGGGTATTAGTGTAATCCAAATCAAAATTGATATTTGGGAATCGATGTAGGTATAGAATGCAATCAATCAAGTAATATCCCATATTGAATTTGGACTTTCTCTCAATCAGGCCTCCCTGCGTAGCAGCTATACATGATGGCAAGCTGCATGCTACAATATCTGCCTAATTAAAATTTGTGTCTTCCAAGGAGAAATGGTATATTAGTGGGATATCCAACTCAACTTGTACCATTTCCCATTTTCCCTACCAAATATTCTATTTACATTAGGGCTATGACGCTGTAAGGAGGGCATAAACTTGCATTCTTGTACTCAGCACTAGCTTTCTAGTGTAGTTGCTTTCCTGCTACCATCATCCATTTAGGACATTCAAAAATTTGTAAATTCACACTTTTCATGCTGTTGAAATAATATATCAATGCTATGAGCAATGATGCTAAGAAGAAGGATCGGAAATAGATCTTGCTACTAAGAATTGTCACAAGCATACACTGGAAAAATAAAGAGAAGAAAAGAGATTGAATCACATGAATGAATTGATGTATTTGGTGTGTACCATTCCATTGAATAATTATGAATAATAGTGTAACACCCTGGTTTTGACCCCGTTCGCATGATGTATATATTGTAATTAATCATGGTGAGGAGCTAAAGGAAAAAAGCCCCATCATCGATTTGGTTGTGTATGTTTCGGCAATGGGGATAGTTGCCGATGGTTTATCGTGCTGTTTGGCACATTATTGTTAGAATCATGTAAATACGCACATCAATTAAAAATAAACCACAACCATCTACGGCAGTGCAACGTTGAAATGAAGAGGGCATGGTTCCAAAGGATAAGGGGTGGGGGGATATCAAACCTTGGTCTATGGGGGAAAACCCATGTGTTTCCACCTTGTTTTGTTTTTCCATCTTCCCTTGTCAACCTCTTTAATGTTTGTTGAGTTAGTTGAGGGTAGTTATTGCTGAGTGGTGGTGGTTGTGGAGGACTTCCAGTCCTTGCCCACGTGCCCACTCCACCAGCAGACCTCCTCTTCACCTTGCGATGGGCAAAAGAATGGGGGATTCTTCATTCTGTTCTTCCTCACACGCCTATTCTTCGCCTCCACCGCCATTCTCTCCATGGTCTGTTTGTTCCTCACGTTGGTTGATTTATTCACGCGCACAGGATGGGATCCTCACCCAGAGAGGCATTCAGTTCCTCCTCGCGCACCAGTCATGGCTCTTCTTGGTTTGTGCATGCAGCGAGCAGGTGAAACGGCCTCAAGGGCATGATTTCTACTGGTATGTGAATTACTGTGGTTTTAATCCATGATTTCTGCTTGCTGTTGGTTTAACTCATGATTTGGGTTGTTGTTGTGTTTTCCCACGATGTTTGGGGACTGTTGAGAGTCTGATTATTTTCCCATTCGGACTGTGTGTGGGTTCTTCCACGTTTTTCCTGGGCTGCATTTTCTTCCCTTGCACACAGGCTATGAGTTTGTCCTTTTTCCTTCCCCATGTTCTGTCTGTGTGAGCCCTTCAGCGTTGCATTGAGGAATTGTGCATTGTGGGTGGTTGGTTGTTTGGTTGGCTGTTGAGTGCCACATCCATTGGCTGAGTTCCCATGGCTATGCTGGGAGTGCTATTTATTATCCCTTGTGGACTGTGGTTTGTTTCTATCATTCATTGTGGGGGCTGTGGTTGTTGAAGTACCCTGGTTTGGGGTGTTGTTGCTGAGTTGTTTTGGCCATGCTAGGGCCAAGAACAACTCTGAGTTTCCTTGTGGGATTGAGCTGTGTCTCATTTTGGTTTTGGGGGTTGCCACCATGTTGTTTATGACTTCATCCCAGAGCTATGAATGAGTTGTCTTGCTGCGGGTATGCAGTGGTTGGTTCTTGTACTGTGCTAGCTTGGCCGATCTATTGATGGCCTGATAACCCAGCTATGTTGGTTTGTTGATTGTGTCCCTTGGCTATGTGTAAGCCTACATTGACCCTTATCCTTGGAGGAATCATGCCCAGCTCGGGGGTGGCAGCGTTGCTGAGAGATTGATGAGCACGCTGGCCTATGGTTGGGTGGAACATTGCACGATGTAGCTGGTTGCGGAATTCTTCATCAAAAGATAAGTACTACTATTATTTCATCTCTGCAAATTAATCTACTGTTTAATGAACTATCATGAACATGTGAATGCTGTAATGTATATGTGTGTTGCTTTTGCTGATTATCGAGTAACTATAACATCCCCGACCCTCCAACTAGCGAAGAGGACGCTACTACACGCCAAAACACCCGGTCATCTAGCCCCATGAACATGTACATTCATAAAAGGGTGAAATGCTGAAACATAATGCTTTGAAATAAAACATGCATACATGATTATTATCATACACAGCGGAAGTAACATACATTCATATAAGCATTCAACATGTTCATCATGATCATTAACAATAAATAGGATTGCAGAAGTAAAATAGAGAAGATTACTTATCCTTATAAAGAAATCATTCTGCAACCAGCTATGTCGCTGCAACGTTCCACCCAACCATAGGCCAGCGTGCTCATCAATCTCTCAGCAACACTGCCACCCCCGAGCTGGGCATGATTCTCCAAGGAATAAGGAACTAACAGGATTACACATAGCCAAGGTAACAACATCACAAGGGTACACAGTTCAGCCAAGCCAACACGGTTGGGTTTATCAGGCGAACAACAAATCAGCCAAGCCAACAGAGTTGGGTTTATCAGGCCATCCAGGAGCTGGGAAAGGCTACATGCTAAGCTGGTGAGCTCACTGAAGAGCTGCAGACACCAACACCAGAACCAACGTGGATTCTAGAACACCCACACACACCCAACACAAGGAATTCAGTTCCTTCTCTGCAACACAGTCCCTCAGACCCTGATCTTCCCTCCAGTGCTCTTCAGGGGCTGTGGAGAAGAAATCCAACTCAGTGGCTCTGTCCATGTGGTTCTCAAACCACCAGGTTTATCAAGCACCTCAGGCCCTCATTCACCAACCCCAAATAGTCTGGGGACAAATCCACTGCATGCAAGCATCCAAACAACTATTCAAGCATTTACAGGGAAAAAACACATTCATGCCATCATGGCAAACAGCACCTAACACACTCCCATGAACCCACAACAATCCAACCTTCAATACTATGACTGGGAAACTTACACAGATCAGAAAATGATCAAAATTCATGGCCAACATCCACAGTTCAACATGAATTCACAGGAAGAATCACCCTCGATCCCATCAATTCGTGGAAAAGCAATCCCAATAATTTCCACTGTGATCCAAATGGTGAATGAGAATAGTACACAGTCCAATGCATGGAGGAAAAAGTCGGTTCTATGTGGATGGAAGAAACGAATTACATACCGGTAATCAACGTGAGAGAGAGAGGGTGAACCCCCACACAAGGGTTGGTAAAACGTTTTATTCCCCCGTCCTGCATGAGGAAGAAGAATGGCCAAGATCCGAGGGAGTGGGAAGAAATGGTTCCCACGTCGTGGAGAGGAGAGAAAGCGTGGCGTGATAGTGGTTTGCTTGCCAGCCAATCGCTGCCTCAGCTAACAAATGGAAAATTAACCAAGGGAGGTGGTGACACATAGTTTTCCCTCGTGACTCAATGTTCCACATCCCCCTTTCCTTATCCTTTGGAATCATGCCCCTTCTCAATTTAGTTGCTGCGAACATAGCTGGTTGGGTTATTTAATTGAAATGTGTGTTTACATGATGCCACAATTAAATATATGATGCATGTCCCGATATACCATCGGTGACCATTCCTAATAAAAAACACAACATGACCATATCCATGGTGGGGCCTTGGCCTTGAGCTCTGCACCAAGATTATTTACAACATATGTATCCTATTTATTTTAATGCAAGTGGGGATTAAAACTGGGGTATTACAGTAACTGTGTATGTTGATGAATTATGAATCCTTGTATGATTGATTATGCATCTTTCATCCTGTTATGCACCACGTTAAGTTTCTTATTTCCAGCATTGATGATTGTCCATGTTCATGGGGTTGTTTTCCCGTTGTTGTGGTGTTCGTCATGTCCTCTTCGCCGGTCAGAGGGACGGGGACGTGACAGAGTGGTTTCAGAGCTCATGTGACAACATGGGCCTGAATGGACCACCAAGGTGCAGTGACAGAAGTAGAATTGCCTTCTTCCAAGCAGAGATCAGAATTTGAGATGGCAGCAAATTTCAAAAAAATTGCCTAAGTGTTGACAGTTGGAAGAGCTAGTGGAAAGCTCCTCCAAAATGGTGGAAGGTGTAGTCGGAAGGCCATCCGACGAGGCGTAGCAGCAGAAAATAATTTTGGAAAATTCTTCTAAGTGTTGAACAGTTGGAACACTTAGTGGAATTAACTTCTGGTGTAGCGGAAGGGTTAGTGGAAGAGTTCCGCTGTAGCGGAAGGGTTAGATGAAAGCGCGTCCGACGGAGAGCAGTGAAAGAAAAATCGCAGAAACTTGTCTAAGTGTCTGTCGGAAGAAAATAGCTCTTCAAGCATTCGCCATTGTGGAAGTCTAAACAACTACGCACCCGATGGAAAATTCCTCCGACCGCCGACGCCAAGAGAAAGTCCAAGAAAATTTCTAAGTGTTTAGCTGTCCGTCGACAGGAATAAGACGTTGGGTTCCCCGACGAAGAAGAAGTTAAGGGAGCCCATCAAGTGGAAAAAAGGAAGACTAAAGGGGAAATTTTTCAAAAATTTCTCTAAGTCCGGAAAACATCGGCCAATCGGAAAAAGAAAGTAGTTTGTGCGCCGTCGTCTCAGAAGCATAAAGCACTAAGTCTTCTGACGAGAAAGACTGCCGACGCCTATCAAAAGGAGATAGAGGATGACGAGCCGCTGTTGCGGCTGTTGAAGGAACTTCCTCACTGACGAATAGGAGATGAAGTTGCCGATGCAGTGGAGGAAAGAAGGAAGACGAAGGAAGATGAAGTGAAAATTCATCTACGTATGGAAACCGTCGAAAAAGTTAGATGTTTGAGTAGTCGATGTGGCAGCAAGAATCGGAAGAAGATCAACGATCGCATTCCATGGTTGCGGCTGCGGAAGGGACTAAGCCGTCCGACAAGTTAGAAGATCCGATTTCTGATGGACAGCGGAGGAATTAGTGGTTTCGACCGCCGAAACGTCGAAATGATTAGTGGAAATAGGAGCCAATTCTACAGGAGATTTAGTTGAAATGGGAGCCGATTCTGTGGAACGATTAGTGGAAATGAGAGCCGATTCTGCAGAGGAAAAATTTGAGTTTTTCAAATGGGATTTTCCAGCAAATTTCGACTGTTTCAGTGGGATTTTCAGTTGTTTTCAGTGGTTTACAGGTGGCTAAAGTGTGCTGAATCTGACACCCAGTCCAAAGTATAGTAGTGTGTAAAAATGCCAATATTTGGTGAAAGTCTTCATTCTTAGAAGTGGTGTGGTTTTCACATCCGAGGTCGGAATGAAGCATGTGGATAGGCATTAGAAAGCTTATCCAGTAGGGAACAAGGGTAAGTCACTAGAATCTGAGCATGAAGCAGGAAAGTGATAATGATGGCCACTGCTATCAAATGGAAAAACCTGGAAAGTTGCATGCCGAAGGTAGAAAATACTATGAAGGCTAACTAGTTGTTGTGTGGAAGAGTAGTTCCATGCAAGGATGAAAGACTTGAAAAGGGAAATTTCCTCAAAACCCTGTCTTGCTAACTATTCTACATTTCCTAAGTTTTATGCTTGAAATGAATGAGGATATGTTTTGTACGAACCACTAATGATAATCATTTCTTTGATGTTGGCATTAGTGGAAAAACCAACGATGACATGGACCTAGCTGAATATGTTGCTAATACTGATGAATGTGACCACCAACCCTCCAGAGAAAGGGATAAGGCAACAAGTCCATAACAAAAGTTGGTGAGCAAATTCTGCAATCTCCTACAATGGACCAACCAAATTGGTCATGTTAAGGGTGTAAGTAAGACCCATGCAGGTAAGAGTTTGCTTATGACAAATTCCATGGAATGGTAAAGGTAAGAGACCTCATACCATGTGGATGTTTGAATATAGAAAGGTGTCATTCCTATATATATTGATTGAGCTTAGTAGCGCAAGGAAAAGTAAGTATAGGTGCAATGTTGTGATGTATTGCATGAATGCATTGAGATGAGTGCATGTAATATTATGAATGACTAATTACTGAAATGCTTAATTAATGACAATTCAGGAACCATTTCAAATGTTGTTATGAATGCAGGATAGTCATGATCAATTGGCTACCAGAAATGCTCTATTGAAGAGCAAGGTGGTATGAATGATATGCTTGTGAAGTAAGGAGTATCTAAACATTTCATTTAATTGCATGAATGATATGACTATACCTTGCAATGTTAGTATGATAATGATTGCATGAAGTAAATGAGCTTTGATAATATTGATGTGACTAACAGTTGGAAGTATTTGAATTTTATAAATTCTGAAAATGCTTCGGTGATGGTTGTAGTAATGAAAAGTTTATATGCATCTGGACTTACCAAGTGTTTGGTTGATTGAAGCTCATTTTTTAGGTAGATTATTTCGAGCATGGAAGTGAGAGGTAAGACCCTGACCAATGCCAGCATCTACCATATGGTATGCATAATAGGTTGTTAAATTTGAATTGTGAATTTCGGATTTAAGAAATTGCTGACAACTACTAGTCACTATTGGCTTGCATAAGATTGTGTTGGATGATTGAAGCTCAGGTTTCAGGGAGATTATTTCGAGCATGGCAGCGAGAGGTAAGACCCTGACCAATGCTAGAATATACCATGTATGAGAAGAATCTCATGGTTGTAAAAATAGTTGGTATGCATAATAGGTTGTTAAATTCGAATTGTGAATTTCGGATTTAAGAAATTGCTGACAACTACTAGCCACTATTGGCTTGCATAAGATTGTGTTTGGTTGATTGAAGCTCAGGTTTCAGGTAGATTATTTCGAGCATGGAAGTGAGAGGTAAGACCCTGAACAATGCCAGAATCTACCATGTGAAAGAGCCAAACTTTATGAGAAGAGTCTCATGGTTGTGAAAATAGTCAGTGTGCATAATGGGTTGTTAAATTTGAATTGTGAATTTTGGAAATTGCTAACGACTACTAATCACTGTTGGCTTGTATAAGATTGTGTCAGGACAATGCATGGTAAGTGGGTATTCATTTTATGATAGTAAGCATAAAATTATAATGGGCATAGTAGTGCTGCTTACAAGAGACCCACAATTGAGCAAATTAATTTCTGTATTAGACAGAACTGCAATTTCCTATTGAATTTGATTACCAATGTCATTGCTTGGTTATGGAACAATCAATTTGGATTGTATTATCAGGTAATGATTGAATTTTTGGCTATTTGATGAATGTGCCAGGGGTACACACTGAAGGAAGACCATGTTTGATGGCTTGCAGAATCCAAACTTCATGGGAAGGTTTTCCCTTGGAAATGGGTTTCGGGTGAAACGCCATTGGACATTTTGAAAATGTCTCATCTGCACTGCATGTTTGGTAATAACATGAGTTACATGGTATGGGTTATGTCAGTAAGACATGTGTGAATGTGAAATGTAAAAAGGAGTTGGGATGGCTAACTGAGGGACTGTTAACTCAGGGAAGGAGCCCCCATTCCTCCTTAACAAAGGCATACTGCGACGGCAAATGGATAAGTGTTTTGTGACCCTTGCTAAGAATATGCATGTCAAATTATTAAATTCCATATGCAGAACATGTTTTGATTTTATTTCCATGATGACCGATTGCTTGAGTATGCATAGGGCGTGCATGGCACACACCGGGAATGGGTGCACACTTTTCCGATGTTGAGTCTTGAAATGGTTTTCAATATTGATTACACTATAGGGAGTGGATGCACTCCTGGTGTCTCAATACTTGATAGTGAATGATATGAAATGTGATTACAGTTTTAGAGCAATAACGCTGATGATTTTTCTTGTATGGCTTGTGTTGCTTGTGTTGACAGGATAAATAGATGCAGTTGGGTGTTGCACCCAAAAGGTAAAGGTAAAAGGTAAATGGTAAATGGTTATTGTGAGGGGTTGCAGAGTAAGGGCTATGGTTGATATAAGTGTGTGCCAGTATAAGTGTATGTTGGGCTGTGATATGCCTAAGGATCCATAGTAGATCCTAGACCTGGAAATGGTCACGGTAAAGTTCCAAGCCCAGTTGACATGAGAATGTACTAGCTAGACATTAATTATTTGATGTTGTGGGGTAGCCAGCGTGCTTACCTAATATCTAAGTCCATAGGCGATCCCAAGGCTTGCAAAGCAAAGCAGGATCCTATGGACGAACGAGGAAATGCACAATACAGATAAGTATTGGATTATTTTGTTTATGAATATACATATGTATATGATTTGATTATGATGTTTTAAGCTCTTGTTCTAGAGATAAAACCGATGAGAATAAACTAAACATGTGAATCTATTCAATGTTTGGATATAGGTATCGCTAGAAGCGAGCACTATGAGAGCATCCTAGGGGTGCATGTGGACATGTGACTGTCTTGGAAAGCTCCAAATGAGCAGTAATGAAAAAGGTGCCAGTAAGACTGTGGAGGTCCTAGCAGCCGAGACAAACCATGTGGAGAGCCTCCATGGTTTAGAGGTCTAGAATANTATATATATATATATGTTTATGCATTGTGAAAAGAAAAGATTGTATAATGCATGTATGATTGAGAATGAAATGTGTGTATTTGCTTAAGTAAATTTGTGAAGGCTGGAATAGTTAATTCCCTGCCCAGGAATGGACATGAATGAGCTCATGTGCATGTTGGGAAGGCATGAAAAATATGAAAGCCTCATTGATAAGACTTGGACTGTCATGCCAAATGGGGAAATTAATTGACTGATTTTAATGCCTATATTATGCTTGGTCTGATAGAATTTCAATGGTGCATTTCACAGGTGAGAAAAATGAAACCAGGTGGTGCACATCGATCATGGCAGCAGATCAAAATTTGTTGGACTTGGCTGGAAGTCTCCTTCAAATGATTTCCAAGACCCAATAAAATCTTGGGGATATTCTCAAGATACAAAGAAGGCAGAGTGAAATGAACCACCATATTTTGCAAGACTCTATTGGTTTGCAAAAGGAGGTGAAAAGCCTTCTAAGAGCAATCGGCAAGGGAAAGGAAGGTGGATTAGCAATGGGACATTCATCCAAGCAACCCGATAAGAAATGGTCTAGGCATGAAGACTCAAAGGAAATTGAGTAGGTAAAGGTGAAGCAGCCAGTGAGATGCTGGAGATGCGGAGGACATCATTTATGCCGGGACTGCCCAATGAGGGAACATGATGAGGGAAATAGCCGCAAACTTCCTAGACTTCAGGATGAGCTGGAGGCTGAGAACCAGCAGGACAAGTCCATGGAATTTGAGGGGCTTGGTCTTGAATGTTCAAATTAAACGATTGAATGTAGGACAGATCTGCAAAATTTTGAAATTTTGATGTGCAATTGTATATGTATTGTATATATGTAATGGAACACCGAGGACAGTGTTATTCCAAGGGGGAGGGGAATGTAACACCCCGATTTTGACCCTGTTTGCATGATGCATATATTGTAATTAATCATGGTGAAAAGCTAAAGGCAAAAGCCCCACCATCGATTTGGTTGTGTATGTTTCGGCAATGGGGATAGTTGCTGATGGTTTGTCGTGTTGTTTGGCACATTATTGTTGGCATAATGTAAATACACACATCAATTAAAAATAAACCACAACCACATACAGCAGTGCAATGTTGAAATGAAATGGGCATGGTTCCAAAAGAGAAGGGGTGGGGGGATGTCAAACCTTGGTATATGGGGGAAAACCCATGTGTTTCCATCTTGTTTTGTTTTTCCATCTTCCCTTGTCAACCTATTTAATGTTTGTTGAGTTAGTTGAGGGCAGTTATTGCTGAGTGGTGGTGGTTGTGGAGGACTGTCAGTCCTTGCCCACGTGCCCACTCCATCAGCAGACCTCCTCTTCACCTCGCGATGGGCAAAAGAATGGTGGATTCTTCATTATGTTCTTCCTCACATGCCTGGTATTCACCTCCACCGCCATTCTCTCTATGGTATGTTCATTCCTCACGTTGGTCGGTTGATTCACGCGCACAGGTTGGGATCCTCATGCAGAGAGGCATTCAGTTTCTCCTCGTGCACCAGTCACAGCTCTTCTTGGTTTGTGCATGTAGCGAGCAGGTGAAACGGCCTCAAAGGCACGATTTCTACTGGTATGTGAATGACAGTGGTTTTAATCCATGATTTCTGCTTGCTGTTGGTTTAACCCGCGATTTGGGTTGCTGTTGTGTTTTCCCGCGATGTTTTGGGACTGTTTAGAGTCCGATTCTTTTCCCATTCGGACTGTGTGTGGGTTCTTCCACGTTTTTCCTAGGCTGCATTTTCTTCCCTTGCGCACAGGTTGTGAGTTTGTCCTTTTTCCTTCCCCACGTTCTGTCTGTGTGAGCCCTTCAGCGTTGCATTGAGGAATTGTGTGTTGTGGGTGGTTGGTTGTTTGGTTGGATGTTGAGTGCCACATCCATTGGCTGAGTTCCCATGGCTATGCTGGGAGTGCTGTTTATTATGCCTTGTGGACTGTGGTTTGTTGCTATCATTCATTGTGGGGGCGGTGGTTGTTGAAGTACCCTGGTTTGGGGTGTTGTTGCTGAGTTGTTTTGGCCACACTAGGGCAAATAACAACTCTGAGTTGCCTTGTGGGCTTGAGGTGTGTCTCATTTTGGTTTTGGGGGTTGCCACCCTGTTGTTTATGCCTTCATCCCAGAGTTGTGAATGAGTTGTCTTGCTGTGGGTATGCAGTGGTTGGTTCTTGGACTGTGTTGGCTTGGCCGATCTATTGATGGCCTGATAACCTAGATGTGTTGGTTTGCTGATTGTGTCCCTTGGCTATGTGTAAGCCGGCATTGACCCTTATCCTTGGAGGAATCATTCCCAGCTCGGCGGTGGTAGCATTGCTGAGAGATTGATGAGCACTCTAGCCTATGGTTGGGTGGAACATTGTAGCGACGTAGCTGTTTGTGGAATTATTCATCAAAATATAAGTACTGCTGTTATTTCATCTCTGCAAATTAATCTACTGTTTAATGAACTATCATGAGCATGTGAATGCTGGAATGTATATGTGTGTTGCTTCCATTGATTATTGAGTAACTGTGTATGTTGATGAATTATGAATCCTTGTATGATGGATTATGCATCTTTCATCATGTTATGCACCACGTTAGCTTTCTTATTTCCAGCATTGATGATTGTCCATGTTCATGGGGCCATTTTCTCGTTGTTGTGGTGTTCGTCACATCCTCTTCACCGGTCGGAGGGACGGGGACGTGAAAAATAGTGTAGATAAATAGTACACCCCTCATAGTAAAATTGAATTGTATGGAAACAACTCATAAAGCTCAAAATGGCTGACTTACCAAAATATAGCAAACCCCCATAGGTGGATAAAGCACTTATGAAATATATCAAGGACCTCATAAGTTGGAAAAAGAATGAGTGACTTGTAAAGGGATATGGAAAAACATGTTAATCCTATAAAATGGATGAAAACTAATGGAGGATGAGTTGGAAACAAAAGATGCAAGTTTCCTAGTTGACTAGCTTTTATCTTATCCATAGAAAATCAGAAAAAGCAGAATCTGCTATAAAGTGTTGTATACAAACTTTGGATGGTCAAAAGGTGGTCAATTTCAACATATAATTATAAATAAATTATCCATAGGATATAGATGGCATGTATTGACTTTAAGGTGCAAGTGGATGCCAACTAATTAAGCTAGTGGGTGAATAATTAATCAAATAATGATTAATTATTGTATCCTAAGCTATGAGTGGCTTCAATATATTCCAAAACCACCCCATAAGTATGAATTTATGATGGAATGAAAAAAAATATGGATGTATATAGGGCCCAACAACAAGGCTATGGTCACCCTTTGACAATTATTATGTCCAGAAAAGTGAGGAAAGAGGCAAATCCACATGGGGAAAATCCTCCCTCAATATAGGACAAGGAACAAAATTTGAAATATGTGTTCAACATATATTCATATTCACTTTAATGAGCTCACCAAAATTATTATGGATGAAGGACTTGCTGAAGAAATCATGAAATCCGTGATCATGCGCTGGAGTGTAGAACCTGCAAGAAGGAAGAGGAGAGACTCCTTGTATCTCATCAACTGATGAAGTAGGAGAACTGTCTAAATGATTCTTTCTGCTTTCAAACTCTTATCTGCAAACATAATCTAAAATGGAAAAGAGATCTGTGCATACTCCTTCCCAAAGAGTACAAAAATTAAGACAATTTATTTCACACCCAATTCCCTGAATAGCTACAAAATTGTGATGTGAATCACATGTCAATATTCCAATCTGATGTAGCACCTATATAGATATGATATGAGGATATAAAACTCTGGTATATCAAAAATATTAGCATATGGAACAGCTATAATGAACAAAAATATATATAATAAATAATCACTAAATCACTATTATATAATTAATAATAACAATTAAATATCAATATTAATTATTAATATTAATACATATTGATGTTATTAATTAATAATTAATAATTAATAAATAGTTATTAGTAAATTGTTCTAAAATGACCCATCGTTTCGTGGATAGTATCCAAAGTGCCTTTACAATTAATATATATATGGCACTCACTTTGTAATCTATCATCATATCTATTCTATCATCAATTTATATATTATTATGGACTATTTAATATTCCAATTCTTTTGGTAATATTATTTTTGTGAGCGAATAATTATTTGCTTCAAGTGGTATCAGAGACTCATTTGGCTGATCTAGGCCTTTGGTCTTAATTCTCAGACCTTGTCTGATTTTTGGCTTGTAGCCTTATGTTAGGTTTTCCCTAAAACATTGGACATTATCCAAAACAAAAAGAAAAATGTAAAAAAAAAGAAAAAAAGGAAAGAATAAAAAAGTTAAAAAAAAAGATAAAAGGAAAAGGAAAAAAAAGAGAGGATAAAAGTGAAATCACACTTGGTTTCTTAAAGTGGGTTTGAGTTTGAATATAGAAGTGCATAATAATTACTATTAAAGAGCAAGTGAGATTTGAACTTAGGTGGGTAATGTAACACTCATTTCTCCCAACCACCCAATCTACTCACATTTTACAGAACTTAAGGAAAAAAAAAGATATAAATGGTGCATAATAATTGCTACTAAAAAGTAAGTGAGATTTGAACTTAGGTGGGGAAGGTAACACTCATTCCTTCCAACCACCCATTCTACTGACATTTTCACAAACTATTGGGAAAAAAAGAAGGAGATATTGATTAAATTTCAAAGAAAACTAAAGAATATGGATTTTAATATTGAAAAGAAGCAAGATTTTCCTATCACCTTACAAAAAAATGTTGCAATATTATTTAGAATTAAAGGGACACTTTCCATGAAGGATATCACCATTTCTATTGCACCTGCTGAAAGAAGTAATTATATTAGTACTGAATTCACTAACCATTTAGTGATTCCTGAGTCAAATATAAGGGAAGAGCTAGACTTTTTGGACAAAAAATGAACTGAACTAAGTGGCTTACAACTAAGTGTTGGATATTATATGGTCACATCGAAATTCATTGTTAGTTCCTTATGGAGCTTTGACGGTGACATAATTTTGGGTTTACCCTGGATAAAAACATTGGGGACTTTCATCTTAAATGCTGAAAATAAGTTTCTATCATTTTCCTATAAGTGAAAGAGAATCACATAAAAAGATATTACAATGAAGTCAGAAATAGAACCTCCAACATCTAAAGAATTCCAAGATATATCAGAGATGATTTCATAGGGTAATCAGAAGTCAGGACAAAAGAAGCAGAAAGAAGTTGAAAAAATTGTCGCTAGTAAGGATGAAGAAATTAATCGTTTGAAGAATCATAGTCAAGACTTGATCGCATAGATTAAGAAATTAAAAAGGGAAAACAGATCGCAAGAGGAAAGCCAAGAGGAATTCCACCAAAAGGAAGTTGATCTCCAAAATGATTTCAATAAGAAACTATTACAAAAAAATGAAGAAAATTATCACTTAAAAATTTTGAACCAAGGGTTGACTAAACAAATTAAAAAATTAAAAAATGAGAAGTTAAAAAAATCCTTAGATTTTTTATCAATTAGTAAATCGCAAGAATCACAAACAATTAAAGTTTCTACATGGGTTCCACAGACGTCTCGAATACCTTATCATCACCCAAATCACAGAAGTTGATACAACCAACATCAAATTAAAGTAGAAATGATGACTAACGCAATAGAGAATTCATCAAAGGCTCAAATTCAAACATAAAAAAAGGAATATCGTCAAAGTTCAAAAGAACAATATTATTGTCACATCTCTACAAGCATCAACATAAAATGGTTCCGAAAAACAATTAAAAAAATCATTAGAAGCACCAAAAGTTGAAGTTCTAGTAAACACTTCAGAGGAAATTTGAGTTCCTTATCGTGATCTGAATCACAAGAGTCATTATGATAGATGAAAAAATCAAATGGAAAATTACGAGTATTATTTCTACAAAGAAAAAAGACAAAATTGACAACTCTCGACAATCGATCCGCAAATAATTTCGTTAAGGGTATATCTCAGATAGATGAATTCACAACTGATGCAACATTTCCACACAATGTTTAAAAGAAAGTATCTTATTATTTTGTCAAATGTTGCAACTACCAGCACACAATGTCATGAGAAACCGTTACGAGCTAGAAAAAGGGATAAAGTCTTCCATAATTGTGCTTTGAGGACAAAGCATTTCTAAGGGAGAGGCAATGTAATGAACAAAAATTATATAATAAATAATCACTAAATAGCTATTATATAATTAATAATAACTATTAACTATCAATATTAATTATTGATATTAATACATATTGATATTATTAACTAATAATTAATAATTAATAAATAGTTATTAGTAAACAATTCCAAAATGACACATCCATTCATGGATAGTATCCAAAGTGCTTTTACGATTAATATATATACGACACTCACTTTGTAATCTATCATCAATTTATATATTATTATGGCTTATTTAATATTCCATGTCTTTTGGTAATATTATTTGTGTGAGAGAATAATTATTTGCTTCAACAGCAAGGACAAAGGCTTCAATGGCTCCATGAGGATATAGGTCTAGACTAGGAAAATTATGAGCAACCGAGGAAAACTGATAGGTGTAAAAATTTGAATGATGGATGAGCATAAGATTTTAACCATACGTGTTTAGAATAGATCCAAAAATGTTTAATAACAATCCTAATATGACTAAGGACATGGATAACCAGCTACTAAAAGATAGGAAATACTTCAAGCCATGTAAGATAAATATCAATACATAAGAGACCAATGAGAAATCAACTAGTGAGCTTGGGATTTGTATAGTATTAGGATTATTAATAGCTATGGTATACGGTATGGATGGTGGAATGATATGTGTATCAACCTATAAATATGCTTCTAAATCAGAATCCAAAGGATCACATATAAGCATATCAGTAGACTCATGGGAATACACTCGTAATGAATCCTCTGTATGAAAGGAGGAAAGAATGAGATGATCACAATATTCAAGGAGGTTCTATGTATTGATGCTAAGAACAAAGGAGGAGATGTTGAATCACATGATATCAAGTAACTCAAGTTGTATGACAAAAATAAGGCTTTATTTGGCTAATCTAACATCCTGGAAATCACTGGGTTGCACACCATCAAGGTTATGAACAATGATGCTAAGAAGAATCACAGGAAATAGATCTTGCTACTAAGAATTCTCACAAGCAAACATAAGAAAAATAGAGAGAAGAAAAGAGACTGAATCACATGAATGAAGAGATGAATATTGGTGTGTATCCTTCCATTGAATAATGATGAATAATAGTGTACATAAATTGTAAATCCCTCACAGGAAAATCAAATTGTATGAAAAAAACTCATAAATCTCAAAAATGATGACTTACCAAAATATAGCAAACCCCCATAGGTGTCTAAAGGACTTCCCAAATCTATCAAGGACCTCACGAGTTCTGAAAAGCATGAGTGATTTGTTAAGGGAGATGGAAAAACATGCTAATCCTAGAAAATGGAGAAAAAATAATGGAGGATGAGTTGGAAACAAAAGCTGCCAATTTCTTAGTTTACTAGCTTTTATCTTATCCATAAAAAAATAGAAAAAGCATAATAAAGCAGAATCTGTTGTAAAGTTCTATATACTAATTCTGGATGGTCAAAAGGTGGTCACAATCAACCCAAAATTAGAAATAAATCATTCCTAGGATATAGATGGCATGTATTGACTTTAAGGTGCAAGTGGATGCCAACTAATTAAGCTAGTGGGTGAATAATTAATAAAATAACGATTAATTACTGTATCCTAAGTTATGAGTGGGTTTAATATATTCCAACACATGCAGTCATCGATCATCATAGTTTTTGTAGTGGTTATTTTGCAAGCCTTGGATATATATGCCAGAGTGAAGGAAGTAAAGGCTTTCCATTTAGTGTTGGAAATAATCATGGTGACTGGGTCTATTCGAGGTAGGAGACATCTCATTACTTCATCACACAGGAAGAGCCGTAGGCATGTGGCTTCCTTCGTGATACCTGATTTTATTATGGTGTCATATAAAGGAATGTCTTCCATACCTGCATCAGGTACATTCTGTTCTTTGATCATATGATATATTTGACCCCACTTAAACTCTGGTTCAGCTCCTGCGATGGATTTTGTGTCTTCATATATGATTTCAATCCTCATCATTACCTCCATGTCTGAATCAGCTTCGGTGGCCTTATCCATTCTCTTTCCACTCTTCTTCAGTATGGTGTGAGGTGAGCACTAATACTGTAGCATGATCACATCAAGATATGTCTTAGTGAGAGTAATATGCATTTTCATCAATATGAAACAACTAAAATGAGAAGCCAAGTTACAAAATCATTGTTAAGAAAAAAAATCTTATTCCTTTTCAAAAGAGGATATTACACCCATTATATAATATAATAGAAGCAAACATAACAGTATTTTCCATTCCATGATCATCCACTCAAAAACAGTCCCATCGTGAGAAGATAGGTCACTCCCCAAAGGTTGCTTAGCCATTTTACTTGCAACAAATGTGACTATTTGGTAAAATATAAAATGAAACTCATCAACACATGTGGATATGTTATGTTGGCAGTGAGATGTCTGTTCTAATATATTCATTTTGTGCTTCTATACACATCAATATACTGGAGGATAATCAATTTCAACTAGTTTTTTAAAGAATTAATATTGAATTCCTTCTGCTTTTATTTACAAAATTTACCAAGCTCATTTCTACTCTTTATTCATTTGGATTTAAAAATTAAAAAATTTAGATTTCTTGATTTGACTTCCAAAGAGTAATCTAGATAAATGTGGAAATGACTCATTAAGCTTGAAACTGCAGACACCTTGGGGAAACTTCAAACCCTGGATTGAACCTAAATCCCATGGAAACCTCTTAAATGAAAGTGTCAACCTTAAGGGGAAAAATATGGAGTAAAATACTACCTGAAAAGAAACCCTATTCCAAATATTTGAAATGCAGTGATACTCAAAGTGAAAATCTAGCAAAGGTTTCCCTATCACTGCATACAAAATCAAACCAAACATGCCGGAGTCGGCGAAATATCTGACCTATCGTAACTTCATCATAAAAACCAAGAAGTTTGATATACACATATCTATGACTTGAATAATAAAATCAAATGGTAGGATGAAGGTGGAAACAAAACTCATGAAGGCATGGATAGAATGGTATAAAAACACTAAGAGAGATCAAGGGTTTTCTTAGAACTAGGTTAGGGAAGACCCCGGTGGTTGACCAATTAACTAGAAACCCTATGGGCTAAGGGTTTTTATTTAACACAAGTCCAAATACAATGATAAAAAATAACCTACCAAAGTAACCCTAAACATCCAACAGTGCAGTTCCTTTAATCCTTTTAAAATAACACAAGAGGAAGATAGGTTTTAGGGCCTACCTAGAAACTATTGGTGTGGGTACGGTGCTCAACGAGGAAATCCAAAAGCTCAAACTGTCTAATGATGATTAAATGTATCCAAAATAGGATTGTGGTAACAATCCACAAACTTACTGTGTTTTCTATATAGAAAAAAGTTGAAACAACAATTAATGCAATTGTTAGGATAATAAATGTCCTGAGGTTGAAAACATCATTTGGCGCGCAAATTTAAGCTCCATCGGAAGTGATTCCACAAGTTTACCAATATGTCAGCATATAATTCTAAGTTTTTGGCCATAGTTTTAGCTCCACGGGCTGAGTTTCGCCGACACTGTCGGCGGAAACTCAAACTCTTTTGAAAACAGCCTCGTCGACACAACTCGCAAAAGTGTTTCATTGAAAAAAATGTCATCGAAAAAATCTAAGTTTTTTCGAACATGTTTACTGCCAACCCTGAGTTCCACCGAAACCATAGAAAAAACTGGGCAGGACGTCCCGATGACTCAAGAAAAATACTCTGATAAAAAGTGTCGGCAAGGAATAATAATTTTGTCGTTTGTGTCAGCTCAAAATCCTGAGTTTCACTGACACTGTCGGTAGAAATTCGTTAAATGCTTATGATAAAGACTCGTTAAACAAAACAAAATTGTCTCAAAAGCATCGAATAGAAAATTTGAGTTCTTCTAATGTGTCAGCTCGAGTCATTGAGTTATTCCAACATGTCGGAAGAAAAAGATGATTTTTCTAACTTAGCAAGAAAAAATTTCTTGCTTGTTCAAAGAAAAAATAAGTTACGAAATGAAAAATTCAAAGATTAGAATCAGTTCTAAAGAATGCTTAAAACCAAATTTCTAAGGAGGGCCCCTAAAATTATAAAATTTTGGGGAAGCGGTTGCAGTACCAACATACTGTTAACACCGGTAAGACAAAATTCATGATTATAAAATCTAAGAAAGACACATATGCAAATTTTATTTCTAATAATAGAAATATAGGGGAAGTGAATTCTTACAAGTATTTCAAAATTGGTACTCATTAGAAACTCAATAGGAAATATAGCATTAGAAAAAGGATTAATGGAGGGTTGAAATCTTAATTTGGTATTGTAAATAATTGTAAATCATCCAATATGGTCATGTGGGATAAAAATAAGTTCCTCTTCGAAACTGTTGCATCCAAGTTATCTTGTATGTTTTTGAAGTATGGGGGTGCGACATTTCTAAAGAATATTCGAGGAATATTGAACAAATCCAGAAGCGGTTTATAACTTATAATCTCAAAATTAAAAGAAATACACCTTATCCTATTCTCCTCATTGAAGCGGGCCTTCCCCCCATTGAGAGAATTTCTATTACTAGGTACCCAATGTACAAAAATAATATAAATAACATGGGAAACAAGAATCGTCATAAAATTTCTCTAAACGCAAGTCAAAACCAATTACGCCTCATGAAGTGTTGGTGTAAAGATACGATGGCCTGGTTAAATCGTTAAGGCATTAATGAAAATGACATTTTGCACAATATTGACAATGTAAAAAAAATTATTACTTCTAATCTTAAAGAGAAATTCTCGTGTGAGGAAAATTTAGTGGTGAAGAGAAAATTAAGATACTATAAGGAGGTCATGAATAATAACTTGGAATATCAAATGTATCTCTCAGTAGTAAATAGATCATGAAACAAAATTAATATAGCCAAAATTAGAATGAACTCTCATGAACTCCATAGTGAAACAAGTCATTGTCGTATTCATAAAACTCCATGCACAGAAAGGGTTTTCCATCTATGTGAGTCTATGAGCATTGAGGATAAAAATCACTTTCTCTTAGAGTTCCTTTCTTACACCCACATTAGATTTTAGTTTCATAGTATTTTCTTCTATAAAAACCTTTATAACCTCCTAACTTTCCAAAACTATAGTGAGCTTGGAAAGCTTCTTATCATTCTTTTTTATCATAGGAACACGATTTTAAAGTAAACCAAGTATTTTCCTTCTTAATGTCTGATAGTCCAAAGTTGGTCTCAGTGGAGGTTAACAGTCATCATAATCATCATCATCATCATCATCATAGTGATTTATCATCAAATTCTCCAATAATGTTGCTAGCTAAAAAAAACTATTAGATTTATATTGTTTATGATTTTTATATAATTATAATGGTTTGAAACCATAAATTTTACACCTATTGAAAATGTTATGTTTTGTCTCTATGATATTTTTTTTAGAAGCATTCTAGGTCTGCAAGATGCCCAAAGTGCTCATTTCCAAACATTCCTCCTAATCAGAGTAGAGGCTCTTTTGACATCCTCAGAACAAGTGTTTACTAAACTCTCCTTTCTTCAAGCCAACTTCTTGCAATTCATCTAGAAGAACTCTAATAGCATTAATTCTTTAAGTGATATAATTGCATTGTAGTGGATCATTATCAATGGATATGTGATTTATTCATTTTTGTAAGGAGAATGTCATTGTTGTACCTAATAACCAAAAAACAAAAAAATAGTGAGGTAAAATAGCGTAAGGAAGAATACTTTAAAAAAATTAATGAC
The DNA here is from genome assembly GCA_001517045.1 of Pseudotsuga menziesii. Classification (NCBI taxonomy): domain Eukaryota; kingdom Viridiplantae; phylum Streptophyta; class Pinopsida; order Pinales; family Pinaceae; genus Pseudotsuga; species Pseudotsuga menziesii. The sequence goes on along the minus strand of LPNX010185734.1, from coordinate 58,533 downwards.
GAATAAAACAAACAATAAAACTTGAAATATGCTTTCATATGTACTATAAGAAATTTTATGAGAACAAATCTAAGGCCCAATATTGTTCTCTTGAAAATGTATCTATGAGATAATTAATCAATTCTTGTGGTTTTTAATAGATGTTTATAGCCACTCCTAACCCCCTAACCCTCTAACCCTAACATTGATATACATTAAAAAATAAATAATCAAAAAATTAAACCACCACACACGACATTTTAAATTTTTTTTAACAAAGTTCTAAACCCCCTAACCCTAACATGAACATTACATTAATCTATTTTTTTCTTTAATTTAACCTCTTCCCTCCGAAATCCCCCACATTAGATTTAAAAAGAAATTAAAATCCCTTAAACCAAAACAAATTACATTTAAAAAAAACTATAACCCCCTAAATCCACTACAACATTATATTAAAAAACATTACATTAATAAATAAATAAAATACCTCTTCCATGGCATGCCCCAAGTCCGTGTTAATGTTAAGTTTTTGATTCTCATGAAAAATAAGAGACATGCTTTTTGTCTCTTTGTAAAAAAAAATATATAATTTAAGAATATATTTTTCCTTATTGTTTAAGAAAATATATACTTTCTCAATCAATTATTATACCTGCCTCAGCAGGTATATTGTAATCCATTGCAAGTCAACTTGGGTTGACTCACCTATTAGTTCAAAGGTACATAAAAATTAAAATGTTGTTTATAATGTTTAGCTTTATAATTTTACCACTTCTAGATTCTAGAAGTGGGCACCTCTTCAACCCATGAGTCTAAATATCTTCATATTGTCATTCTCTACTTGCATACAAATTTCAATGTTGGCCAAATTTTTAATTGTCCATAAGGAGAAAACAAAGGATTTTTTTTTCAAATGGATGAATTGCAACTACAAATTAAGAGTATGAATGAGAAAACTAATTTGATAGCCAACGCTACTAAATGGTTTGACCTTATGAATCAACCTCCTCGAGCTGAATTTCAACTTCTTACCTCTTCTTAAGAGGTTCCTATCATTTCCATCATTGATGATGAAGGGAATTCTACTTATTTTTCTTAGGTTGACTATTAATCTATCTCTTTTTTTAATCATAGATATAACGTTAGTATTTTAGTTAAGGCTTCTAGTGAGGTTATAGATAGAAACAACTTTTGTTTATTATGGTTTTTAAAAACTCCAATTTTTAAATAGTTAATAGTCCTTAATAAGGATCTTTTGTTCTATTGTTGGTCACGATTCCTATGTGGCCAGTCATATAGACTAAAACTTATGTAATGCTAGGTATACCATTAGTGTTTTGGTTAAGGCTTATAGTCAAGCTATAGATAGAAACAAGTTTTTTTGGTATGGCTTTTTAAAACACTTGTTTTAAGTAGTTGACACTCCTTAATGATGTATGTTTGTTCTATTGTTGCTCATGTTTTCCATGTGGAGAATGATCTATACTAAAAATTTTGTAATTTTCCACGCCTCATCCAATTTGTTAGTTTAAAAAACAACAATTTTTCATTTGTTTATTTTAGAGAAAATACATTTTTGTAGAAATATAAAAAAACATTGTGAATAAATATTATAATATTCTATTATCAATAGTATTGGTAAATTTTTCATATGAATTTTAAAAAATAGTCTATTAAGAAATAATATTTTGTATGTCTTTAAATATTTTAGTTGAATCTTTGTTTAATTATAATAGAATTATAATTTCTTTATTGACTAATAATATAATTTTAGTTGAATGCTTACCTTTTTTTTCAAAAGAAAAACGAAAAAACTTGTTATTGAGCGTAACAAAAGTTATTAAGTAGAAAAGTATTAGAGATTTCCCTAATCCATACCAAATGACCTGACAAAACCAAGGACTCTAACATAGCTTCATGGTGCCCTCACCAATGAGCATAAATCACATAAGAAATATCCAAAGTGAAATAACCAGAATTAAGTGGAAAAAGGGAAAAAAAAGAACAAGACTAAGAATATTGAGGATAGCCCTTAATACATCACAAGACCATGCCAACCGAATCACTTCATCCTCTCCAAGACAAAACTCAAACTGAATCCTTCCACAAAGCAGGCTTCCGAGTAAGCCTTGAACTGACCAACCTCGACTCTTTGATTATCTTCATATTTCTCAAAAAACTAATTCCTTTAGTTCATGTAAGATCATTTTTTGAGAGCCTATCCATAGTGCCATTGTTCTCCTTGCATGTATGATCAATAGAAATCTCATCAAAATTAGAGTTGAATTCTTATCTCTTTATAATAAAAATTCCAATTTTACAATAGAAAAATTGGTTTTGTGAAAAATGAAATTTACTAAGTGAATTGAAATGATTAAGTATTAATTTACAACAAATTCCATGTGGATAATATTAGTGATCCATAAACTGTCGTGGATATTCCATCAAAACAATTCACAATAGATCTTATGACTTATTTCTTTTTATTAGTTCATTTCCACTAAATACTAAATAAACTAGAACTAAAAGAAAAATAACTAGAGTAGAGAAATACACAATAAACACAAATAATACAAGATTTAATTTCGGAAAACACATTATGGGAAAAAAAACCCCAACCATAAATGAGGACCATGCCTTGTTATTCATATTAAATTAAAATAGTTTGGAAATTTTACTCTATGGATCTACCAATGAGTCTATGACTAGAATGCATGCTACATGATCTCCTACTTTTTTTTATGCTCTAATATCAACTCATGTGTTCTTGTTGGACTATGGAACAATACAATAACATCATAAAATTGAAACACTTTTTTTCATAATGCCTTGGTGTTTAACATAGATCGATATCTATCTAGGGTTAGTTCTAGGTTCTTTGTCATGCCCCAACTCCATGTTAGAGTTAAGTTATTGGAAATTTTAGAAGGTTCTTTAAATTCCACACATTGTTATTTCTACATGTGTGATACATGAATGGTCATTTGTAGTACAACCATTACCATGGGAGTTAACTAGGTAGGTCAACTCACAGTCGCATAACTTTCTCATACGAATTTTGATTAAGATGATTCGTCGACCATTAGAAAGGTCTCAAATTTTAGAATAGTGTTCAGGGACATTGCATAAGAAATCAACTTTTGACGCTAAAAATGTCATTTGATCCATCAAATAAGCATTGGAAGGTTATGGACCACAAATATATAAAGTGAAATCTTCCCTACAAGTCAATTCATCCAATATTTCTACAAATAAAGCAATAAAATAGATGAAAATTTATATATCAACCCATTTTGTATCACACCTCCACATTTTGGAAGGATTCTGGTCCCCAAAATATTTTACTAAATGATTTGAGGAAAAATTTCCTCTATGTTCTCCTTGGACTACAATTTATCCTTTACTATAAGTTTCCCTTCCACCCCAAACCTAAAAGATTTAAGTCTACCCTAACATGGTTTTTATGTACTTCTTCTAGAAAAATATCATTTTTTAACTCATCCTGATCATTCGGTACTAAGTCCTATATAGAAGGTAAGACCTTCTCAAGTTCCTAGTCTAACATGGATGGTCTATAGAGTTTCAAAATTTTCACATTCACTATTGAGTAAAGTCATATGTATGGGAGTAAAATGAGTCTATGGGAATTATTCCCTAACCTCTCCAACACTTCAAAAGGACCAAACCATAATTCCATAATCTTCTTACAGTACCTTATAGTATTTCCTTATTCGAGTTGTAATATCCTGAATTTTGGACCTAACACTTATAGGCATGTGACTATTAATTATGATGTTGACTTGATAATTTATTTTGATATATTGGGTCGAAGACCCCACTGCATATGAGCATGATTAATTTTTATATATATTGGGTGTAAGCCAGTTGTTGATGATATATATATATATATATATATATATATATATGCTTGTTGTGTTGGGTGTGGACCCTGAAACACATGATTGATGAGATTTTTTGTGTTGAGTGAGGAGCTATAGAGAACACAAGTAATTAATGTTGGCGTTGAGTGAGAATCTCTGGAGAAAATGAGTACTTAATGTTTTGTGTTGAGCAATGAGCTCTATAGCACATGGGTGATTGATGATTTTTGTTGATCGATGAGCTCTAGATCACATGGGTAATTAATGTTTTTGTTGGACAAGGATCTCTAGAGCACATGAGTACTTACATTTGTGTTGAGTGGGAAGCTCTAGAACAAATGAAAATATAATATTTGGAAGTGTTGGACATAAGCCCTAGATCCTTCCATGTTGATGTTGAGCATAAGCTCTTGAGCATCGGATCCTTGTGTCAGCACTGGAAATTTACCAGAGGTTGCGAAGGTTTATTCCCAAGTAACAACAAAACCAATTTTGAAGGCAAGATTGGCTTTCTTCTCCCCCGAGAGGGATCTATCACTAAGTATTAACAATGCTAGATATATACAAATGAAAATGTGTATTGTTTATAAGTTTGGTTGAAATGAGACACAGGACCATTGGGCTATGGATTCAAGATGTGAAAAATATATATAACAAAGCATTATGTAAGGACAATTTAACATAGAGGCAAGATATCCATTCATTCATAGTCAAATATTGGTTGTCTGGTGGTAAATGAAGAACATGAACAGACCATTAACATAGAGCATTACGAAATGAATTCTGTATTAACTTTAGAAGAAATTATTTATGGACCTCTGAAAGGAACATATAGAGAATACGATTATGAATTATAAACTATCATACACTCATTTCAGATGTGAAAGAAAACACAATTAACAAATAAATAGGAAAACATTCACAAGAGAAATAAAGTACAGATTGTAATACAGAACAACATATGAATCCCTAGAAAAAAAACCAGCTTCAGCTCTGTATTAAGAAATGCTTGAATACCTACAACTCCAAAATCACTAGGGTTCCAACCATTTATTCCTCTACAAGAGGTATAGTTATAATGTTTTCAGACCTCTTCAACCAACCTCAGAATCAAAATTAGTTACAAACCGAAGAACAAACTTATAACAAACTTTAACGTGGAATATACACTATCATTTACATAAGACAAAAATAAACTGCAAAATATTGAAAGAAATAGGCTAAAATCCTTTTTTTTTTGTATATGTCAACTGTTGACACCTACACAAAACTTGAGAAGGGTGACCGCAAACAAGTACACCTTGAAGAAAACTCTGCGAGCCTCGTTCCTTGAGATCTTTAAGCCTCTAATCTCATCTTGTTTGACCCATACAATTGAATTGACTTCCACAAATCTACACCTATTAAAGTTGCAATAGCCATGTCGTGTGCTAGTACTTTGAGCTCCATATTCTTTGTGTATGAGAATTTTAGTACTGCAGCATAAGTGGCTTTAAAATCAGCGAGCAATTCAAATGATTTAGCCAATTTTTCAAATAGAATGGGGCTCGAAAGCGCATGTTGCATATCCCCGAAACTACTTTGATCAGACCTACGAAATATCAATCTCTTCAGATACTCTTCTTGAGTCAACAAAGGTCCCTTTTCTTCCTAGAAGAAATGAATCCCCTAGTTTACTAGTGTTTTAAATAATTCGATCACCCCTTTTACTTTGTGATCTATAATATCAATTTTGGCTTATACAGTGTCCAACATTCTCTGTTTTCCAATTACCTTCCTAGCTTTTGAAGTAACAACCAATCTGTTTTGGATATCATACCTGCGGGTCTGTTCATCTGTCAAGCTTCTTAGAAAATTGACAACATTCTCAACTACACCTGCTGGTCCTTTATGCAATTCTCTCTTTACTATTGAAATATTTTTCTTGGCCATTTCTAGGGCATCCTCATGATCTAAAATGAAGTTTAAATGAGGTCTGAACTTGTCGTCCTATGAAATGATTTTATCTCATATCATATGCCATCATCCTTGCAGGGCCATTTGGCTAGTCACTTGCTTGTTTAACTTGGTATTTTGTTCTAGAAATTCTTGACATATTTCTACCAATTTATTTCTCTCTTCTTCCCTTTTCGAAGCTATGTCTTCCAATTTCTTATTTTGTTGCTTTAATCCAGTAAGCTCTACATCTCTTAGATTTACCTAAGACATAGCACTAGCCTGGGAGGCAGTGTTTGTCTCTGTATTGGGTACAATGGCGGAGATTTCCATCACTTCACCTTTCTCTTATAGCTCCTTCTCCTTAGCTATTAGATTAACCTTCACACCGTCTTCACTTTCCTTTCATTAGAGGAAATTTCAACTCAAAATGGGCCTCCTAAGGAAAATTAATAAAATAATAGTTAAAATAATAAAATAATATTTATTAATTTTGGAGGAAGAAAAGAAAAAACTACTTTTTTTGTTCGTATTTTTGACATATCTCCTTGTGTTTTTACTCAAATTTTGATTGGAAGATCTCGTTGGATGCGGAATTAAATTATGCATCCAATGAGTACCCACTCGACATACTTTTGGCAGGCCACGCTACCCCAAAAACAAGAAATACCTAAAAAATGTGATGGTGACATCATCATCACATTTTTCGGGTATTTCTTGTTTTTTGGGTAGTGTGGCCCGTCAAAAGTATGCCAAGTGGGTACTCGTTGGATGCGGAATTTAATTCTGCATCCAACGAGCTCTTCCGTTCAAAATTTGAGTAAAAACACAGAGATATGTTGAAAATACAAACATAAAAAGTAGTTTTTTTATGATACCTATCCCAAAATTTATATTAAAAAATTGTTTAAGAGGTGCTCCCTTTTTGAATTTTAAAGAATTTTGATTGGATAATACATTATGACATGGAATTTGTATTATTTTTGGAAGGACCATTGTAAATTAAAATTTCCTCTAATGAGCAACTTAGTTTCCTTCTCCCATTGTCTCTCTTTCTCCTCAAGCTTCAAAAGTCTGGCCTTGCAATCAGTTAACTCAGTATTTAAAGCCTCCCTTTCCTTCTCAAACTTAGTCACCTCAGAGGTATGAATGATCTGGATATAAGTGATTTTTAACCTTCTTTTTAAGCACTTAGATTTCTTTTTCTTTCTTGTTCAGCAACTTTAGATTCAATGCTCCTTTATCTGCTTGTCCATCCACTTTCACTAATTCATCTTGCAACTTTTGAAATTTGACCTTCAGAGCCTTGTTTTCAACTCTTACTCTCCTCAGTAGATCTTGATTCTTTAGTTTACTAGACTCTAGCTTGGACATTTGTAAAGTGGGTTTTAGTAGTATTGTATTCAGGCTATCCCCGGTTTCTCTATTATGGTGTATGATATCCAGAGTAGGAACCTGTTCTAGGTTCACCCTGACCTCTAACACTTTATTACCCACTGACAGGGCCAGACTTAGAGTGTCTATAGCATGATATCTCGCAGTCTTTAATGCTATTCCTTTCCCAGGTAGCTTCCTTATTTCATCATATAACCTCACTATCTCATCAAAGGTTTTATCGGTAGTCTATCTATATGTGTTTATCAAATCTTCTTTAGAAGCATATTTGCTTGGGGTCTTCCCATCAAATACATACTCATGCAGTTCTAACCGAGTAGTTATGGGTTCTTCTTGTTTCCGTTTTCCCTTTCCACTACTCATCTTCATCTGGTCTCTCATACCACTTCTCTTTACCTGCACTATCTATTGTTCTGGTTCCACTCTATGATTTTTTAGCATGCTATCAGTGTCTATATCATCAGTTTCCATGGGTTCTCCATAGTATCTCTTCTTAGTCTTCTCCAAAAAACTCACCAATGATGAAACATCTCCAGCCATTGTAACTATGTTTGACAGGTCCATTTGGGAGGAATTTTTTCTAGGTAGGGATGAGGCAGAGTTTTGTTTCATGCTGACCTCCTTTGTGGTGAGATTAGGATAATCATCCCAACTCATAGCTTCCTTATCGAGCTATTTCTGTTTGCTTAAAAGGATTATTCTTATTAGCATGTGTCCTTTTGGAAATCACCTAGTGTGGGTCATAATTTATGGCCTGTCCCAAAAGGAATCCCATGCTCCTGAGTAGATTATCAACCAGTGGTTGGGCACTCTGCTTTCTAATCTGTATGGCCCCATCTTCAGGGAAAATTTATCCCTAAACTTTCCCTAAAACTCAGAATATGTTCCTCTTTAATAGTGATCCTCTTCTTGATCAATTCCAATGAAAAAATCCTGAATGTCAAAAAGGTGGGAAGGATATATGGTTGATGCACAAAACCGTGCAGTCTTATAATTGTCTTAAATTCGGATAGAAACCAATCTCCTCTCCTCTTATTAGGAGATAGCTGCAACATTTCTCTCATCTCACGCAACACCATGGGAATTTTTTCTTGGAAGAAGATGCGATATATCTCTTCCATCAAATATTTCAATAATTCACAGTAGTTCTTGGTCATGTCATCAGTGATTACTAACCCTGGTTCTTGTGAATAACCTTCATTGTAAGACAAGAACATTGTTAAGAAAAACAATTCAAATTTGAACACTCTGGTGTTGTTGAAATTAGCTAACTAAGAACGAATATTTTCAGCTAGAAACTCATAAAACTTAATACGATGGGACTAAAAAAATTTCCCAGGGAGTTCATATTCGACCAGACAAGTACCCAACACAAATAGTAGACTCAACAACGACTCAGTGATATAGCCATCTGTATCTAAACCTAGGAACTGACTGGCTAAGGTTATGCACCACTGGGATTATTAATTAAACAGACTTAGGTCGATGGGGTAAGACAGGGTGATAACTTCAGCGTTGGGTTGTGAACAATACTTCATGAAGGCTTCCTTGCTTTCAACTATGGATTTTTAGAAAAACTCTACAATATTTTCTTCTTCGTATTCTTGGGAAGTGTGGAAAAATTCATTTGGGATAGGGAGGGATTTATGGATGTTAATATCTTGAACTGGGAAAAGGATTTTGGATTTGGACCTATTCATGATGACTCCTTTGGTGGCGGAAAAATTGTCTTCACACCATTCAAAAAACTCAGGACAATTGGGGGTCTTGTTAGTATAGAAAAAATGGAAAAATGACCTAAGAACACCACAAGTATCTCTACCTTGGTCCTTAAGAAGTTCTAGTTTACCTTTATCCATTTTAATTTCTTCATTCAACAAAACAATACCAAAGATTTCTACATTGTCATCTATGAAGCTTTCCTCCTCCTTCCAGCTACTAACCCCTAATTCTTCACTATCTTCAACTTTTACTACCTCTATTTCTTCTAATCTATCCATTTTCAAAAATACTAAGGAAGTATTAGGGCGCTTACCTCGTCACTTAGCACATTTCTTTGATCTGAGCGTGCTGGAAATCTGTATCTAGTCAGGGTATTCACCGATCTCGAGGCTTTGAAAAGACAAAACATATTTCAACTTCACACAGAAACTTTTATAGTTTTACATGAAACATAACCCTCGTGTGCCTCCGTCTAATATTCACCATATATCCTCTTCTTTGTAATCTAAGCCTTTGATAAACAGGGTCTTCATACCGAATCTTCAACACTATGAACATGCCTTGCTTGATTTAGGTGTTAGAATTTCATTATTAAGCTATCATTATATTAGGATCTATACTGAGAGAATAACAAGCACAACAATCAAACACAAGAGACAATGAACATAGTGTTTATCCTAGGGGAAACCATAAATGGTGTAAACCCCACAACCTCCTCAGAGATAGAATTAGCACCAAAATAGAAAAGCCCCAAAATAGTACGTGATCTCCGGACAGCAGTAACCTTCTTCTTGTCTAGCCCTAGTGTCTTCTCCTTCCTCAACTATGCGCTACACTTGAGTGTGTGTGAGTTGTGTGATAAATAGAGACTCCAGTTCTCTATTTATACTAATCCCAACATGACTAAGACCCTACCAGGGCCGACCTCTACTAGGATAGTCTAATAACCCTAGTGCCCCGGAACTGCGGGCACTTTAACCCTTAGACAATAGGAGGGTTACCCACAATGACTCGACATGACTTGTTTATATGATAGACCTTCCTGATAGGAACATCGGGGCATGACATAACTCAAGTACATCCCATAATAAACATCGGGTTACAATATATAACAAATACAAGTGAAATACATTCCGAAGTTACATATACATCAACACTCCCTCTTAACTAGGAAGGTATTCTTTCGACACAATTTTCAGCACAAGTCTTCTTCCAGTGTATCTTCTGGATCATCATCGAGTCCTCGTCATCTTCAAGTCTTCTTCATCTTCAAGTCATATTCATCTTCAAGTCATCTTCATCATCGTATCTGGATCATCACTTGATCTAGATCATCATGGGACATCATCACTAGATCTGGATCATCACTCAATTTGGATCATCACTGAGCATAATCACTAGATCTAGATCACCACTCGATCTGGATCATTTCTGCTAGATCATCATCATTGGATCTGGATCATTATCATTGGGCATCATCACAGGTACTATCTCTTGATTCTTCTCGTCATAGGAACCTCTACAGAACCAATCCTTTTTCATACCGGATGTATCATCTCAGAGCTAGTCCTTTTTCATACTACATGAGGCATCACAAAGCTGGTCCTTTTTCATACCAGATGAGGCATCACAGAGCTGGTCCTTTTTCATACCAGATGAGGCATCACAGAGCTGGTCCTTTTTCATACCAGATGTGGTAGATACTTAGCACTAGTCCTTTTTCATACTAGATGAGCCTTCTCAAAGCTAGTCCTTTTTCATAATAGATGAGGCATCACAGATTTGGTCGTTTTTCATACCAGATGAGGCATCACAGAGTTGGTCCTTTTTCATACCAGATGTGGGAGCTACTTAGAGCTAGTCCTTTTTCATACTAGATGAGATTTCTCAGAGCTAGTCCTTTTTCATACTAGATGAGGCATCACAGAGTTGGTCCTTTTTAATACCAGATGAGGCATCACATAGCTGGTCATTTTTCATACTAGATGTGGAAGCTAATCAGAGCTAGTCCTTTTTCATACTAGATGAGCCTCCATAGAGCCAACCCTTTTTCATGCTGGATGTGTCATCTACACAGAGCTAGTCCTTTTTCATACTAGATGTGTCTTCACAGAGCCAACCCTTTTTCATGCTGGATGTGCCATCTACACAGAGCTAGTCCTTTTTCATACTAGATGTGTCTTCACATAGCCAACCCTTTTTCGTGCTGGATGTGGCATCCACATATACCTGACAATGGAAGGAACCAATCCTCTCACCATGTCATAGCTCTTACATCCGACCATGGAAGGAACCAATCCTCTTACCATGTCATAATGGCACAGTACTTACATCTGATCATGGAAGGAACCAATCCTCTCACCATGTCAGAAGGGCTCAACATGGACACATCACTTCCTCTTGGGAGGAACCTCGATATAGAGAACACCAAGATTCTCCCTGAAGTATTGAAACTTCACCCTAGCCAATGGATTAGTCAACTCATTATCTATTTGTTTGTCCGTCGTAACATACTGGAGCTTCAGTGTTCCTCTCTGCACCATATCCCTAATATAGTGATACTTGATATCGATATGCTTCGACTTGTCATGGAATAATGGATTCTCTAACAACTTTACACAACTTTGGTTGTCACAGTATATACAAGTAGCATCTAACTGGAGATCAAACAAATCAAATAGTAGTTTCCTTAGCCATACTACCTCACAACTAGCTGAATAGGATGGAACATACTTTGCTTCAGCTGTACTCAGTGCCACAAAGGATTGCTTCCTGCTAAACCATGAGATCACACCTGATCCCATACTGAAGCAACACCCTAAAGTTCTCTTCCTATCGATGGCACTTCCTGCCCAAACTGAATCAACATAAACCTCCAGGTTAATCCTTTGATCAGCCTTATACTTGAGCCCATAATCAACCATACCCTTCAGGTACCTCAGAATATTCTTTATAGCAGTCAAGTGAACATGTCTTGGATCTGTCAAGTATTGGCTCAAGGTGTTCACAGCAAAGCAAATATCTGGTCTCATGTTCGTCAGGTACATCAAGGACCCAATCATCTGATGATACATCATGGCATCAACTATCTCTGATGAAGCATCACTCAATAGCTTCAGGTTTGATGCCATAGATGTGGTTAATGCCTTGCAGTCCATCATCCCAAATCTCTTCAGGATCTGTACTGCATACTTTCCTTGTCCAAGAAAGATTCCATCTATAGTCTTACACACCTCCATACCTACGAAATAATGCATCATTCCCAAGTCCTTCATCTCAAACTCAGCAGCAAGCTTTCTCTTCGTATCAACAATCAACCCATCCATACCTGTCACAAACAGATCATCTACATATAGTAGAAGTATCACCGGGTTGCCATATTCCACATTGTAGTAAAGTTTGGACTCTGCTTTACTCTTGGTAAAGCCCAAACTAGATAAAAAGCTGTCAATTCTGCCATACCATGTCTTGGGTGCCTGTTTTAAACTGTACAGGGATTTCTTCAATTTACACACATAAGACTCCCTGTCATGTGTCTCAAAACCGAGTGGTTGTTCCACATACACTTCCTCTTCTACTACACCATTCAAGAAAGCAGTCTTGACATCAATTTGGTGTATCTTCCATTTCATCATTGCAGCTAGAGCAAGTACCAATCTAATGGAAGTGTATCTGGCTATAGGTGCAAAGGTTTCTTCATTGTTTGTTCCTTCTTTTTTAGAGAAACCTCGAGCCAAAAATATTGCCTTATACATTTCAATGCTACCGTCTGCAGCATGCTTGATCTTGTAGATCCATTTGGAAGTTACAACTGACTTGCCTTTTGGTCTTGGGACAACATCCCAAACATCATTCTTCATGATCGATTGATACTCTTAGATCATCACATCCTTCCATTCTTTCTGTTCTGCTACTTCTTCATATTTGGAAGGTTCTTTATCAATGAAGTCACATAGTAAAGTTACATAACTGGAACAGGATATGGTCCTCTTTCTTTCTTTGAGACTCTCTTCTGGAACCCCATATCTTTCCACACCTTGGATAATCTCTCATACCCAAGAAGGTTTCCTCTTGTGAGGATTATTCTCCTGTGGTGGATCTACAGGTCTTTGTGGTTCTTCAAATTCTCGATCTTCTTCTTGAGTTTCTTCATTCATGATTGTATCATGAATTCTGGGAGCTTCTGTTTCTTCAAGTTCTTCAACAGGTTTATTTCTGGATTTGATGTAGGATGAATCTTCGTCAAATGTTACATCCCTACTGATGTCAATCTTTTTGAACCCTGGGAAGTATATTTTGTAAGCCTTTGAGCTTTTAGAGTATCCCACAAATATACCCTTCTTTCCTGAAGGATCTAATTTTGTTCTCTTCTCTTTTGGAATGTGTATGTACACAGGATAACCGAATATTCTGAGATGGCTGACTTCTGGTTTCTTGCCGGAGAAGATTTCTTCAGGATTCTTGTTCTCAAGTACGCTATGTGGAGTACGGTTCTATGCATACACTGTTGTTCTGGCTGCTTCTGCCCAAAGATGCATAGGAAGATCTTGATCATGAATCATAGCTCTTGCAGCTTCCATGATAGTTCTATTCTTCCTCTCTGCAACCCCATTCTGTTGTGGATTGTAAGGAGTGGACAACTCCCTCTTAATCCCTGAGTCCTTACATAGTTCCTTGAACTCATTTGAAGTGAATTCTTGGCCATTTTCTAATCGAAAAGTCTTGATCTTATTTTCAGTCTGGTTCTCGATCAAGGACTTGAATTCCTTAAACTTGATAAACACTTCATATTTATTCTTCATGAATTAAATCCATGTCTTCCTAGAAAAGTCATCAATAAAAGAAACATAGTACACATACCTGCTTAGTGAGCTTGATGACATTGGTCCGCATACATTGGAGTGGATGATTTCCAAGATTTCTTTTGCTTTTCTCTCGCTAGTTGGAAATGTTTTCTTTGTGTTCTTTGCTTTTGCACATCCTTTGTAGACCCCTTCATGTTTTGCTAGAATTTCTGGAAGACCTTCAACAGCTTTTCTTGCACGTGGTAGTTCTCTGTAATGCACATGTGAAAGCCTTAGATGCCAAAGTTCATTTGGTTCTACTGTGTCATGAACCAAATCTTGATCTGGTTGGCCCTTCAACTTGTATAGACCTCCTTCTTGTTCTCCAATCACTATTGCATTGTCAAAAGTATTTCCCTTTGGCCACATAATAAGTTGGCCATCTACGAAAGCAACTCTCATTCCTTTTGCATCCAATGCAGATATGGAGAGAAGGTTCTTCTTTAGTCCTGGAACAAATAATACATTCTTAATTTTCAAATACTTTCCAGAGTCTAGTTTATATAAGGATTCACCACTACCTTTTATTGGATACTGGTAGTCATCCCCAAGTTTCACCTTGTGAGGCGACTCATGTTCAGATAGCTTCACAAATGATTCTTTGAATCCCGTCATGTTCTTGGAAGCACCACTGTCTATAATCCAATCATTGCTTCCATGTTGAACAGTTCTCGTGAGAGCGGAGATTAGAACATATTCATCCTCACTTGAAGACTCATCACTCTCTTGTCTGATTCTCTTTGTGGAAGGTTCATCATCCTCTACAGCATGGGCATGATGTATTCTCTTGTTCTTCTTCCTTATATTTCTTTTGTTAGGGAATAATTTTGATATGTGACCTTTCTCATCACATGTGTAACATCTAATAGTATTTAGATCTTTTCTAGAGTGTGAGATCTTACCTTTGGAGTGATAATTGCTCCCCCTATTTTTCTTGGAGTGAGTTGTGAGAGATTGATATTAACTACCCATCTTCTCATCTCGAGCTGCTATTTGAGCTTCTTCTTGAGAGCATTCTTCCCATAGTATGTTGAACTTGACTAACTTCTTTCTGGCACAGATTCCTTGAATGAAAGAGTCCCATGTTCTAGGGAGACCATTCAAGGTGGTCATCACAATCTCTTCATTTTCCACTTCTTCATCTACTGCTTCTAACTGCTCCTTGATTTGATCAACCCTTGTAAATTAAGACTGAATAGTCTCAGCATTCTGGATCTTCACATTCTTCAATTGATTTCTCAAAGGAATCTTCATGTTTATGTTCTTCTCTTCAAATAATTTGGTTAGGGAATCAAACATAGATTTAGGTGTCTTGATGGAGGACACCTGTGGTATGAGATGATCCTTGATGGAATCAACAATGATTCTCTTTTCCATAACCAAATTCTCCTTATGCAAGGCCTTAGCCTCATCTCCCTATGGAACTGGAACCTCCTCATTGATACAGGAGTCCAACTCATTCTCTTCCAGGACCAAGGAGATCCTATACTTCCAAGCTCGAAAGTTATCAACTCCCTCAAGATTTTGATAAATCTTGGTATGATGAGACATATTAACTGAGAACCTCAAATGGAAATACAAAATATTTTATATCTTACCAGGTTCAAGATGTTGGATCTGAAACTTGAGCTAAAGTCCTGTAGAGTTGGTTCAAGAGAAAATTAGGGTTTTGCCTTTCCAAAGTTTTGTCCACCCAAATGCCTTCAAATTTGCCCCTAACTTCGATTTTCGGGAGGAGATCAATTGAGGCCTTGACTCACTCAAAAATTCCTCTTCTTTGAAAATCCCTAATTTTCGATAGTAGTGTTGGGTCCAAACCTGAAAAACCTCAGAATTGGATTCTACTTCGACATAAAGATGCGCCCTAAGGAGGAGAGTTATTTCACCTTACATTTTCTGAAAATATGTGGAGGAAGATCCACAAACTAGGAAGCCCTAGTTCCTGCAGCTGCACAATGTCTTCTTCTCACGTTAGCCCTGATACCATGTTATAATTTCATCATTAAGCTAGCATTATATTAGGATATTTACTGAGAGAATAAAAAGAACAACAATCAAACACAGGAGACAACGAACACAGTGTTTATCCTTGGGGAAACCATAAATGGTGAAAACCCCGTGAGTTCCTCAGAGATAGAATCAACACCAAAATAGAAAATCCCCAAAACAGTAAGTGATCTCCCGACAGCAGTAACCTTCTTCTTGTCTAGTCCCAGTATCTTCTCCTTCCTCAAATATGTGATACACTTGAGTGTGTGTGAGTTGTGTGATAAATAGAGACTCCATTTCTCTATTTATACTAATCTCGACATGACTAAAACCCTACTAGGGCTGACCTCTACTAGGAGAGTCTAACAACCCTAGTGCCCCGGAACTGCAGGGACTTTAACCCTTAGACAATAGGAGGGTTACCCACAATGACTTGACATGACTTGTTTATATGTTAGAACTTCTTGATAGGAACATATGGGCATGACATAACTCAAGTACCTCCCGGAATAAACATTGGGTTACAATATATAAGAAATACAAGTGAAATACATTCCAAAGTTACATATACATAAACATTAGGGAGATCAACATCCACCGTTGATATTTAATATATCCCTATGAGAACCATCCACCTTTGAGAACTTCAACATTCCGCTAACCTTCTTTCCTTCGATCGGGTGAGCAACTTCTGATCGCGAAATGTTTCCTATCCATCAATCAAGATCGATCTCTCTTCGAAACCGTCGATCTTTATGGGCTCTAGAACTTTTTGCATATCGAAATTCAGGATCCGTCCATGCTAGTTTGGATCACGGAATCAGTTATGACCGCATATCTATATCCACTTTTACCTCGACCATCAAATCCTCTCTTCCTTTAACACCTTCCATGATATGGAAATGTTTCATAGGTCGAGCTTGTACACCACGCAAATTTTTTTAGAGCCATCATTCTATCTCGAGATCAATATCGTCCCTTCAATATGGCACTTATTTAATGAACTTTTCAAATCACAAGACCAACTTGTTCCTTGCACCTCTGCTCCGTAGAATCCTTCTTAGTCGTTGATCCTCCTTGTCGTGAATATATAATGTCAAGGCTTTACCTCCTTTTCCTTTATATTTCCACCACATGTTCCCATATTTAGGATGATTTTATCACCTTAGAATAAAAATCCACTTCTCCATCTGAAGGCTCCAGATGAGTGAACTAGCCAACTAGATAACTTGAAAGGTGTTTCCATGAAATTTTACTAAATAGGGTCATCTCAAACCTTTTCAGAATCATGATTCAAAAATTCTAACACAGTGTTAACAAGCGGCTCCACTAGCGATGCTATCCTCCCAGTGAGGCAGCGAAAAACCCTGTAGATCAGTTGTCATATCCATTAACAACCCAAGTCCCCTTTTTATTTTTATCTGGTCTTTCTGAGAAAATAAAAACTTAAAAATGGCTATCCTCTTGATCTTAAGGTCTTCCCCTCAAGCTTCAAATCTTCAAGTTCACCATCTGTACTGATTGAAAAATAATAATATTTATAGTATGATACAATAGAAGTGTCTTCCCCTATTCCAAGTAATGCTTCAAGAACCTCTCATTTACTAGCCCCCCTTAATACGGTGATCCATATTGATATTTCATAATAAAAGCATTGTTTCCCTTATGTGTTGGGATGATGTATTGGCCTACCCACAAATCATCAAACTTGACATGCTTTCCTTTGTCTTTGTGTCGGGAATCCCATTTTAACACCAAGTCCTCCACCTGAAAAATATATTCTTTTATCCTCCTGTCAAAACTATTCTTCATCTTCTATTGATGTATCTGTACCTTATCATATGCCTTGTCCCTCAGTTCATTCAGTTCAATAATCTAGTTTATTCTCCTTTGCATATGATTAGGCTCATCTTGTTGGTCTTGCAATAATTTCATAACTAGCATTCCCAAAGATGCTGGAAAAATCACTTCAGCTTTGTATACCAGCTGGAATGGTGACATTCCAATAGCCCTCTTTGTGTTGATTCTGTCATCCCATAAAGCATATTTTTACTTTGTATTCCACGCTCTTTTATTCTCTTCCAACACCTTCTTAATTATCCTTACAAGGCTTTTATTTGAAGATTCTACCATTATGTTACCTTGTGGATAGTAGGCAGCAGAATGATTCATACTCTTGTATGATACTCGTGACAAAAAATAATCATATTCTTGGACTTAAAAGAAGGGGAATTATCTGTCACAATTCTTTTAGGACATTCAAATCTTGCTAAAATATTATTTTCCAGGAAATCCATTATTACTACTTCCGTATCCCTTCTAGTGGGAATTGCTTCAATCCATTTTGTAAAATAATCAGTGGCTATCAAAATACACTTACATTGTCCTAAGGAGTTAGGATTTATTTCCCCAATGAAATCCAATCCCCATTGCTGGAAAGGAGCCTCTACTGATATGGGGTTTAGGGGGAGTGATACCACCTTCCTCTTTCCTTCAAAAATTTGGCATTCATGACATCTGGTGGTTTCCTTATATACATTTGAGAACAAAGATGTCCAATAAAATCCTTCTCTTAAAATTTTATTTGCAGTTACCTTCCAGGAATGATGCCCACCACAATCTCCTTTGTGGAACTTTGTTTATATCTGCTAAGCTTAATTTTCTAGAAGACGTTTCAACAATATGCCCCTAGGGTGTTTCCAGTATAAGTATCGATCTATTAGAAAGAATTTTGCAGCCTTCAGCTTCACAGATCTGGCTTTGGTTTTTCTTAACCCTACAAGAGGTTGTAAATTCTATAACACATAATCAATATCACATACCAAGGAGAGATAGAAAACTCAGGCATCATCTGCATTTCTGTGTCCACTTGATTTGACTGCCTAGCAAGAAAATTTAATTGAAGAGAATCACAGTGAGAGTCACTCATAATTTTAACTAATCCTTTCCCTTTGATCAACTTGGTGGGATTGATTTCTATATCATATTCTAGGATCACTGCAATCCATTTGGCTCTCCTCCCCTCTAGATCTGGTTGTGTCAGTATACTCTTTACCATACTGCTGGGCACATAGCCGATCATATGTGAATGGAGAATGTAAATATTGAAATATTTTAAGGCCTTAACCAAAGCATAAGCTTGTTTTTCCATTATATCATACTTTAACTCTCCATCTCTTAATATATTATTGAAAAATTCTACGCGTTGTTCTTCACCCTGATCGTTCTTCTGCAACAAAACAACATCCACAGTATGCTTTGAAGCATATGAGGATATTAAAAAATCTCTATTAATGTTCGGACTTACCAGCACAGGAGCTTCTGAAATAGCTTATTTTATATCTTTGAAATATTTCTTAGCTTCCATTGTCCATTTTATTTCATGGTGCTTTATCAACATATTGGTGATGTTTATCAGGATCTCAACAAATCTAGGAATGAATCTTCTCAATAAATTTACCTGTCCAATGAAATACTGTACCTCCTTACTTCTTAGCTCCTCTACTTTCAAAATGCCACTCCGCCTTTTGGATCAATCCATATACCTTTTTTGGAAACAATGTTTTGCAAACATTTTCCTTCCTCTAGAGAAAAATTCATCTTTCTTGGATTTAAGGAAATGCCATAATTTTTGCATTTAAGGAAAATCCTCTCCAAATTTTTGATATGTTCTTTATCGGACCTAGAATAATATAGTAATATCATCCATGTAAATCACAACAAACTGGTCTCTTTCATTTACGAAAGCAATATCCATAGCACGCTGGAAGGTGGCCCCTACATTCATTAGTCCGAAAGGAATATTCAGATACATAAAGGTACCCCATGGTGTGCTGAAGGTATTTTTCTCTTGAACTTCAGGAAGTGCTTTTATCTTATTGTAACCTGAAAAATCGTCCATAGTAGAAATTCTCTTCGAACCTACTACTTTGTGCAAAATATGGCCCATTTTTGGGAGTGGATAATTGTCTTTCAAAGAAACTCTATTCAAATTTATGAAATTCCCACATAGGCTTATCTCTCCATTCTTCTTTTGTATAGGTACCAAATTGGCAACCCATTTAGAGAATCTCAGGGTTACTATTATTTTTGCATCAAACATATTTTTTATCTCCTTCTGCCGGAACGAATTTTCTCCTAGCTTGATCAGGATAGTATGTTGTATAATGGAAGTGTCATATTCGTTAAGGCCTTCATAGCTCCATTTGAACACATCTGTATTATTTTTCATCAATTTCACATAATCCTCCTTTTCTCTTACAGGTAATTTCTTGGATAACCTTGCAACTCAGGGGTCCTCCTCGGTACCAATGTTCTTGTCTTCAAATACGTCCTTAACAGGTTTGACCTTGGGATCTCAGGCAATGTCATTTTGGTCAAAATGTTTCTCCAAGCGGATCAATCTTCTGGGGATGTGATTTCTCTTTAATTGGAGTATATCCTTCCCTCGTAAAGAGATTTTCAACTTTTCTGTTTCAACCATATCTCCTTTGTCTCCTTCCACATCCAAGAGATTCTCAGAGTCAACACTTTCTTCGTTTATGCGGGTATTTACAAATTTATCGGATAAGTCTAAAAATATTTTAATTTGTATATCATCTTTGAAAACCTGCCAGTATTTATTATTGTCTGGTATAGAAGGTGTAATGAACATAAAATAAGATTATAATTAAATAATTAAATAATTTATAGTTAGGTTAGTATGAAAGGAGGTGTCTCCTCATCATGAATGTCGAAGACATATTTAAGGCCAAGACATCATTGTAATATTCATCATCTAATATATTCTAACATTTATCAATCAAAATGAGAGTTGGATTCGACTAACGGACCAATCGGATTCGGTTGCTCCGTTTGGTATCAGAGCGGATTCGTTCCTGCACTCTGAGCTCGGACTCGGCTCATCAATTCCTACCTGAGCTCGGAATTGGCTCATCAATTCTTGATTTCTTTCGCTGCTCCATTTCACCCACATATCTATATGCTTCACTACCCTCCACTCCCACACTCCATATCACTCCACGCTCCTCCCTTTGCTCCACCTTCTTGACTCCCTTGCCATTATTTACACTTTGTATAAATTTAGTTTTTAGGATTTCCCTAGAATATAGGACATTGTCCAAAAACAAAAAAAAGCATAAAAAGAAAAAAAGAAAAAAAAAACATTAAAAAAAAAGAAAAAAAAAGGTAAATAATTGAAAAGAAAGAAGAAACTTAGAAAGAAAATATAAAAGAAAAAAAAAGTAAATAAACAAAAGAAATGAAAAAGAAAGTAAAAAAAGAAAAGATAAAGTAAGACCAACCCATTGTTTTGCTTTATCTTTTTTTTTTTTTACTTTCTTTTTCCTTTCTTTTGTTTTTGTACTTTTTTTTGTCTTTTATATTTTCTTTTTAACTTTGTTCTTTCTTTTCAATTTTTTACCTTTTTTTTTTACGTTTTTTTTTCTTTTTTTCTTTTTATGTTTTTTTTGTTTTTGGCCAATGTCCTATATTATAGGGAAATCCTAAAAAACACGAAGTGTAAATAATGGCAAGGGAGTCGAGAAGGTGGAGTAGAGGGAGGAGCATGAAGTGATATGGAATGTGGGAGTGGAGGGCAGTGGAGCGGAGAGAGATATGGGTGAAATGAAGTAGCAGAAGAAATTAAGAATTGATGAGTCGAGTCTGAGCTCAGAGTGCAGGAGCGAATCCGCTATAATACCAATTGGAGCAACCGAATCCGGTTGGTCCGTTAGTCGAATCCGACTATCATTTTGAATGATAAATGTTATAATATATTAGATGATGAATATTACAATGATGTATTGGCCTTAAATATGGATTGGACATTCAAGATGAGGATACACCACCTTTCATACTAACCTAACTATAAATTATTTAATTATTTAATTATAATCTTATTTTATGTTCATTACAGAAGGTCTCCTCATAATGTCAACCTTGTATTTTCTCTTACCTACGGTAGGAGTTTCAATTTTTCTAGCAGCCATGGATAGAGAGTAAGCCACTGTATTCTCATACCTAGGGATCACCTGAACACTGTGATCTGTGAAAAACTTCCCAAATATATCCCACACTTCATTTATGTATGCTCCCATTCTGGGATGCTTAGTCTTATAGTTGTCATTCACTTGATTTATCACAAGTTCCGAATCTCCAAAAATCTGGACCCTTTCAGCTCCTAGGTTCTTCAATGCATTCAAACCTAGTAGCAAAGCCTCATATTCTTCTACATTGTTAGTACATCCAAAAACAAGCTTGCAAGAATAAGATTTCAAATCTCGAATGTTGCTTACCAAACATGCAGTGTAGATGATACATTCCCAAAATGTCCAATGGAGTTTCACCCGAAACCCATTTCCAAGATAAGGGAAAACCTTCCCATGAAGTTTGGCTCCTGCAGGCCATCACACACGATCTTCCTACAGTATGTACCCCTAGCACATTCATCAAATAGACAAATATTCAATCATTATCTGATAATACAATCCAAATTTGATTGTTCCATAACCAAGCAATGACATTAGTAATTAAATTCAGTGAGAATTTGCAACTCTGTTTACTACATAAATTGATTTGCTTGGCAATGAGGTGATCCTCAATTGCGGGTCTCTTGTAAGAAGCACCACTATGTCCATTATAATTTTATGCTTACTAGCATAACATGAATACCCACTTACAATGCGTCCTCCTGACACAATCTTATGCAAGACAATAGTGATTAGTAGTTGTCATCAATTTTCTTAAATCCGAAACTCACAATTCAAATTTAACAACCCATCATGCATACAACTATTTTCATAGCCATGAGACTCTTCTCATAAGGTTTGGCTCTTTCACATGGTAGATTTCGGCCTTTGTCATGGTCTTACCCAAATTTCCATGCCCCAAACAATCTACCGGAAAACTGAACCTCAGTGAGCCAAACAAAGTAAGTCTTAATGCATATAACTTTATCATTGCTGCAACAATCACTGAAGCATTTACAGAATTTATAAAATTCAAACACTTCCAGCTGTTAATCACATCAATATTACCAAAACTCATTTACTTCACGTAATCATTATCATACTAAAATTTGCAAGGTCACATCATTTATGCCAAAATGAAATGTTCAAATACTCCTTACTCCACAAGCGTATCATTTGTACCACCTTGCCCTTCCATAGAGAATTTCTGGCATCCAATTGATCATGACTACCCTCTTCATGCACTTACTATCCTGCATTCATAAAAACTCTTGAAATGGTTCCAGAATTGTCATGAATTCATCATTTCAGCCATTAGTTATTCATAATAACTCATTCACTATCTCTATGCATTCATGCATTGCATCACAACATTTGCACTAGGAATGATTTTAAGGAACCATACTTATTTAAAAGTGTATAAATGTTGGCAAATATTACCAATTCTTAAAACACCAACTATAAAATGATTGGCGATATCTTTCAAAAAGTATTTTATATCGTTTATATAATAATTTGGTGATTTTTAGGGTGAAAAAATTCTACCCCATCAAAATTGGGCGAAACAGGGCTTCAAAAAATGCAAAATGGTGAATCTTTTTTGAGAGAAAAACATGGAAAAATAGCCCACTGGGCTACTAAATTGGCCCCCTAAATATATCCCTGATTTGCACCCATACTTATGTATGCATATCTACAACATTTACTCATACTTTTCATATGCATCCATTCAATGCATAACTAAAAGATTTATAAAATATTTTAATGCATATTCCCACTTAATGCTACCTTGCATTGATTCAGGAATACTTTGCATTCAAAGATACCCTGCATGGCCTAACCATGTCTACTTCATATGGGATGCATGAGTGTAATCAAGATCAT
Organism: Pseudotsuga menziesii; assembly: GCA_001517045.1. NCBI lineage: Eukaryota > Viridiplantae > Streptophyta > Pinopsida > Pinales > Pinaceae > Pseudotsuga > Pseudotsuga menziesii. The sequence continues at coordinate 34,932 of LPNX010185734.1, read as the reverse complement.
CAGTGCTTACTTTCCTTGGGATACTAAGCTCATAACAACATAATATAAGCATGACACCTTTCTCTATGAATGCAGCATAAAATTCAAATACCCACATGGTATGAGACCTCTTTCCTTTTCCACTCCATACAATTTTTCATAATCAAACCCTTACCTTCATGGGTCCTACTTACACCCTTGACATTACTAGTTTGGTTGGTCCTTTGCAGGAGATTGCAGAATTTGCTCAGCAACTTTTGATTTTGGACTTGTTTCCTTATCCCTTTCTCCATAGGGTTGCTAGTCACATTCGTCAGCATCAACAACATATTCATACATGTCCATGTTGTCATTGGTTTTTCCACTAATGCTAACACCAATGCAATAATTATCATTAGTGGCTCATTATAAATGTATAATTCTCACTATTCTTACCAACATGTAATATCCTATGCATGCAAGGCATATCCTCATACATTTCATGTATAAAACTTGTAATCATAATTGGCAAGACAAGGTTTAAGGAAATTCCCCTTTTCAAGTCCCTCATCCTTGCATGGATCTCCTCTTCCACACAACAGCTGGTTTGACTTCATGGTCTTGCTACCTCTAGGCATGCAATTCCTGGATTTCTCCATATTGACACCAACACTTTTCTTTTCCAAGCAATCACTAGCACTTTGCTGCTCCGCATTCAAATTCTGGTGACTCTCCCTTGTTCCCTGCTGGATAAGGTTTCCAACACCTATCCACATGCTTCATTCTGACCTCGGGTGTGAAAACCACATCATTTCAAAAATGATGGCAAAATACACCACTAAATTTTGGCCTGAACTACGAACTTCAACCACCTAGGGTTTTCTTCCTTGTCAGTTCTGAAACTGCTGAAAAATCCACTGAGAATTTCACTGAAAACTACTGAAATCTATGAAAAATCCGAAATTTTCCTTGAATAGAATCGGGTCTCATCCCAACTAAAATTTTGATGTCTCGACGGTCAGAATGACTAATTTCCTTTGCTACTCATTGGTGGCCATACAACTAACCCTTTCTGTGGTATCGGCGGTCTATTCATCTACGCTTCCAGAATTTATCAGCGATGCCAAAGGCCATCCCTTGGCAGTCAAATAGCTAACATTTTCCATTGTTTCGGGTCCATATTCATCTAAGCTTTCGGATGGCATTGGCGATGCCAAGGACTGTTCATCGGGTCCTTTTCTCACTAACCTTCCAGTGTTTCGGTGGCTAGAACATCTAATTTTCTCCACTATATCGGTGGGTTGTTTGTCTAATTTCATCTGTCGTATCGGGTCTGTAGTGATCTATCATTCCGAACTGTATCGACAATAAAATAAACTAACCGCTGCATCGGTGGTTAGGTGCTCTGTGCATCGGATGGCTAGTCGTCAAGGTTTCCACAATGGCAGTAGACAGACCTTCTGCATCTTCTGCGGTTCATGAATTTATCGGTGGTCGGAGCGACTAGTCTCTGCGCCATTGGGTGGGTAGTTAACTAGGCAGCCGCAACTATGGGTGGTAATCCCACTGCTATTTCTGCTGACATTAATACCCCATCGACCGTCGAGAGGACTAACCATTGCTCATCGGCAATGAAATCAACTATCTTCTGTCGATTGATGCTCCAATCATCTAATCATCGGCAATGCAATAAACTAACTTCTGTTGATCGTCGATGGGTCCAACACTTAGACAATTTTTTGAAAATTTTCTTCTTCCTCATCCGCGTCGATGGTATTCAAGGGATCTCCGCTGATGTATTGGCACTTTCAAATTCTAAATTTATCCGATCAAATTGACTAAATTTCGTCGATGATTTCCATACTTAAGAATTTTCGGTGAAACTTCCTTTATTATTCCACTGTGTCGGCACCTTTATCACCTATTTTATGCCGACGTATCGGCGCTATCATATTCTATATGTCGGTGATCAGATCCGTTATGTCATCGAACGGGTAGTCTCTTAGGTGGCCACAACTGTGGTTCATCATTAGTGAAATTTTTCCAATCGGTGGTTTGATCCACTAATAACTTCTGCTCAATGATCTGATGCACAACTTAATTGGCATCGGCAGTCGGAACCTCTACCCGTTGGAATATTAGTGCACTATACTTCCGCAACAATGGGCACACAAATCACTAACTTCTTTCGATATTCATCGGAGACCAATACCACTAACATTTTTCGATGGCAGATGATATCATGCCTTAGGGAAATTTTTGAATTTTATTCTTGCATCGGCTCGTCCTTCAACTAACGTTCGCCAATCTACTTAACTAATCCTCGATGATCTTAGCAACTATTCATCAGCGATGTCAACAACTATTCTTTCCTGATCACCGATGATCCTCTTCCTTAGAAAATTTTTGGAAACTTTTCGTTGCGTCGGCTGTCGAAACGAATTTCCTCTTTGGCATTGACGGTTGGGGACTCTATCCATCGGAAGGATAGTCCTCTAGCCATCCACAATGGGGGCACACAATCAGCCATTCTCTTATGATGTAGTCACCAAATTTTTTTCTACGTCGGCAACTTGATCATCTAGGCATCGACGATGCAATCAACTAATCATCGTCGATCATCGATGATTACACCACTTCGAAAATTTTTCAAAATTTCTCTCTGCTACAGGTGAGCTTCAGACTAACACTTCCATGGTGTCGAAGGACCTTCATACTTAGTCCTCCGATGGGCCGACAGGCGACGAACGCAATTCCTTCCTCAATTATATTCCGATTGCCATACGTCGGGTGACATTCAGACTATCTTTTTCGATGCATCAAAAGAACTTCACACTAATTTCTCCAATGAGCCGACATTCTGGCACTTAGAAATTTTTTGTGAATTTTCCTGTCATTCACCCATTTCCTCCTGGTTCTTCCTGGGCAGTATGCAACCTGCCTTTGTTGATTGATCTTTCATGGCCCCCTGAGGCCCAAATGCTGCAACATAAGCTCTGTCACTGCATCTTCATGGCTCACTCAAGCCCATGTTGCAACCAGAGCTCTGATACCATACTGTAATGTCCCTGACCCTCTGACCGGCAAGAGGATGCTACCAAACAAACAAAAACCTCTGGGCAAATAGCCCCATGAACATGAATAGGGATATAATGCTGAAATATAAAGCTTAAAACATAAAACATACTAAGATGCATAATCCTTCATATACATAGCAGAAGAAAACATACGTTCATTCAAGCATACCACATGTGCATCATATTCATTAATCAATAAATATAAATGTAGAGATGGAATAGTCGAGATGGAATAGTCAAGAATACTCATCTTAAAAATAATTAGTCCCGAAACTAGCTATGTCGCTGCAACGTTCCACCCAACCATAGGCCAACGTGCTCACCAATCTCTTAGCAACACCGCCACCCCGGAACTGGGCATGATTCCTCAAGGAATAAGGGTCAAATCAAGCTTACACAGATCCTGTAGTACACAAATCAACCAAGCCCATGCAATATAGGGTTTATCAGGCTGTCAAGGAGCTCGAAAAGGCTAAATGCTAAGTTGGTGGCCTCAATGGAGAGCTAAGGACACCTACACCAGAGTTAACCTAACTTCTAAGACATTCACAGACCCAACACCAGGAATCAGTCCTTTCTCTACTTCACAGTCCCTCAAGCCCTGACTTCCATTTCCCATACTCTTTAAGGGTTGTGGAGAATAAATCCAGTAGTCTAACTCTATCTAAGTGGCTCCAAACACCAGTTTTCTCAAGAATACCTAGCCTCTAATCCAACTCTCAATAGTACAAAGACCAACCACTTCTTATCGCAATAAAACAAATAGTTCACAGCTCTGTGAAGAAGATAAAGATAGTAGGGTGACAACCCCAAATGAAAAGGTGAACACAACTCAAGTCAACAAGATGACTCAGAGTTGTTCTTGGCCCTAGCATGGCCAAGACAACTCAGCAGTACCCCAAAAAGGGTACTTGCATACACAGCAACCCAACCAGGGGAAGACAATAGCCCCAATCTCACAATGAAATGATGGAAACATTACACAGTCTGCAAATGGGAAAGAAGCCAAACACCCAGCATGGATAGGGGAAAACATAAACATAGACCACAATCGGCAACATAAATGACCACAATTGGAAAGGAGACATACACCTACCACTGAAACTGGTATGGAACACACAGGCACATAGCCTCGAGTGTGAATTGCTCCTGCACCTGAAAATCCTGAGTGACAGCAATGGTTTCTCCAGCTCCCAATGTGAGTAAAAACAATGCATAATTCCTATGCCTGAGAAAGTGAGAGGATGACCCTCTATTTGAGGATGGGAAAAACTATGGGGAATGAACAAGAACAAAACCATGAGTGGAATCGTGGAAGAGTGGAGAGAATGTTTCTTCTTCCCCATGCAATGTGAAGAGGAGAGTCTACTGGTGGAGTGGGCACATAGGCAAGGACTAACAGTCTCGCCACACCCACCACTACTCAGTAATACTACTCCCAACTAACCAACAACAAAATTTTAAATGGGTGGCTGACACATGGAAACTCCCAATCACCCCCACGAGTTGGAAAAACCCCCCTTAACATTAGGAATCGTGCCCTTTTCATTCAACATTGCACCGTCGTAGCTGGCTGTAGGTTTATTTTAATTGATGTGCATATTGACATGATGCCAAAACTATAATGTGTCGGATAGCACGATATAACATCGGCAACGATCCCTATTGCTGGAACATACATGGCCAAATCGATGGTGGGGATTTTTCCTTTAGCTCCACACCACGATTGATTACAATATATACATCATGTACCTTTTTAATGTAACTGGGGTTAAAACCGAATCTTTACAGGCCTTATCGGCTACTCCTTTTGGTTCCTTGGATTCCTCATGTCTCTATGTCTATTTTGTGGGGGTGGGGGAGGAACGAACATTCTAAAATTGGGGTTCCTGATATGGGGCTCATTTTCTCCCGATTCACCAGTGTAGCTTCCACCGTTAGTTTGTCCATTAACTTCTCCATTGCTTTCAACATCATTTCGAATTTCACATCATTAGGTGATGAAACAATAGAGGTGGAGGGTAACTCTTCTCTGCCTTTCTTCCTATCAACATCTTCCCTTTGTTTTATTTTCCCACATGCCATCGTATTGGCTTCTACCTCTAATGCATCTGTAAACATAGCAGGAAGAGTAACTGATTTTATTTCTCTTAACAATAGAGCAAAATCATTATCAAAGGCCTCGATATAATGGAGTTTAGCCACACCAGGTGATGGCTTGATATCATTAAGTATTGAACTATAGGCTCTCATTAACCTACTAGAAAACTCATGGATTGACTCAAAACCTCCTTTCTTGAGGGTATTATACCAGGATAGGACTTCTAAGAGGATATGCTTATCGTCCCATCTCTCCAGAAATATTGTTTGAGAACTTGTAATGTTTGGGATAGACCTAGCAGGAAAATATGTATACCACTTCTTGGCCTCCCTAGACATACTCTATGCAAACAGACTCATCTTGACATGTTCATGATATACTTCCTCCAAATCTATAAAATTGTCAAACTTGCCCACGTGGTATTTCACTGATACATTCCCTTCTCCATCAAATCATGAAATTTGTTTGGATTAGTTTGTAGGGAGGTCATGCAACACTGGAGGTAAAGCCAATGGAGCAAATCTGGTATAGGTGGGTTTGTAGAAAGAGGTGCATGATGAAAAATAGGGGGGTTTTGGAAAGATTAGGAGATGGGAGAATGAACATTTTGAATACTAGGAATGACTCTTTTAGCATCACCTGAGGTCTCAAGGTCTAACCACAAGGCGTCGAGCAGGTGTGACCCTAATCTGCAAGGGTTAGTCTCAACTTTCTTTAGGTAAGATTCATATTTTGATTTTTATAGTACCCTTTCGTCGTTGATTTCCCATTCAGACTCTGGTACGTTATGAAAATATAGAGATGACAATGTATCAAACTAAGGAATATGTAGTTTTTCTTTATTTCTATTTCTAATTATTTTTTTTGGATTTTCCACACTATGCAAAGCTTTAGTTTAGGATTACCTATCATATGTACTCTCCTGAAAGCCAGGATGTACTACGTGCTATCTTTCAAAATGAATATGAATTCACCAGGGAAAATGTAACAACCTTATTACGAATGTAGGAACTCCTGTTTTCCTGTAGAAATATCTTTCTCAAAACTTTGGACTCCTTGTCATTCCTCCCAAGGTTGATATGTACTTTTGTCCTCCGCAATGGAACTAGTTTGTTAGCACTGTAAATTTACCAAATATCGTGAAGGATTATTCCCAGGTAACAACAAAACCACTTTTGAAGGGAAGACTGGCTTTCTTCTCTCCCGAAAGGGATCTCTCACTAAGTATTAACAATGCTAGATATATACAAATGAAAATGTGTATTGTTTATAAGGTTGGTTCAAATGAGACACAGGACCATTGGGATATGGAGTCAATACGTGACATATATATAACATAGCTTTATGTAAGGTGAATTTAACACAAAGGCAAGATATCCATTCATTCAAAGTCAAATATTGGTTGTCTAGTGGTAAATGAAGAACATGAACAGACCATTAACACAGAGCATTACGAAATGAAGTCTATATTAACTTTAGAAGAAATACTTTGTGGACCTCTAAAAATAATAGCTACAGCATACTATTATCAATTATAAATTTTCATACACTCATTCCAGAGGTGAACGAAATCACAATGACTGGATAAAGAGGGAAACATTCACAAGAGAAATAAAGTACAGACTGTAATATAGAACAACAAATGAATCCCTCAAAAAACACCGACTTCGGCTCTGTAATTTTTATTAAGAAATGGTTGAATAAATACAACTCGAAAATCACTCGAGTTCCAACCCTTTCTTCCTTTGTAAGAGGTATATTTATAATGTTTTTCGTAACTCTTCGACTGAAATCAGAATCAAAATTAGATACAAACATAAGAACACACTTCTAACAAACTTGAACGTGGCATATACACCATGTTTTACATAAGAAAAAAATAAACTACAAAAATGGAAATAAATAGTCTAAAATCCTTTTTTTTTGTATATATCAGCTGTTAACAGCTGCACCAAAATTGAGAAGGGAAGCCTCGAACAAGTACACCTTGAAGAAAACTCTGCAGGCCTCCTTCCTTGAGATATTTAAGGCTGTAATATCAACTTGTTTGACCCATACAATTGAATTGAGTTCCACAAATACAGACCCAGTAAGGTCGTAATAGCCATGTCTTGTGCTGGTACTTTGTGCTTTGTATTCTCGGTGTATGAGAAATCAGGTACCACAACATAGATGGATTTAAAATCAGCTAACAATTAAAATTCTCTAACCAATTTTTCAAATACAATGGGGCCCGAAAGGGTGTGTTGCATATCCCCGAAACTGTTGTGATCAGACCTACGAAGGATACTCTTTCTGAGTCAACAAAGGTCCTTTTTCTTCCCAGAAGGAAGGAATCCCCGTGTTTATTAGTGGTTTAAATAATTTGATCACCCTTTTACTTTGTGATCTATAATATCAATTTTGGCTTGTCAAGTGTCCAACATTCTCTGTTTTCCAATTACCTTTCTAGCTCCTGAGATAACAACCAATATATTTTGGATATCATACCTACGAGCATGTTAGTCTGACAATCCACTTAGAAAATTAACAGCATTATTGACTACCCCCACTGGTCTTTTATGCAATTCTCCCTTTACTATTGAAATTTTTTTCTTGGCCATTTCCAAGGAATCCTCTTGATCTGAAATGAAATTTAAATAAGGTCTGAGCTTGTCATAATCTGAAATGATTTTATCCCATATTATATTCCAGCATCCTTGCAGGGCCATTTGGCCGGTCACTTGCTTTTTTAACTTGGTATTTTGTTCTATAAATTCCTGACATCTTTTTGCCAATTTCTTTCTCTCTTCTTCCCTTTTCGAAGCTACATATTCCAAATTATTATTTTGTTTCTTTAATCCAGTAAGCTCTACATCCCTTAGATTTACGTAAGACATAGAACTATCCAAGCAGGTAGTGTCTGTCTTTTCATTTGGTATAATGGCATATATTTCCATCACTTCGCCTTTCTCTTGTAGCTCCTTCTCATTGGCTTCTATCTTAACCTTAAGAACCTCTTCACTTTCCTTTAGCAACTTAGTTTCATTCTCACATTGTCTCTCTTTCTCCTCGAGCTTCAAAACTCTATCCTTACAATTAGTTAACTCAGTATTTAAAGCCTCCCTTTCCTTCTCGAACTCGGATAACTCAGAGGTTTGAATGCTCTAAGTAGAACGTATTTTTAACTTCTTTTTAAGAGCTAGGATTTCTATTTCTTTCTCTTCCAACAAATTCTGAGCCAATGCTCCTTTATCCACCTATCCATCAACTTTCATTGATTCATCTTGCAACTTTTGAAATTTTACCTTCAAATCTTTGTTTTCAACTCTTACTTTTCTCATTAGATCTTGAGTCTTTGTTTTACTAGACTCCAGCTTGGACATATGTAAAGTGGATTCTAGCAGTCTGGTATTCAGGATATCCTCGGTGTCACTATTAAGGTGTATGATATCCGGAGTAGGAACCTTCCCTAGGTTTACCCTTACCTCTGATACTTTATTACCCATTGACATGACCAAAATTAGGGTTCCTGTAGCATGATTTCTCACATTATTCAATGCTACACCTAGCATAGGTAACTACCTTATTTCATGGTATAACCTCACTATCTCATTGAAGGTTTTATCGGTCATCTCTCTATATTTGTTTAGAAAATATTCTTTAGAAGAATATTTTCTTGGGTTCTTCCCATCAAATACAAACCCATGCAGTTCTAACCCAGCTATTATGGTTTCTTCTTGTTTCTATTTTATATTTCCGCTACTCATCTTCACCTAGCCTCTCATACCACTTCTCCTGACCTACACTATTTGTTGTTCTGGTTCCACTCTATAACTATTTGGCGTTCTGGGAGTGTCTATATCATCAGTATCCATGGTTTATCCATGGTCTCTCTTCTTAGTATTCTTTGAAAAACTCACCAATGATGAAACATCTCCACCCATTGGAACTATGTCAATGACAAGTCCATTTGGGAGGAATTTTCCCCAGGCAAGGATGAGGCAGATTTTTGTGCCATGCTGACCTCCTTTGTGGTGAGATTAGGATAATCATCCCAATTTGCAGCTTCGCTAAGTCCAACTATTTATGTCCGCTTAAAACGCTTATTTTTATTAGTCTGTCTCCTTTTGGAGATCACCTCGTGAGGGTCATAATTTATGGCATGTCCCAAAAGAAATCCCATGCTCCTGAGTAGATTATCAACCAATGGTCGGGTAGCTCTTCTTTTGAATGTGTATGGCCCACCCTTCTAGGGAAAATTTATCGCTGAAATTTTGCTAAAACTCAAAATATGTTCTTCTTCAATAGTGAGCCTCTTCCTGATCAATTCCAATGATAAAATATTGATTGTCAAAAAGGCAGGAAGGATATATTGTTGATGCATAAAACTTTACAGTCTTATAACTATTTCAAATCCGGTCAGAAACCAATCTCCTATCCTCTTACTAGGATATAGCTGCAGCATTTCTCTCATCTCAGGAAACACCCTGGGAAATTTTTCTTGGAAGAATATTCCATATATCTCTGCCATCAAAGAGTTCAAGAATTCACTGTAATTATTGGTCATGTCATTAGTGATTACTAACCCTGGTGCCTATGAATAAAATTCATTGTAAGACAAGAACATTATCAATCAAAAGGATTGAAATCTGAACACTCTGGTGTTGTGGAAATTAGCTAACTGAGAACCAATATTCCACATCTATAAATTCATCAAACTTATGACAACAAGACTGAAAAAATTGCCTAGGGAGTTCAGATTCAACCGGAAAGGTACCCAAGACAAGAAGTAGACTCAACAATGGCTCAATGATATAGCCATATGTATGTAAACCTAGGAACTGACTGGCTAATTTTATTCCCCATTGGGTTTATTCATTAAACAGACTCAGGTCGATGGGGTAAGAGAGGGTGATAACTTCAACGTTGGGTTGTGAACAAGACTTCATGAAGGCTTCCTTGATTTTGAATGTGGGTTTTCAGAAAAACTGTACAATATTTTCTTCTTCGTATTCTTGGGAAGTGTGGAAAAATTCATCCAAGACATGGAGGGATTTATGGATGTCAAGAGCTTGAACTGGGAAAAGGATTTTGGATTTGGACCTATTCATGATGACTCCTTCATTGGAAAAAAATTTAATTGCACACCATTTAACAAACTTGGGACAATGGGGGTCTGGTTAAGAGAGAAAGAATGGAAAAATGACCTAAAAACACCATAGGTATCTCTACCCTGGTCCTTAAGAACTTCAGTTTACCTTTATCCATTTCAATCGCTTCGTTCAACAAAATAGTATCAAATATTTTTGCATTGTCATCTGCAAAGATTTCCTCATCCTTCTAGATACTAAATGCTACCTCTTCATTATCTACCACTTCTACTACCTGTATTTCTTCTGGCCTATCCATTTTCAAAAATACTGAGGAAGTATTAGGGCACTTACCTCGTCACTTAGAATAGTTCTCTAATATGACTACACTAGTAATCTCTATGCAGTCAGGGTATTCGTCAATCTCGAGGATCTAAAAAGACAAAACCTTTGTCAACTTTACGCAGACACTTTTATAGTTTTACATGCATCATAACCCTTGTGTGCCTCCATATAGTCTGCACCATAGATCATCTTCTTTATAATCTAAGCCTTTGATATACAGGGTCTTCATATAGAATCTTCAACACTATCAACATTGGTGGCTTGATTTTTGGAGATCAACATCCAACGTCAATATCTAAGATATCCCCATCAAAACCGTCCACCTCTAAGAACTTTAACATTCTGCTAAAATTATTTCCACTGATTGGGTGAGAAAATTTTGATTGCAGAATGTTTCCTATCCATCGATCAATATCAATATCTCTTCCAAACCATCGATCTTTGCGGGCTCTACAGCATTTTGCATATCAAAATTCAAGATCCGTTCGAGCTAGTTCAGATCGCGGAATCAATTACAACAACATATCTATCTCCACTTTTACCTCTACTGTGCAATCCTTTCTTCCTTTAACACCTTCCGTGATATGGAAATTTTTCATAGGTCGATATTGTACAGCACGTGGAAATTTTTAGAGCCATCGATCTATCTCGAGATCAATCTTGTCCCTCCAAGATGGAACTTATTTAACGGACTTCACAAATCACAAAACCAAATTCTTCCTTGCACCTCTTCTCCATGGAATCCTTCTCAGTCGTTGATCCTCCTTGTCGTGAATCTACAATGTCTAGGGTTCTCCTGATTTGCCTTATTTTTGCACTACATGTTCCCATATTTAGGATGATTTTATCACTGTACACTAAAAATCCACTTCTCCATCTAAAGCCTCCCGATGAGCAAACTATCCAACTGGATAACTTGAAAGGATTTTCCATGAAATTTCACTAAATAGGGTCATATCAAACCTTTTCAAGCTCATGATTCAAAAATTCTAACATAGTGTTAACACCTTTGCCATTGTATCCCTAGGTGTATCGCACAAGTACATCCTAGCATTAGTGTTGAGCGAAGAGATCTCGAATTGCACTAATTTGTAAATCCCTGTTAAAGCATTGAGTATGGGTTGTGGTAAGTGCTAGGGATTACTGAAAATAACTTAATAAATTTCGAGTGAAAACAACTCGAGAAAAATATTGATCTCATCATACTTATTTATAAGTGGTTAAATGAAATTTCAAATTTCCGTATTCTCATCAAGTACTGAAGAACTACCATGTTATACGAGGAAAATCCACGTTATGTAAGGATGTTTAGAGTTTCCTTGCCTAGTAGACTTAAACTTTTACCTTTATTGACCTTAATGAAGAAGTGTCATTAAGTCTAGGGATCATGGTATATGATGCCCAAAGACAAATATTAACAAATGTTATATTATTATGTATTTTATACATGGGATGTATAAAGAATAAATATAGTAATACTATTAATGATGAAATAAAGAAATAAGGAATGAAAAAATCCATTCATTATTATTTATTATGTAAATATAATAAATTGTCCAAAACCTACAAAAGTCTAATTAGGAAATAGTTGAAAGTTCCTAAGTTAAAATAGTAAAAACTACCCCAAAGTAAATGAGAAGGGTTAAATCAAGAAACCAAGGTTTCTTGACTTAACTGTCCCTTTGAATGAAAAGTATGGCTATAAAGACTCAATCCAATGAAATATTTGGGGTTCTGATCTGTCATTTGGAGGAGTCACATTCTACCTATTTTCCTCTCAAGAGAATTCTTGGAGAACATTTTCCTAGACGGAAAAAGAAGAACTAATCCAGACTTGATAAAATAGGTAGGAAACCCTGCCTTAGGATCTCTAAGCTACTTGCATGTTGGATTCCAGCTCAGGGGGAATCGGATTAAAAAGAGGAATGATTTTGGGTCATGGTTGGGTGGAACGTGGTAGTTCCCAAGTGATTTCGTCATCAAAAACAGAATTCAGATATGCCTTTGAATTGTTAATGCTAGTTATTTGAGTGTGTAGGTTCAACCATTAAAAGAGCTTCAATTTATATATATGAAGCCTAGACTTCCTATTCCATGTTTTCTATATTAAATTCTCAATAAGATGGGTAAATTATTATATTGCAGTTCCTAACCCTACGTGTTTCTTTTCTCTAGTTAAAATCTGCTAGGGTCTGCATTTCTAAATATTAAGCCTAGGTTGTAAGTTATTTTCTATACCATATTTATCCAGGATTTATTTATCAGTTTACTTCTGCAACTTAAAATCATTTATAAATGTTTAACAAGGGTTCTACACCCTAGTTTTAATTCATGTATTAGTTTTACTGTTGAAACTGGATTAAGTACAAACTAGGTTTTATTTCAGATCTATTACTTATCTGCTCGTTTGGTCCTTCTACTCTATTGACATATTCCATTTGTCAGCAGAGGCATGTTTAGATTTAAATAAAATAGTTCATACTCTAAGTTATATATACCTGTAAGTATAGATTTACAGTCCTAGATAACCTAATATATTATCTACAAACTGAACTACTATATCTATATCTAAATATATAGATATCAACAGTAAACAAATCAGAATACTATTTATAAGTATACATTAACAGTTCTAGAGTATAAATATAAATTAAATCAACTAAGTATAGACTATAATTATTTCTAAATAAATAAACTAGTAAAGGCCTTCCACGGTCTGCATATATAAATACACATTAATTACTAAATGATTACACTGAAAATAACATCATCATAAACAACTAAGAAAGTAAGTATCATGACCAATTCTTTGGTCCAAGATCAAAACTCCTTTAAATATTTAAAACCCACAGTCCTAACATTATAAATCCACATAATGAAACATATGCCATAACAATAGAATAATCCCATTTAAAATATCGCTCACAACCATAGTCTAACAATTATCCATAGTAATTTCATAAACATGAAATAATGAACTCAATGAACACATTAAAGTCATAGGAATGAATCGTGTAGACTAACAATGTTATTCGCTACATAACGATGATGCCTTCATATTTAAAACCTATAATATACAGTAACCATTAGAGGAAATTTCAACTCAAAATGGGCCTTTTAACTCTAATTCAAATTCCGTGTAATCATGTGTTAGCCAATGAAATTTCTTTAAATTTAAAATACAGTATATATATTAAAAAAAAAATTAATATAAATTTGGGGATAGGTATCATAAAAAAAATACTTTTTTTGTTTGTATTTTTGACATAGCTCCTTGTGTTTTTACTCAAATTTTAGGTATGTCTTGTTTTTGCAGTAGCGGGGTCCATAAAAAGTATGCCGAGTGGGCACTTGCTGGATCCAGAATTTCATTCTACATCCAACGAGCTCTCTTCACCCAAATTTGTGTAAAAACAGGGAGATATGTCGAAAATATGAACAAAAAAGTAGTTTTTTTCTTTTCTTCCTCCAAAATTAATAAATATTATTTGTTTATTTTAACTATTATTTTATTATTTTCTTTAGAAGGGCCATTTGGAGTCTAAATTTCCTCTAATGGAAATAACTTGACAATTATTAAACTAAAACCCTTAAGCTATCTTAGTTCGTAGTATCAACCCTTGTGGGTATATAAATCCAAGACACAGTCCGTAACTAAAACCACAACATAATTTACATAAGCAGTAATCAATTGCATAACCATGCCTGCGATCCATATAACACTTAAACCATGAAATTTAGAGTGATATACAAGGAAGGACAAGAATCAAGTCCTGTGGGCATCCAAGCCCCAAATCGCATCCAATTTAAAAATACAACTCATTACATCAACCACGAATAGGATTCAAACCCTGTGAAGTATTTGTTTACAATAAATCACAACCATGCTATACACAGAGGGTATGCAGGCTTAAAAATCAAATACATTCACCACTACGAGGTCGTAACACCCTCGATTCTGCACTCATGCTATAACACGGCCTTGACCAAAATTATTTAAATGCATAGTCTATATAAGAGTAAATCTACAACAACGATAACTATCGTGGGTTTTTAACCCTATATTCTTCACAATACCACATCACTATTAATGAAACGAAACAGTAAAGATTTCAACCAAACAAGCTATCGTAGCAATAGTGGAAGGGATCATGCCATGCACAACATGGCCTCAACCCATTCGTTGATAGGAATTTATAGCTAAGAACTAAATACAAGGAATGACACAGAACATTCACGAAGGAAAATGCCTCATCGAACACAAGAAAATAAATACCTATCATAGCTTAAAAATTTATACACATTCCAATATATTAACCATTTCCAAAAACACAAACGCAGGATATATTATTTACACAATCACTATTAAAGCCCAAAATTGAAGCTACACAGTTGTGCCAAAAGCTATGGCACCATTGACAACAATGGTGCTGCCCAAGATGAAAACCCCCAATCAAAAATACTATTTACATAGCGAAATATAGAGTCAACTAGAAGCTCGTGTTCCCCATTTCGTTGCTAAACAACACCAGTATTTACAAACCCAAAACATTGAATACATAGGCCCAAAGGAAAATTGAACCCCAACAACAGCAATGATATAACCCAGTCCTACCCCAATGCCGAGAAATGACAATATTTTCCTATCAATTAGGCTTACCATGGCCACATTGCATCACCCTTGAGCTAGAAGTGAAGTTCTAAGCCTTCCCTCCTTCGTTCACCCTGCCACATGCAAATACAACCGAACAAGACAAGGATGAGAAGTATGGAAATGAATGAGTCACAAAACAAACACAAGCGCAGACATAAAAACAAAATGAAGCTTACCTTCAATCCCCAGGGCGTCGCATCCTTCACAGTGCAGAGCTGAGACCACAGCCTCCATGGACCAAGAGAAATGAAGTAACCATTCATGGATCCAAGCCCTAAGCTTTGGCTGCCCAAACCCCAAGAACATTAATGGCGCTATCCTGGTGGAAACTAATAACCCAAAACCCACTCTTCCATAGTTTGTATCCAATTCATTAATGATGGTTTCCATTTCATGTAGGGTCTTAAACCCCATTGTATAAGCCAAAACCTTCTGATATAACTCACCACCCTAATAGTTAATACAGGGTATGGTATAATGCTTAGTTCATATATTTTGCGCTAACAAAACGTCCTTGCACCATGTACAAAGTAGAACATAGGATATGTATCATTTAGACCTTATGCTTAAGCCTTAATACATTACAATGCATTTTCCCTAAGGTTAATGCTTAGTAACCATGGAATATCAAATATAGCATGGTAGTTTTTGATATATTAAAACCCAAGTTTAATCTTTATCCAAGTTATAACTTGCCAATAAAAACAAGAGATATGTTAATAGCTGTAATAAAATAGACATGAAATATAAATATAAATAGAATGACTGATAGGAATCACAAAGATAATTCATATAGGTTAAATAGTTAATGAAGGTAGTAATTACCTTGCTAGAAATCTGAGTCTGTAATGAAGCATAGTAACGAACAACAGGTGCATTAATTATCAACACATTCAACTCTTCTTAGAAGCAAGTATCCATCGCAAAGTATAATTTGCATAATAAATAAAAGAGGTTCCTTAGTTCGAAGAACTTAGTAAGCATGCTAGTCAAGTGACCACTTTACGTCTCAGACCACCATGGGAGAACGAGTCCTGCCACTCCTCCCACTTTCTTTACAAAAACAAAGTTAAGTTAGAACCATATAAATAACAAGTAAGACTATGCAGAATGAATGAAGAATATAATCAAATAACGACACATGCACTGTCAAAACCCCAAATTTTCTAATTTTTTTTTAAATACAGCTAAATATCATAATGCAGTCACTAATTGTTTAATTAGTTATATGTTATTGAATTCATTATCTGAATTATATATTTGATTATGTTTATCTTTGTAGAACAGTTCTTTTTCAGTTTACTGACTTGTTTTCTCTTTGCGACCACAAGGTGGAACTGCCATGAAATTTTGGGCTTACTTAGCTTTCGAGCTAACGCAGAAGTTTTCCTTCTCTTACAGACTTAGAGGTAAGAAGTTCTGGTGCTGCTTGTCAAAATTCTAAATAATTCAATTATAAGTTCGTCACACAAAATAACTCAGTAAAGAATATAAATGCTAAACAATTTCCAAAGCTTATCAAGGTAAAATCATTAAACTGTCGTTCTTTTTAAGACTCTAAGGAATTGCAATTCAGTTCTATCAGTACTGGCTGTAATTGTCTTCTTTCTAGTAGATGTAAATTTATAGTTCTTAATGCTTACTGAACTATTTGATGTCTATTATAGTTGTCAACTGTAAAAATGCCTTAAATACTTCTTTACAAACAGTTTTAAGAATGCCAGAGTTATTAAGTCAAGGGTCTAATTTAAATTATGTACAAGTATCATTTACGTCATGATGGTATTGGTTACTGTTTGTGATAAGAACATAATGTAACTTGATATGAAGTTTAGGTACTCCTGTTCTCACTTCCAAGCTTTGAAGTTTTTAAGGGGTTTACCACTTTATTAGAAGCTGCCTTTAAAAAGGTTTACATTAGTGTTTAATGATTTGAATTTCTCTGCACATAAATTGCTTGGGAGCTATTATCTATTTTAAGGCCAATATATCGTTAATAGTTAGATGCCAAGATTCTTTAACATTTTAAGACTTACTATACTCAATTACAAACTTTATTAGTTTAATAATTATACAATCAAGCAATTGAGATTAACTTTAACAAAAGGATATTTATCATAGAATGATTCTATAACTTCTTTTATAACATCCTATAGTATACATTTAGATTAGAATTATAGTTATTGGTTGAGCTATTACTTTATATTACATAAAGAAGGTGCAAAGTGCGAAAACAAGAGGGCAAAGAATAAACCATGTTCACGATCAGTTTATAGTTCAACCTTGTTTTAAAGTTCTATAAGCTTTATAAAATGCCTCCTTTACTTGCTTTTATGAGCTAGGGTAAGTATTGTTTACATAGCATAGAGAGAAAGGTCATAAAAAGGACCACGCAATGATGAACATAGGGTTAAACCTGATTTTTAAGTTATATGAACACCAAAATTTATAAAGCAAGTGTCGTAATACTTCCCCACGATTTTGATGATTGTTAGGGGAAGTTTTTAAACTAATGATTTGTAATTACGATGTATCTCGCATGCTAGGTTGAAAAAGGGGACGATAATTATGTTGGAACCTTTGATTTGCCAATAATCAAAAATGATACTCTTGGTTTGTCAAAGCTCGTCGGGACTATGTAACTGTACCCACTGCAAGCAAAAATTTGGATGAAGTTCATGGCATCACTACAGCCAAGTGATATGGGAATAAAGGACTCTCACTTTCGAACGCTAAGCTCATTGTTTCAACGTGGTTTTCAGTCTCCTGCCACTCTGCAACTGTGCTCCTGTCTGCATTGTTGCTTACCTTAATTGCCAGTAGTCTCCCTTCTTGTTGTTTCTATTTATGAGCTTACCGCAAATGCTTGACAGAGAAATGCTGTCACGAAACTGTTTATTACTTGGGTTTCGGTTTGTGACACTTCCTCCAGGGTTTCACCTTCATAGCTAGCTCCATTCCATACCTTTCGACTACAACAGGGATTTTCTTCCTCCTTGGCCTGGTACTGAGAGTAGTGGCCTTCTGTTTAAGAGTTGCTGGGCATAGGGTTTCACCGTAAAATAGTTTTCTTTTGGTTGGATGTAAAGAGATGACCCAAGCGTAATTTCTTACTGTTTAAGTTGCTTCTATACTCATTCGATGTTGTTTGTTTAAGGTGATAGCAAACTCCTTCTCTTTTGCAGTAGATGAAGGGTTTCCTTCTCCTCGCGCTGGTGGTCGCTTTACTGCTCGTGGGTGGTCGCGCTTCGGTAAAAATATTGGTAAGAATTATTTATTTTGAAAATCATTATCATTATAGTTTATTTTCAATACATAGTTATTTATTTTGTAACAAGTTTTTAACACTTTCATTCTCCTTGTTCGCAGGTGTTGGCCTGTCTCCCTCTGCGTGGTTTGGTATGAAGCTAAGGCACCTGCTTGTTCTTTCACGGGTAAGCCCTAGGTTATCCATGGCACTTCCTCCTTGTTTGGTCCCTTATGGTTCCTTTATCAGTCAGTCACCATGGCTTGCAAAACCCTTGTGGTTTTGGTTTACTTGGTTGACCTGTTCGCTATTTATTATTGAAGTTAAACCCTCCGCTTGATGTGGGCCTCCGGCTTAGGTCGTGACTGTATAAGTTGGTTTTTATTCCTATTTTTGTGTATATATAAATGTAAATGATGGAAAGGCTGTAAAAGCCTCACTCTGTAGATTTTGTTTAAGGCCGAGAGGCATTAAAGAGTTAGACTCTCTCTGTTTAAAGTCTCTGTTGTATATTTTGATACTCGTAGGGTTTTACCCTAACTCGACAGTATAAGAAAAATATTTATAGCTTCTTTAAAATTATCTTTAATTTATGTTGCTCTACTGTAAATGGTTTGATTGTTATTTACAATGTCTAAATATTGGTTGAGCTCGGTAAATCGATCCTGATATTATTCTGTTGGTTTATTTTCTATGCATTAATGCATTTGATTCTTACCGTGTAATATTATTTACATTTTACTTACTAGGGTTTCTGCATATTGTTTTTATAGTATTTAATTGCTCTATTTTAATAAAGTTATAAAAATTGTTTTATACTTGTTAGCCTTTTGAATATAAGTAATTAATGTTCTTACGGTGTATCTGTGTAACTAATAGATTACCGCCTTTAAGGTATATAATTTATATTTAATTAATATATATTCATATTGAGAAATGTGTGTTGTTTTACTTACAACAAATACTGTTTTACAGTTGTACACATTATCTATATATTTAGTTTATTTATAGATATATAAAGAGATAGTATTTTTATTGTTGTATTCTAGTACTTTCTGCACTGAATAATTTATAGAAATATTTTATGTGTTCTATATTATCCTGTTTATATTAAATACTAGTATTTATAGAATAAAAGAATAACACCTAACTATGTTCTCTATTTATTTAACCTTTTGTGAAGGACAGATTAGTAATTGCAGATTGTGTTTAAGCTCTAGATGGATAATAATAATAAAAACAAAATGAATTGATTCCATTACCAATCATCAATAAAATCTAAGACCATATTGGTTTAACTGTAGAATTAAATCAATGTTTAACTATTCTTACTTTCAGTTTTGTTGTTGCTAGACCTATAGTAGTTAAATTACCCTAAACTGGAAGAAATAAACTGTAAAGTTAAAAAGCATGTTTATTTAGTCTAATCCTACTTTAGTGTAGCTAGTATATTCTTCTCTTCGGTTTAAAAATAAATAATAGGATTACTGAACGTAAATATTGTATAAAGAATAGTTTTATCTACTAACACATCCTATTGTTAGTAAAAAAAATGATATTTCTTCTGATAATAGATAAAGAAAAACATTCTATTATTCATGCTAACATCTTAATCTACGCTTGTATCATACTAACTTCATTTATGTAATTTCACCACATGTGCTGGAGTACGATCTGGATCACTCCAGATGAGGAAAAACACAAGTGGGGTTTGATTCTCATTACGCATAAATTCATTACTAAACAAACTGAGTTATCCTATCCTCTAAATTTCTTCATCATAACTACAAATACGTCATTCAATCATACACAGATAATAATACAGGAATTAAATAATAACAGAACATGTTCTTAGAGCTTGGACAACAACAACAATGGGAGGCCGTTCCTCCCTACCAACTCTTGGAGAGCACCTAAACAACGACTCCTCAGGACCCCCGAGCTTTCTCTCGTCTCCCTGGATGGAACTAGATGCAGCAATGATAAAGTATAAGTCCTGAGACTCAATACCAGTCCTGAACTTATCAGCAAATTCCTCTCAGCTAGAAAGCTGTATCAGACCATGTTACTGCAGTTTCTATCTCAAAACACCTTCCTTACAGTTTTTCCCTTTTCCCCAATGAATTCCTTGAAGTGCATTCGTCCTGAATGATTCTTCTCCTGGAAAATATCTGAGCAGCCCCAGCTCTCTACATTCGGTACTTTTAAAATATTGCCTAGGTCTTTTTGGGTTAGTCGTCATTTATTGAGCCACCTGCTCTGATCCCACTTTCTTGGGGGATCATGACCCCAAATATAGGGAAGTTGACACCTGCAACCTAGGAAGTGTTTGAGGATGCTGCCACTTGTATTTTTCTATCCACGTAGTTCCTTCCACCAGTTTGACCAGTAAGACTCTTATTAACAGCTCTCCCAAGCTGTTGTCTCCACTTTTTATTTATTAATAATAAAATATTCAGAATTACATTCCACTTCTTTTGACTCTACTGAGTCAACATTTCCTACTTAGCATTAAATTTAACATAATTTCTTATGAAATCAAATTAAAACAATTAACATTATTTTACAAAATTGGGGTATGTGACATACACACCCCCTTAAAATGTAACATCGTCCTCGATGTTACTTATTCTTCATCCTCTATAGTCCACTGGAATAGATTTGGGCATGCTTCCCGAATATTACTTTCCAGTTCCGAGGTGGCCTCTTCAGGACTAAGGTGCTTCCATTGCACCTTCACCTGTCCAATGGTGCAGTTCCACAGTGTAATTTCCCTCCTCCCGAGGATACTGTCCGGTTCCACTAGAATTTCTCCTTCTGGTTCCACTTGTACAACATTCCAATCAACCACATGAGTATCATCATGAACATACTTTTTCAAAATAGAGATATGAAAAACATTATGTACCTTCAAGTTAGGTGGTAATGCTAACTGGTATGCAACTTGAACAATTCTAGACAAAATTTCAAATGGACCACGGTAACGTGGTGCTAGCTTTGCACAAATCCCCAGTATTAGAGAGCTTTTCTTTGGCCTTCCCTTAATAAATACATGCTCACCTACCTGGAACTCCTTGGGAGTTCTTTTCAAGTCTGCTTAGCTCTTTTGCCGATCATGTGCCACCTTGAAATTTTCCTGTGCTTGTTTCACAATTTCCTCCATTTCCTTCAATAATTCTGGTCCTAACACCAATCTATCTACTGGATTATTCCAAGAAATAGGAGTGTTGCATTTACGTCCATACAAAATTTCAAATGGACTAAATTTAACTGATGACTAGTAGTTATTATTATATGCAAACTCTTCTAGATGTAAGTAGTATTCCCACTTACCTGGCTGATCTTTAACATACATCCTTAATAAATCCTCCAGCACCTGATTCACTCTTTTAGTCTGTCCATCTGTTTGAGGATGGAAGGAGGAACTGAAATTTAATGTTGTATTTAATCCCTTAAACAAGGATTTCCAAAAATTTTCTGTGAATTTAGGATCTCTTTCTGAGATTATAACCTTTGGTACTCCGTGTAACCGAAAAATATGCTTTAAGAAGATATCAGCTATATTGGCAGCCTTGTAAGTAGTTTTGACAGGAATAAAATGTGCTGCCTTGCTTAACTTGTCAACTACCACCATAATAGAGTCATTTTGATTCTGATTTCTGGGCAGTCCAGTAATAAAATCTAAGCTAATCACTTCCATTTCTAGCTAGGAATAGGTAAAGGTTGTAGCAAACCAGCTGGATGTTGATGTTCAGTTTTTACTTGTTGACAGTCTAAACACCTAGTAATGTATTCAGCTACCTCATATTTCAT
Source organism: Pseudotsuga menziesii (assembly GCA_001517045.1). Taxonomy (NCBI): domain Eukaryota; kingdom Viridiplantae; phylum Streptophyta; class Pinopsida; order Pinales; family Pinaceae; genus Pseudotsuga; species Pseudotsuga menziesii. Next base: position 12,665 of record LPNX010185734.1, on the reverse strand, counting down.
ATTAGGCCAAAAATATTCTTTTCTTAGCATGGTTACAGTTTTTTGATAACCTGGGTGTCCTGAATATGGTGTTTTATGGACTTTGTCTAGAATTAATAACTTAACCTTAGGCACATTAAGTACATACAATTTATCTTTAAATAATACAAATTCAACTTCATTTAAACTATAACCTTTTATTAAGCTTTCTGTAGGTTCTTCTTTAGCTGTAATTTGTAACTTCTAATCAATTTCATCTTGTTTTACCCCTTCTTTAAGCTGTTCATTTAAATCATACTCATAAGTGCTGATTGTTGCTGTAAACTTCAGCTTTGTGTTTCTGCTTAATGCATCAGCCACCTTATTTTCCTTACCCTTTATGTGATGGATTCCAAAATCATATTCACTCAAGAGGGCTACCCACCTTGCTTGTCTAGTGTTTAAATTAAGCTGATCTAAAAGATATTTCAGTCCTTTATTATCAGTCATTGAAATAAATTTCCTGCCTACTAAATGATGTCGCCACATTTTTAAGGCGTGTATAACAGTCGCAAGTTCTAAATCATAAGTTGCATAATTCTTTTTGTGAATTTTTAACTTCCTAGACTCATAGGCAATGACATGCCCGTCTTGAGTTAGAACACCACCTAAGCCATCATTACAGGCATCAATGCATACTACGAAGTCCTTATTAGGATCTGCTATTCTTAGAATAGGTGCACTAGTCAATAAGGTTTTTAATTTCTTAAAACTTTCTTCACATTTTGAGTTGCAATCAAATTTCTTGCCTTTATTTTGCAAGGAAGTGATTGGATTTGCTATTCTTGAAAATCCTTCAATAAATCTCCGGTAATAATCAGTAATTCCCATGAAAGACCTAACATCCGTGACATCTTTAGGAACCGGACAATCTTTGATTGCCCGAATCTTTTCTGTATCGACTGAAATTCCTTCCTTAGTCACTACGTGACCTAAGTACTGAATTTCATCCTTAAAGAAGTCAAACTTACTAAATTTCGCAAAGAGTTGTTGTTCTCGCAACTCTTGTAAAACTATCTTTAGGTGTTCTTTATATTCTTCTTCCGTTTTAGAGTAAATTAAGATGTCCTCGATAAACACAACCACAAATTTTTCAAGTACTTATGCATTATATTATTCATTAAGGACATAAAGACAGCTGGGGAATTGGTAAGCCCGAATGGCATTACGACAAACTCGTAGTGTCCATACCTTGTTCTAAAGGCTGTCTTGAAGATATCTTCATCCTTAATTCTTACTTGATGATATCCTGACCTCAATTCCATCTTTGAGAACACCGTAGCTCCACGTAGTTGATCAAACAGATCATCTATGTGGGGCAACAGATATCTGTTTTTAATAGTCATCTTGTTTAGCTAACGGTAGTCTATGCATAGTCGCATAGTTCTGTCTTTGTTTTTAACAAAGATGATCGGTGCTCCCCAAGGAGACACACTAGTTCGAATGTGCTTCTTATCTATTAACTCTCTTAGTTGTGATTTTAGCTCATTAAGTTCTAAAATATTCATTCGATATGGAGCTTTTGAGCTAGGTACCACACCCGGTACCAGCTCAATAGTGAAATCCAATTCCCTCCTTGGAGGTAATGCTGGAATTTCTTCTGGGAATACGTCAGTATATTCTTTTAAAACAGGAATATCTTCTATTTTTAACTTATCTGTTTTAGTTTTACCTTCCTCATCTGTAATAGTTACTGCATAGGATTTACATCCTTTTCTAACAGCTCTTTTAAGATGTAAAGTAGAAATCTGTCTGATTATAGTTTTTTTAGGAATACCCTTAACCTTTACTAGTTGTTCATCACTATTTAAACATGTGAAAGTTTTATCATAACAATTTAAAACTACATTATGCTGCTCTAACCAATCCATGCCAATCAGTAAATCATATGAGCCAAGTGGCAAAACATTAAGCTTAACTGTAGTTTTAAATTCATCCATAAGTAAAGCACATTCTTTCACAAAAAAAGTTACTTTTCTTTTTTCCCTAGTGGCCAATTGAACTAACCAGGAATTCTCAAACTTATCGGCAGACAACTTACATTTTTCCACTATCTGAGGTGCAATGTAACTAACACTAGCTCCTGGATCGATTAAAATGGTTACATGGGTTTGATTAATCATACCTTCTACTTCCACCATGGAAGTTTGATAATCAGCTTGGAGGTTCTCCAAAGCTGCATTTATTCTGGGCATGCTCCTCGCTAGCTCCCCAACGGTCATATCCTCCTACACAGTATGAATATTGCTGACTGACTTTTTTTGGTTTGGACAGACCGAGGCATAGTGCGGACCATTACATTCTCAGCACTTAACAGGATCCTTATGTTCAAAACTCTTGGTAAAATTCCCATGGTTATTTGCAGCTTCCTTGCGCTTAAAATTATTCGAATTATTGGAAGTGCCATTCCTATTTCCATGGAAATTCTTATTGTTAGAATAATTTTTAGTCTTATTATTCTTGAAATTCCTCTGGGGTACAAATTCCTTCTTCTTAAACTCAGGCTGATTGTTATTTTTCTTAGCCTTCCAGTTGGCTAAGCCTTCTTTCTTTCGGTTCTGTTCAAAACAAAAATTAGCCTTCCTCATGGCTTCCTCCAGAGTCTTTGGGTTGTCATACTCAATTCTATCCTTAATATGATACGGTAGACAGCTGAGAAATCGCTTCACTTTAGGTTTCTTGTCTACTAGGTAAGGTACATACCTAAGAAAGCTTAAGAATTTACTGGTTAAATCCTTCATAGTCATTGAACCTAAATTCAATTCATAAAATTCTTTAGCTATTTCTTCGTAATATTTCCCGAACAAGAATTTCTTCTTGAAATACCTTTTAGTGGTACTCCAATTAACTTCTTTTTCCCTGATACCCTTGACTCTCTTCAGATCTTGCCACCATATGTCAGCTTTTCCGGAGAGATTATATATTGCCATCCTTGCCTTTAGCTTATTAAAATAATTGTATATATGAAAATACTTCTTCATCCTGGATAACTAGGACTCTGCTTCCTCCCCTTTTTTGGTCTCTCCATTAAAAGTTGGGGGCTTTATCTTTTTAAACTCCCCCGAAATTTCCTCATATGGTCTTTATTTCTTCTTTATATCATACAAATCAGCCTCACTACTGTCACTAGTAGTATGTTAACTTTGTCTTTCACCGAACCCTTTAGATGATGAACTCCTTTCAGTTTTCGCCAGCTTCATATTTTTAGATCTTCTTTGATGACTAACATCCTCAGATTCTGATCTTCTGCTCCTTCCTTCAGTTTGAAACTTTTCTATTAAAATTTGGTTCAACTCTTCCTGAGCCTTCAAAATCATCTCATTCTTCCTCTTGACTAATTCAATTTTAGTCTTCAAATCTTTTACAGTCTGCAACAGCTCTGAAGTGTTGGCAGTCACATCTTCTAACATAGGTTCTCTGGGCAATTGTCTTGTTTCTGTGTCTGGAGACTCCTCCTGTACATACTCTCCTAGCTTTTCCATACCTGCCTATTAAACTTCAGAAAAAGGAAATTTTTATGTTCTTAACATAAAACAAAATATATGTTCGCATCTTATTTTAATTTACTGTTCTATGAAAACTAGTTGGGTTGCATCAAGGCCTAGTGTTTGAACCTTGTGCTCTGATACCACATGTCAAAATCCCAAATTTTCCGATTTTTTTTTTTTTTAAATACAGCTAAATATCATAATGCCGTCACTAACTGCTTAATTAGTTATATGTTACTAAATTCATTATATGAATGATTTATTTGATTATGTTTATCTTTATAGAAAAGTTCTTTTTCAGTTTACTGACTTGTTTTCTCTTTGCGACCACAAGGTGGAACTGTCATGAAATTCTGGGCTTACTTAGCTTTCGAGCTAATGTAGAAGTTTTCCTTCTCTTACAGACTTACAGGTAATAAGTTCGAGTGCTGCTTGTCAAAATTCTAAAGCATTCAATTATAAGTTCGTCGCACAAAATAACTCAGTAAAGAATATAAATGCTAAACAATTTCCAAAGCTTATCAAGGTAAAATTATTAAATTGTCCTTCTTTTTAAGACTCTAAGGAATTGCGATTCAGTTCTATCAGTATTGGCTGTAACTTTCTTCTTTCTAGTAGATGTAAATTTATAGTTCTTAATGCTTACTGAACTATTTGATGTCTCTTATCGTTCTCAACTGCAAAAATGCCTTAAATCTTTCTTCACAAGCAGTTTTAAGAATGCAGAGTTATTAAGTCAAGGGTCTAATTTAAATTATGTACAAGTATCATTTACGTCACGATGGTATTGGTTACTGTTTGTGATAAGAACATAATGTACCTTGATACGAAGTTTAGGTACTCCTGTTCTCGCTTCCAAGCTTTGAAGTTTTTAAGGGGTTTACCACTTTATTACAAGCTGCCTTTAAAAAGGTTTACATTAGTGTTTAATGATTTGAATTTCTATGCACATAATTTTCTTGGGAACTATTATCTATTTTAAGGCCAATATATTGTTAATAGTTAGGTGCCAAGTTTCTTTAACATTTTAAGACTTACTATACTCAATTACAAACTTTATTAGTTTAATAATTATACAATCAAGCAATTGAGATTAACTTTAACAAAAGGATATTTATCATAGAATGATTCTATAACTTCCTTTATAACATCCTATAGTATACATTCATATTAGAATTATAGTTATTGGTTGAGCTATTACTTTATATTGCATAAAGAAGGTGCAAAGTGTGAAAACAAGAGGGCAAAGAATAAACCATTTTCATGATCAGTTTGTAGTTCAACCTTGTTTTAAAGTTCTATAACATTTATTAAATGCCTCCTTTACTTTCTTTTATGAGCTAGGGTAAGTATTGTTTACATAGCATAGAGAGAAAGGTCATAAAAAGGACCACGCCATGATGAAAATAGGGTTAAACTTGATTTTTAAGTTATATGAACACCAAAATTTATAAAGCAAGGCTCGTAATACTTCCCCACGATTTTGATGATTGTCAAGGCAAGTTATTAAAGTAATGATTTGTAATTACGATGTATCTTGCATGCTAGGTTAATAAATGGTACGATAATTATGTTGGGACCTTCGATTTGCCAATAATCAGAAATGATACTCTTGATTTGTCAAAGCTCGTCGGGACTATGTAACTGTACCCACTGCATGCAAAAATTTGGATGAAGTTCATGGCATCACTAGAGCCAAGTGATCCGTGAATAAAGGACTCTCACTTTCGAACCCTAAGCTCATTGTTTCAACATGGTTTTCAGTCTCTTGCCACTCTGTAACTATGCTCCTATCTGCATTGTCGCTTACCTTAATTGCCGGTAGTCTCCCTTCATGCTGTTTCTATTTGTGAGCTTACCCTGAATGCTTGACAGAGAAGTGCTGTCACGAAACTATTTATTACTTGGGTTTAGGTTTCTGAGACTTCCTCCAGGGTTTCACCTTCATAGCTAGCTCCATTTAAAACCTTTCGACTCCAATAGGGATTTTCTTCCTCCTTGGCCAGGTACTGAGAGTAGTGGCCTTGCGTTTCAGAGTTGTTGGGCGTAGGGTTTCACCATAAAATAGTTTTATTTTGGCTGGATGTAAAGTGACGACCTGAGCGTAGTTGCTTATTGTGCTAGCTACTTCTATATTCAGTCGATGTTGGTTGTTTAAGGTGATAGCAAAATCCTTCTCTTTTGCAGCAGATGAAGGGTTTCCTTCTCCTCGCATTGGTGGTCACTTTACTGCTCATGGGTGGTCGTGCTTCGATAAAAATCTAGGTAAGAATTATTTATTTCGAAAATCATTATCATTGCAGTTTATTTTCAATTCACAGTTATTTATTTTGTAACAAGTTTTTAACACTTTCGTTCTCCTTGTTTGCAGGTGTTGGCCTGTCTCCCTCTGCACGGTTTGGTATGAAGCTGAGGCACCTGCTTGTTGGTTCATGGGTAAGCCCTGGGTTATCCATGGAACTTCCTCCTTGTTTGGTCCCCTATGGTTCCTTTATCAGTCGGCCGCTGTGGACTACAAAACCCTTGTGGTTTTGGTTTATTTGGTTGACTGGTTCGTTGTTTGTTGTTGAAGTTAAACCCTCCACTTGATGCGGGCCCTTGGCTTAGGCTGTGACTGTATAAGTTGGTTTTTATTCCTGTTTCTATGTATATATAAATGTAAATGATGGAAAGGTTGTAAAATCCTCACTTTGTAGATTTTGTTTAAGGCCTAGAGGCATTAAAGAGTTAGACTCTCTCCGTTTAAAGTCTCTATTGTATATTTTGATACTCATAGGGTTTTACCCTAACTCGACAGTATAAGTAAAATATTTACAGCTTCTTTAAAATTATGTTTAATTTATGTTGCTCTACTGTAAATGGTTTGATTGTTATTTACAATGTGTAAAGATTGGTTGAGCTCAGTAAATCGAGCCTGATATTATTCTGTTGGTTTATTTTCTATGCATTAATGCATTTGATTCTTACCCTGTAATATTATTTACATTTTACTTACTAGGGTTTCTGCATATTGTTTTTATATTATTTAATTACTCTATTTTAATAAAGTTATAAAAATTGTTTTATACTTGTTAGCCTTTTGAATATAAGTAATTAATGTTCTTACGGTGTATCTGTGTAACTAATAGATTACCGCCTTTAAGGTATATAATTTATATTTAATTGATATATATTCNAGTATTTAATTACTCTATTTTAATAAAGTTATAAAAATTGTTTTATACTTGTTACCCTTTTGAATATAAGTAATTAATGTTCTTACAGTGTATCTGTGTAACTGACAGATTACAGCCTTTAAGGTATGTAATTTATATTTAATTATTAAACTCATATTGAGAAATGTGTGTTGTTTTACTTATAACAAATCATGTTTTACAGTTGTACGCATTATCTATATATTTAGTTTATTTATAGATATATAAAGAGATAGTATTTTTATTGTTGTATTCTAGTACTTTCTGCACTAAATAATTTATAGAAATATTTTATGTATTCTATATTATCCTGTTTATATTAAATACTAGTATTTATAGAATAAAAGAATAACACCTAACTATGTTCTCTGTTTATTTAACCTTTTGTGAAGGATAGATTAGTAAATGCAGATTGTGTTTAAGCTCTAGCTGGATAATAATAATAAAGACAAAATGAATTGATTCCATTACCAATCATAAATAAAATCTAAGACCAGATTGGTTTAACTGTAGAATTAAATCAATGTTTAACTATTCTTACTTTCAGTTTTGTTGCTGCTATACCTATAGTAGTTAAATTACCCTAAACTGGAAGAAATAAACTATAAAGTTAAAAAGTATGTTTATTTAGTCTAATCCTACTTTAGTGTAGCTATTATATTCTTCTCTTTGGTTTAAAAATAAATAATAGGATTACTGAAGGTAAATACTGTATAAAGAATAGTTTTATCTACTAACACATACTAAAGTCAGTAAAAAAAATGATATTTCTTCTCATAATAGATAATAATAAAAAACATTATATTATTCATGCTAACATCATAATCTACATTTGCATCATACTAACTTCATTTATGTAATTTCACCACCTGTGCTGGAGTACGATCTGGATCACTCCAAATGAGGAAAAACACAGGTGGGGTTTGATTCTCATTAAGCATAAATTCATTACTAAACAAACTGAGTTATCCTATCCTCTCAATTTCTTCATCATAACTACAACTACGTCATTCAATCATACACAGATAATAATATAGGAATTAAATAATAACAGAACCTGTTCTTAGAGCTTGAACGACAACAGCAATGGGAGGCCGTTCTTCCCTACCAACTCCTGGAGAGCGCTCAAACAGTGAATCCTCAGGACCCCCGAGCTTGCTCTAGTCTCCCTGGCTAGAACTAGGTGCATCAATGATAAAGTACAAGTCCTGAGACTCAATACCAGTCCTGAACTTATCAGTAAATTCCTCTCAGCTAGCAAGCTGTATCAGACCAAGTTACTGCAGTTTCTCTCTCAGAACATCTTCCTTATAGTTTTTCCCTTTTCCCCAATGAATTCCTTGAAGTGCATTCCTCCTGAATGATTCTTTTCATGGAAACTATGTGAGCAGCCCCAGCTCTCTACATTGTGTACTTTTAAAAGATTTCCTAGGTCTTTTTGGGTTGGTTGTCATTTATTGAGCCACCTGCTCTGATCCCACTTTCTTGCGGGATGATGACCCCAAATATAGGGAAGTTTCCACCTACAACCTAGGAAGTGTTTGAGGATGTTGCCACTTGTCTTTTGCTATCCACCTAGTTCCTTCCACCAATTTGACCAGTAACACTCTTATTAACAGCTCTCCCAAGATGAACTGTCTCCACTTTTTATTTATTAATAATAAAATATTCAGAAATACATTCCACTTCTTTTGACTCTACTGAGTCATCAGTTCCTACTTAGCATTAAATTTAACATAATTTCTTAGGAATTCAAATTAAAACAATTAACATTATTTTACAAAATTGGGGTATGTGACATGCACAACAATGTATAACTATAAGAATTGAAGTAGTAATCAACATTACAACATCTTAATTAAAACACAAGAATAAGTACAACTGGAAGTAAGATGATATAATGTAAGAACAGCTTACGACCAAACAGTGGTACAATTAGTGTACGTTATATTCCGCAAGTTGAATAATGTTTCGTTTAGGTAGTTTTTACTAGCCTAATAAAAAAAAAATTTAAATTTTGGGGACATTAAAAGTGGTATCAGATCCCAATTTCAATACTAAGAGATTTATGGGTGCACTAAGCATTTACTGTAAAGAAAATAAAGTATGTTATTAATTTTGTTACTAACAGAAAATTTTCCTGTTATTTAAAATTTTTGAAATTTCAAGGAACGTTTTACCGAACAGTTTAGTTTATGAATATTGAGGAAGATAACAGCCATCAAGGAAAGATGAACACCCCCACTGCAGAATAAAAATTGGTGGTGGAGCAGAATTCTGATATTTTAAAGACTATACATAGTCTTCAAGCAGAATTGTGAAGTCTTAGAGAAGATAGTCTAAACAAAAGAAAATAACAACAAGTTGTAAATGAATAATTATTGAGTAATATGACCGGAGGAAGCCCGCAGGGTAAACCTAATCAGTCCACAAACAACTCCAAAAGAGAGTCGTACCATAAATGGGCCAGTAACCCAAAAGAAGAAGAAAAATAGGAATGTACCCCTGAAGCACCGAAAGGATATCATCACAGTATTTCCAGTGATGACTCTTTTTTTCCTCGAAGAAAGAAACAAAGAAGCAATGACAGTCTTTAGGGGGAGTATATAAAATTAAGATCCCCAACATGAGATCAACTCGGATGGTTTTCTTATGAAAGTAAACATGAACATCCTACGTTTAGGATTGTACAGTATACTTATCGGCATGGACTGGTTGGAACAACACCATGTCATGCTCAATTCCTTACAGAAGTCAATCTTGTGTACTAATATCCAAGGGAACCAATTGAAGGTTCAGGGAGTTCCAAAGAAAGTTTCTGTAAGGAAAATATCTTCCTTATAAGCAAAGAAATACATCACGAAAGGCTACAAGTTTTTTGTAGTAAGCATATGAGAGATAGAGTTTCGAAGAGAACAATGCATAGAAGACTTCCATGTTCTTGAAGAATTCAAGGATGTGTTTCCCAAGGAAATCCTAGGATTACCTTCGAACCGAGGCCTAGACATTTCCATCGAACTGACCCTAGGATCAGTTCCAACTTCCAAAGCCCCTTACCGCATGAGTGCACCTGAGTTGGTGGAAATCAAACTGCAGTTGCAAGAGTTGATAGAGAAAGGGTATACCTGACCCAGTGTGTCTCCTTGGGGAGCATCGATATTGTTAGTAAAGAAGAAATACGGTATGATGCGGATGTGCATCGATTACCGTTAGTTGAACAAAATGACTATAAAGAACCATTACCCACTCCATAGGATCGATGAGTTGTTCAATCAGGTAGGAGGAGCCAGGATATTTTCAAAGATTGACCTACGATCCGAGTACCATTAGGTATGGATTCATCATGAGGATATTCACAAAAAAACCTTTTTTACAAGGTATGTGCACCATGAGATTGTAGTGATGCCATTCGGGTTGACCAATGCACCCACAAACTTTATGTGTATGATGAATAGCATATTCAGTAGGTATCTGAATAAGTTTGTCCTAGTCCTTATAGATGACATACTGGTTTATTCCAAGAATAAAGAAGAACATGAAGAATACCTTTGCATAGTACTAAAACTGTTGAGAGAACACCATATTTACGCTAAGTTCAGTAAATATGATTTTTACAAACCACAGATACAATACTTAGGTCACATTATCTCTGAGAGAGGGATAGGTATGGACCCGAAAAACATTAGACCCATAAAGGATTGGTCTACCTCTACTAGTTTCACTAACATTAGGTCCTTTTTTGGATTAGCCAAATATTATCGAAAGTTCATTGAAAAATTCTTGAGGATTGCTTTCCCCATGACCTCTTTGCAGAAAAAAAAAAGTAAGTTCTTATGGACCCCTAACTATGAAGACAGTTTTCAGAATCTTAAGCAGCTTTTGATGACCGCACTGATGTTACAAATTGTGGATCTCGATGGGAATGTCCTTGTTTTCACAGATGCAAGTAAGGAAGGACTTGGAAGAGTCCTCTTGCAGAATGATCATGCGATCTGTTATGAATCACGTAAGTGAAAATGGCATGAGCAGAATTTCCCTGCGCACGATCTTGAGTTAGCTGTCATCATCTACACTTTCAGGATGTGGAGGAACTACCTCATGGGAAGGAATTTCATTCTGAAGACAAATAATATGAGTTTGAAATATTTATTCGATCAACTGGATCTAAATGCAAGCCAAGCCAGGTGGTTGGATTTACTTACTGAGTACTATTTTGAGCAAAAGCACATTAAGGGAAAAGAGAATAAGGTTTCTATTGATTTGAGCTGACGAACTCATATGATATATGAGGTGACTTTGCATCAAATCGATACATATTTGTATGAGAGGATTAGAGCGGCTAACAAAGTTGACCCCTTCTATGTGGAAATAATCTAGAAAGACTAGGTGGACAAGTTGTTTCAACAACAAAAATAATATAGGGTAGATAAATCCAAGGATCGTTTGTATGTTTCAGAAGTACTGGGGCATTCGTTCCATCATCCTCATGGAATTTCATTGGGCACCCTACTCTGAGCACCTGCAATATCAAAATATGATATCCGCTGTCAAGAGACACTTTTTATGGCCTAAGCTAAAGGCCGACATTGCGATGTTCCTCATGAAATGTCAGGAATGTCAGCTAGTCAAATATGAGCATCAGCATCCGGCGGGATTACTGCAGCCGTTACCCATTCCATAATGGAAGTGGGAGGTCATTAGTATGGATTTCATCATCAGTTTACCAAAAAGTAAGAAGAAAAATGATTATGTTTTTGTGGTCATCGACAAGTTGTTGAAAGCACCACACATCATTTATGTGAAGTCAACCTACAAGGAAGTGAACATTGCTGATATCTTCTTGAATGAGGTATTTAGATTGCATGGGATACCCAAGGAAATTATATCGGATCGAGATGTTAATTTTACAGGAAACTTCTGGAGATCTTTATTCTTCAGATTGGAGACACATTTGAACTTTAGCACTACCTATCACCCACAGTTAGACAAGAAGACAGAAAGAATAAACCAGATTGTTGAGGGCATGCTTAGAATGCATGTCATGAACAACCCCATGAAGTCGAAGGATTACCTGCATCTCATAGAGTTTGCATATAACAATGGTTATCAGACTTCCACCAACATGAGTTCCTTTGAGGTACTCTATGGACAAAAGTGTAGAACAATGGTTACTTGGGATAGCCCATTGGATCGGCTCATGTTAGCTCCTGATTTGTTGATGGACTTGGAACAGTTGGTTACCAACACCCATGTGAACCTTAAAGAAGCACAAGACTGCCAGAAACATTACACAGTTTGAAAAAGAAAATATAAATCCTTTCAAATAGGCGATCATGTTTACTTGAAAGTAAAATCCAAACGAAGCTCTTTGATCTTGGGTTGGTGTGGTAAGTTAGCACCTACATTTTGTGGACCTTTTGAAATAATAGCTAAGAAATGGCCAATGGCATATGAACTAGCGTTACCCACACATGTAAGAGTACATAATGTTTTCCATGCATCTTTGTTAAAGAAATATATTTATGATACTAAACATCTTGTTTGTTGGTCCATATTGCAGGTGGACCTGAAGGGGAGTTTTTCCTTGAGCCTATTCATATACTAGACAAGAGAGAAGTGCAGCCTCGAAAGAGCACCATATTCAAGTTGAAAGTGCAATGGAAGCACTTTGAGGCTGATGAGGCTACTTGGGAGAATGAATCCACCATGAGAAAGGCTTACCCCTCCTTGTTTCATGATGTCATTCCGAGTCCCTAGAACACCAGGGACAGTGTTGTTCTAAGCGGGGAGGGATGTAATATCTCGAATTTGGGACCTAACACTTATAGGCATGTGCCTATTAATTATGATGTTGACTTCATATTTTATTTTGATATATTGGGTCGAAGGCCCCACTGCATATGAACATGATGATTTTTTTATATATTGGGAGTAAGGCAATTGTTGATGATATATATATATACAT
>LPNX010185725.1:107447-302260 GCA_001517045.1 Pseudotsuga menziesii | reverse complement strand
ATACAAATTCCGGTGGACCGGGCCGCAACCGGTAAACCCTTGTTGTTACTTTGACCTACGGTAGCCGGACCGTAAACCGGACGGATTCCCTATACCAAAAAATCAGCGAGCTAGTTGGGAACGCTGATTGGGTAGAATCCCTTACTGTTGCCGCCTGCGAATCTCCAGGCCTCAACAGGCTCAACTCCTACATTCAGAGAAAAAAATTAGCACAGATTTACAAACAAAACTTGTTGCAACTAAAGAGTTGAAAAAATGGAGGAATGATAAAAAAGAAATCAAGTGTCACTAAATGAAGAGATTGAACTCCAACTTAGGGATGCTCGAGTTGAAAAACCATTTTAGTGATGTAATCCCCTGTAAGTAATATCATGGAATCTTGAAACCCTATATGTCAATCACAGGTTGGGTGATTGCAGATGGAGGACCAGATCTTGCGAATGTATGTATAGAATGCCATTAATATTACAGAAACAATACTGCACAGTCTAGTAAAAATATATGATTCTCTTGCAGAAAGAAGGAACCACTCAGATTTATGTCAAAAGTATCTTGTCAACCGTTTTTGTGTGTTCCTTTTTACAGAACTAGTGGAGTAAGCACTATACTCCACTATCATGAAAACTTTAAATCCTATCAAATGCCAATCATAGGTAATTGGGTGATTGTGGATGGAGGATTGTATGTAATTTATGTATATACAGAGTGGAATTCATATAATTGCATAAAATATCTGCACAAAAGATCATGTGTTTATAAAAAAATTCAGTGATAATAAGATTCAGAACATCTAGTCAAGCCCTCAACGCTAGATTTAGGAAACCAAGAGACTTCAGCATGTCACTAATTTTATTAAAAAATAAAATACAACCAAACCATGTACTTGAACATGTATTTAACCAACCTCATTTGAAGCAATTTCTTAAGAACATAAAATCAATTCCTTGATAAATATCTACTAAGAATTGTTTCATTCCAAATGAACATGTAAAGATGCATATCATTTGTTTAATATTTGTACAAGATTTTGATGTCTACTATAAATGATGCTAATACCAGTACAATATGGTTGAAGGTGTGAATATTTTATACCCTACCATAGGAAGTCAGATTTATGCACCCTTTATAAGGTGGGTGAAGGTGGGTGAATGTTCCTGCCTTAAGAATCTGGACACGCTGAAGGAAGTAATGTGTGTCCTAACTCAGAAATAGGGATGTCCTAAGGAATCTGGGAATTATAGAAGCCTTGAAAAGTAGCACTAATCAGAACCACGATCATTAATAATTTAATAGGTCATGTACAAACCTGAGATATTCCAATAGCCTCAGCATAGGCAACAACCGTCTAATGAGAATTCTGGGCAACATATATGTCCTAACCAAATCATTTACAACAATGTTGGGCCATATATCTTCATTCATGTCAATAACAGATCTATTGGCGCATTCATCATGAATTAGACTTGTAGCATCCCTAATCAACAGTAAGAAGTGGTTCCAAAACATATCAAAATCCTATAGCAGCATATGCCCTAAAACAGATGTTTAAATATGTCTGAAAACGGGGTAAATGATGATTCTTAGATACCAATCAATGGTTTATTTGGAATGATGGTATGGCGTAAAAACTACAACATCAGTGCTCCCATCCTCTCAGACTTGCCAAAGCATGAAATCTGAGGAAATTAGATCCATCTAAGCACGTTTTCATGTAGATCACCATCTGTAACAATATGCTTCAGGTTTATGGTATATATTTCACTAAATTGTTTGGTAATTAGGCATGTATGAATACCTCATCCTTAATAAGAAGTCCATAGATGTTGGAGAAATTTATGAAAAGGTTTAATCAACACTGGAAGGCAATCTAGCCGCACTCCCAGCCCAAAGCGCAATGAATCCTTTCTAATGCATACAAAGAAAGAAATGGAGAATAGAAACTTGATCGGGAAAATAGGGTACTAGAAGCATTTCACTAATTCGTTATCCCTAAGTTACTGAAATGTATTTTCAAAGGGAAAAGGGCTAGCCTCGAGTAACTCTAGTATAATTAAAATAACATCAACAACTTTCAAATAAGAAACTCCCAAAAATCCATGAAAAATGCTCAAAATTACACTAAAATGTACCAAATTGAAGGGAAAACAACCTTGTCTAAAAAAAATTGTGTGGTGAAGGTGACATTACCTAATATTATTTTGGAGGCCAACTAGGTACCTAATACTACACCCATATAACACATCTTTGTCTGAATGAGCTATTATGAAACTTGGGAAACCTATATTTCAACCATAAAAGACTAATGAATGTGGGCCAAAGGCTTGAGGAAAATTTTCAAGAACTATTGGCCAAGATTTGGAGCTTGGTCAAGTTTGATACTGGGAAAAGATTAGGATTGGTTGTAGATATCACCTTATATTACAAATATCCTTGATCCAAGCATAAGTGAGAGAAAAAGGCTTCAACACAACTCTTCAATTTTGCGTAATTACTTGGGGCCTTGTGCCAAGTATTTTAGCAATTCCCATGTTAAGGGACTTCATTGGAGACAACACAATCTTGTTCCAATGACCAAAATAAACACCGAAGTGCCTTGCATGAACGAGTTGTCAAGACACCACAATGAGACCAAGGAGCACCTAGGAAATGGCAGAGTCAGTAGCATGCAACTTGCACATGCACTCATGGAACACATGCATAGCACTCATCAACACAAATTAGACATCATTTGAAACAAAAATCAAACATGGCATGATTCTATACAAGCATGTAGTCCCGAGCTGGTAGGGAACCTACCAAATCTTTTTTATACATAATTATGTCCACACCATTCTAGGAAGATTACCATCACAAGTTTGTACTTCTAGATTATTTTAGAAATTCTATAAATAGGCATTAGATTCTTTTCCAAGTGGCATTTTGATTTTTAAAGTTTCTTGTATAGGTTATTCATATTCTTTTCACATCTCTTCTTAGATATTTTTTGTTGATGTATATGTAACTTCGGAATGTATTTCATCTGTATTTCTTATATATTGTAACCCGATTTTTATTTCGGGATGTACTTGAGTTATTTCATGCCCTGATGTTCCTATCGAGAAAGTCTATAATGTAAACAAGTCATGTCAAGTCATTGTGGGTAACCCTCCTATTGTCTAAGGGTTAAAGTCCCCGCATTTCTGGAGCACTAGGGTTATTAGACTCTCCTAGTGAGGTCGGCCCTAGTAGGGTTTTAGTCATGTTAGGATTAGTATAAATAGAGAGCTGGACTCTCTATTTATCACAAAACTCATACACACTCAAGTGTAGGACATAGTTGAGGAAGGAGAAGACACTGGGGCTAGATAGAAAGAAGGTTACTGTTGTCGGGAGATCACTTACTATTTTGGGTTCTACTTTTGGTGTCGATTCTATCTCTAAGGAAGTTGCATGGTTTTCACCATTTATGGTTTCCCCAAGGATAAACACTGTGTTCATTGTCTCTTGTGTTTGATTTTTGTGCTTGTTATTCTCTCAGTTAAATATCCTAATATAATGCTAGCTTAATGATGAAATTCTAACATGGAATCAGAGCTAACCTAAGAAGAAGACACTGTGCAGCTGCGGGAACTAGGGATTCCTAGTTTGTGGACCTTCCTCCATATATTTTCAAAAAAATTAAGGTGGAATAACTGTCCTCCATAGGGCGCATATTTCTATCAAAGCAGAATCCAATTCTGATGTTTTTTAGTTTTGGACTCGACACTACTGCCAAAAATTAGGGCTTTTCACAGAAGAGGAATTTTTCAGTGAGCCCAGGATTGGATTGATCTCCTCCCCAAAATCGAAGTTAGGGATCAAATTCAAAGCATTTGGTTGGACAGAACTCCAGAAAAGCAAAACCCTAATTTGCTATTGAACCAGCACTGCAAGATTTCAGCTCCAAATCTAGATCCGACATCTTGACCTGGTAAGATATAAATATTTTGTATTTCCATTTGAGGTTCTCAGTTTAAGATGTCTCATCTACCAAGCTTGATGAAAATCTTGAGGGAGCTTATAACTTCCGAGCCTAGAAGTATAGGATCTCCCTGGTCCTGGAAGAAAATGAGTTGGACTCCTATATTAATGACGAGGTTCCAGTTCCAGAGGGAGATGAGGCTAAGGCCTTGCATAAGAAGCAATTGGTTATGGCAAAGAGAATCATTGCTGATTCTATCAAGGATCACCTCATACCATAGGGGTCCTCCCTCAAGACACGTAAAGCTATGTTTGATGCCCTGACCAAATTGTTTGAAGGGAAGAACATAAATAGGAAGATGACTCTGAGAAACCAATTGAAGAATGTGAAGATCCAGAATGTTGAGACTATTCAGTCTTATTTTACAAGGGTTTCTCATATCAAGGAGCAGCTAGAAGTAGTATATGAAGAAGTGGAAAATGCAAAGATTGTGTTGACCACCTTGAATGGTCTCCCTAGATCATGGGACTCTTTCATTCAAGGGATCTGTGCCAGAAAGAAGTTAGTCAATTTCAGTAGACTGTGGGAAGAATTCTCTCAAGAAGAATCTCGGATAGCAGCTCAAGAAGAGAAGATGGGAAGTGAAGATCAAGATCTCACAGTTCACTCCAAGAAAACCAAAAGGAGCCATAATCACTCCAAAGGTAAGATCTCACACTATAGAAAAGATCTAACTACTATTAGATGTTACACATGTGATGAGAAAGGCCACATATCCAAATTCTACCCTAACAAAAGAAACCTAAAGAAGAAGGGAAACAAGAGAAGACATCATGCTCATGCTGCAGAGGATGATGAACCTTCTACAAAGAGAATCAGACAAGAAAGTGATGATTCTTCAAGTGAGGAAGAATATGTACTAATCTCTGGTCTCACAGGAACTATTTCACATGGAAGAAATGATTGGCTCATAGACAATGGTGCTTCCAAGCACATGACGGGATTCAAAGAATCATTTGTGAAGCTATCTGAACATGAGTCACCTCACAAGGTGAAACTTGGGGATGACTACCAGCATCCAATAAAAGGTAGTGGTGAATCCTCCTATAAAATAGATTCTAGAAAGTCTTTAAAGATGAAGATTGTATTATTTGTTCCAGGACTAAAGAAGAACCTCCTCTCCATATCTGCATTGGATGCAAAAGGAATGAGGGTTGCTTTTGTAGATGGCCAAGTTCTTATGTTGCCAAAGGGAAATACTTTTGACGATGCAATAGTGATTGGAGAACAAGAAGGAGGTCTATACAAGTTGAAGGGCCAACCAGATCAAGCTTTGGTTCATGACACAGTAGAACCAAATGAACTTTGGCATAGAAGGCTTGCACATGTGCATTACAGAGCACTACCACTTGCAAGCAAAGCTGTTGAAGGTCTTCCAAAAATACAAGCAAAACATGAAGGGGTCTGCAAAGGATGTGCAAAGGATGTGCGAAAGGAAATAACACAAAGAAGACATTTCCAAGTAGCCAGAGCAAAGCAAAAGGAATCTTGGAAATCATCCACTCTGATGTATGCGGACCAATGTCATCAAGATCACTAAGCGGGTATGTGTACTATGTTTCCTTTATTGATGGCTTTTCTAGGAAGACATGGATTTACTTCATGAAGAATAAAGATGAAGTGTTCAGTAAGTTCAAGGAATTCAAAGCCTTGATCAAGAACCACACTGAAAACAAGATCAAGACTTTTCGATCAGACAATGGTGGAGAATTCACTTCAAATGAGTTCAATGAACTATGTAAAGACTCAGGGATTAAGAGGGAGTTGTCCACCCCTTATAATCCACAACATAATGGAATTGTAGAAAGGAAGAATAGAACCATCATGGAAGCTGCAAGAGCCATGCTTCATGATCAAGGAATTAACCACACCTATGGCATCAAACTTGAAGCTATTGGGTGATGCTTCATTAGAGACAGTTGATGCCATGATGTATCGTCAGATGATTGGGTCCTTGGTGTACCTGACGAACATGAGACCATATATTTGCTTTGTTGTGAACACCTTGAGCCAATAATTGACAGATCCAAGACATGTTCACTTGACTACTACAAAGCATATTCTGAGGTACCTAAAAGGTACGATTGATTATGGGCTCAAGTATAAGACTGATCAAAGGATTAACCTGGAGGGTTATGTTGATTTAGATTGGGTAGGAAATGCCATCGATAGGAAGAGCACTTCAGGGTGTTGCTTCAGTATGGGATCAAGAGTGATCTCGTGGTTTAGCAGGAAGAAATCCTGTGTGGAACTGAGTACAGCTAAAGCAGAGTATGTTGCAGCCTGTTTAGCTAGTTGTGAGGCATTATGGCTGAGGAAGCTACTATCTGATTTATTTTATCTCTAGTTAGATGCTACTTGTATATACTATGAAAACCAGAGTTGTGTAAAGTTGTCAGAGAATCCAGTATTCCATGACAAGTCGAAGCATATCGAGATCAAGTATCACTATATCAGGGATATGGTGTAGAGAGGAGCAGTGAAACTCTAGTATGTTGGGACGGACGAATAGATAGATGATGTGTTGACTAAGCCATTGGCTAGGGTGAAGTTTGAGTGCTTCAGGGAAAAGCTTGGTGTTCTCCAGATCGAGATTCCTCCCAAGAGGAAGTGATGTGTCCGTGCTATGCCATTTTGACATGGTGAGAGGATTAGTTCCTTCCATGGTCAGATATAAGTGTTGTGCCCTTCCGACATGGTGAGAGGATTGGTTCCTTCCATGGTCGGATGTAAGAGTTGTGACATGGTGAGAGGATTGGTTCCTTCCATTGTCAGGTGTATGTGATGATCCCACATCTAGCATGAAAAAGGGTTGGCTCTGTGAAGACTCATCTAGTATGAAAAAGGACTAGATCTCTGAATAATCATCTAGTATGAAAAAAGACTAGCTCTGAGTAGGTCCCACATCTGGTATGAAAAAGGACCAGCTCTATGATGCCACATCTAGTATGAAAAAGGACTAGCTCTGTGAAGACTCATCTAGTATGAAAAAGGACTAGCTATGAGTAGGTCCCACATCTGGTATGAAAAAGGACCAGCTCTGTGATGCAACATCTAGTATGAAAAAGGACTAGCTCTGTGAAGACTCATCTCATATGAAAAAGGACTAGCTTTGAGTAGGTTCCACATCTGGTATGAAAAAGGAACGACTCTATGATGCCACATTTAGTATGAAAAAGGACTAGCTCTATGATGCCACATCTAGTATGAAAAAGGACTAGCTCTATGATGATACATCCAGTATGAAAAAGGACTGGCTCTATATAGGTTTCTATGACGAGAAGAATCAAGAGATAGAACCTGTGATGATGACTCAGTGATGATCTAGATCCAGTGATGATGATTCAGTAGTGATGATCCAGATCCAGTGATGATGTCCAGTGATGATCCAGATCCGATGACTTGAATATGAAGATGACTTGAAGATGAAGAAGACTTGAAGATGACGAGGACTCGATGATGATCCAGAAGATACAGAGAAGAAGACTTGTGCTGAAAATTGTGTCGAAATAATACCTTCCTAGTTAAGAGGTAGTGTTGATGTATATGTAACTTCAGAATGTATTTCACTTGTATTTCTTATATATTGTAACCTGATGTTTATTCCAGGATGTACTTGAGTTATGTCATGCCTCGATGTTCCTATCAGGAAATTCTATAATGTAAACAAGTCATGTCAAGTCATTGTGGGTAACCCTCCTATTGTCTAAGGGTTAAAGTCCCCATAGTTCTAGGGCACTAGGGTTATTAGAATCTCCTAGTGAGGTTGGCCCTAGTAGGGTTTTAGTCATGTCAAGATTAGTATAAATAAAGATTTGGACTCTCTATTTATCACACAACTCATACACACTCAAGTGTAGCGCATAGTTGAGGAAGGAGAAGACACTGGGGCTAGATAGAAAGAAGGTTACTGCTGTCGAAAGATCACTTACTATTTTCGGTTCTACTTTTGGTGCCAATTCTATCTCTGAGGAAGTTGCAGGGATTTCACCATTTATGTTTTGCCCAAGGATAAACATTGTGTTCATTGTCTCTTGTTTTTTATTGTTGTGCTTGTTATTCTCTCAGTTAAAGATCCTAATATAATGTTAGCTTAATGATGAAATTCTAATATTTTTTATACCCTTTGATTTCAAAATTCAACGTAGTCGTATCCAAGCATTTTCTTGTCTGATGATCCATTCACACACCTCTATTCTATGTTGTTTGGTTATTTCAAATAATCCAACATATCTTTTTAGGAAACTAGTACATCTAGTGTCAAAAAACTTCTTCTGTAACCTTAGATTATCTTTAATTTTTGTTTCTTACCTAAATTTACTGCGAGGATATAGATCAATGGTATTAGAATAAAATAATCATGCTCTTACCATATTTGTTAAGTGTTTTCAAAGCAACTGTTCACATTGTTGAAGTCACGAGTAAATTTAAATCAATAGAGCTCTGCTCCATTTAATGAGTTGTAGTAGCTAACTGAATTGTGGTAGCAACATCCACATTGTGTTGAATGCATATTTGGACAGGGTTAGGTTATTAAAAGCACATGATTCACCTTACACCTTCTTTATCTAGTTCAACATTGTTGCTAGTAACAAATACCAATTAACAATAGTTTAAGTGCTATAGCAATTCCCCGAGCGTCTATCAAATCCATGGTTGATGAAGCTTTGCAATGTTAGAGAGATGAGATATATGATTAGCTAGTGAAACTCATGATATGTTTTCACATCTCCTTTACCTCCATTAACGTACAGAAGTGGATTATGTGATTCACACTTCAAAATCCAAGTCAACCAAGATATTTTACAATTTGAGGGTAAGATTAACAAAAAATCCATGGAGAAGTTGTTTGAGAATATCAAAGCCTATTTTGATGATAATTTATTCACGAATGTGAATAAAAATGCATTTTCTACTCGAGATATTATACCTATAGCATTTTTTTAGTGGGGGAATCATATAACAGGAACTATATCAACAAATATCATCCCATTGATACTTAGAGTAGGTTTGTTAAGGCCTTATACAAATCATTTTATCCTTTGAATTATTATAAAGATAAATATATCAAGTGGCAATGTGTGCTTGAATATATTGATAAGTTTCCATAATCTCATGGCATGTTTAAGCATCCACAACTCAAAACATGATAAGAACCTCAAAGTGTTCTTGCATCCTATATCTAGTGAAACTTATAATTATTAAATACTAATTTCTTGGGTGGTGTGTATCATTTGCAAACAAGACTGAGGGAAAATTCAAGGAAAAGTAGCATGCCAAGGATCAATTTATATCTCAATGCAATAAAGATTCCAAGACCAAAGGTTCTAGTAAATAATCAATTGGAATTTTTGGCACCAAGCTGAGTGACATTGTAAGATAATGTGTTGCAAGCTCAAGGTAAAGGTGGATGGTTTGACTAGAAGTAGAAGAAGCAAACTTGGAAGTGGCACAAATTGTAGAAATAAACCACTCACCCAAATCAAGAGTGTTGTGGAGCGAAGACACTTTTTCGATAGGAATAGTCTACATCCATGACAATGCAGTATTAAGGTAAGTAGAAAGTTGGATATATTTGAAAAGTGACCTATTTTTCTATCCCAATTGCATCAGCCAATCCAATTGAACTCAAGGAGGAAAGAAGAAACATTTTTATTTGCATATGTGGGTCAATAAATACCATTCCAATTGACAATGGATAATGGAAGTAAGAAAAACATGATCATGTTGGCTTAAAAACTCTACACCACTCTCAACATTGTATTATTGGCTATTTGACCAAGGGAAAATAAATATGCATCACTAAGAAATGTAGAATTTAATACTAGATCAAATTATTTTGAGATAAAAATATCATGTGATAAAAGGTTATTAAAATATCATATGTTTATAAAAAAATCAGTGATAATAAGATTCAGAACATCTGGTCAAGCCCTCAAGGATGGATTTAGGAAACCAAGAGACTTCTACATGTCACTAATTTTATTAAAAAATAAAATACAACCAAACCATGTACTTGAACATGTCTTTAGACAACCTCATTTGAAGCAATTGCTTAAGAACATAAAATCAATTCCTTGAAAAATATATACTAAGAATTGTTTCATTCTAGACGAACATGTAAAGCTGCATATCATTTGTTTAAGCTTTGTACAAAATTTTGATTTCTACTATAAATGAAGCTAATACTAGTACAAAATGATTGAAGGAGTGAATATGTTATACCCTACCATAGGAAATCATATTTATGCACCCTTTAGAAGGTGGGTGAAGGTGGGAAAATGTTCCTACCTTGAGAATCTAGACACTCTAAAGGAAGTAATGTGTGTCCTAACTCAGAAATAGGGTTGTCCTAAGGAATCTAGGAATTATAGCAGCCTTGAAAAGCAGCACTAATTAGAAGCACGATCATTAATAATTTAATAGGTCATGTATAGACCTGAGACATTCCAACAGCCTTAGCATAGGCAACAACCTATTAACGAGAATTTTGGGCAGCATATATGTCCTAAGCAAATCAATTACAACAATGTTGGGCCATATATCTTTAGTCCTGTGAATAATAGATATATTGGCACATTCAGTGCGACTCAAACTTGCAGCAACCCTAATCAGCGGTAAGTAGTGGTTCCAAAACATATAAAAATCCTGTGGCAGCATATGCCCCAAAACAAATGTTTAAATATGTTTGAAAACAGGGTAAATGTTGAGTCTTATATACCAATCAATGGTTTATTTGGAATGATTGTATGGCCTAAAACCTACATCATCAGTGCCCCCGTCCTCTCAAACTTGCCAAAGCATGAAATCCGAGCAATTTAGAGCCATCTGAGCACATTTTCCTATAGATCACCATCTGCAATAGTATTCTTCAGGTTTATGGCATATATTTTACTAAATTGTTTGGTAATTAGGCATGTATGAAGACCTCATCCTTAATAAGGAGTCTGTGGATGTTGGAGCAATTTATGACAAGGTTTAATCAACACTTGAAGGAAATATAGCAACACTTCCAGTCCAGAGCACAATGAATCCTTTCTAATGCATACAAAGAAAGAAATGGAGAATAGAAACCTGACCGGGAAAATAGGATACCAGAAGCATTTCACTAATTCGTTATCCCTAAGTTACTAAAATTAATTTTCAAAGGGAAAAGGGCTAGCCTCGAGTAACTCTAGTATAATTAAAATTAGCATCAACAAATTTAATATAAGAAACTCCCAAAAATCCATGAAAAAATGCTCAATTTTGCCCCTAAAATTTTCCCTTCTTTGTAGCTTCAACCACCAATAGATAGATTAATGGCCTAACTCAGGAGATATGATCACTCCATGATAAGTTTCTTCCCTAGGTGTTGAGACATCCTCATTTATTTGTTTTGATTATTTCATTTATCACATTTAAGTGTGTTTGTCATCATTTAGATTAGTTATTAGATTAGGCTAGAAATAGACTCTGATCCTGCACATATGGTGCTTGCACCTCTAAGCTTACGACCTCCTTGGTTGACAATTTAATTTTGCATATTAATTAACATATAATTTCACCAACAACCATCAAGAATGTATAGGTAGAGGAGGTTCTTCCAGATATTGAAGACAACCTCCAGAACCTCTCTAAAATATGGTAGGAAACACACTCAAAATACCTCTCTAAATAATGAACTCTCTGGAACATACAAAGAATGGGTTACGACTGGCATAGACCTAGTTTAATTGATGCACAACTAACTCCAAATCTAAATAAAACCTAATCTGACTCACGTCACTTGTTAAAGCTTCTGTTAACAACCCAATCACTACATGGTATTCTACAAGATTGTTCGTAGTGGGACCCGAACAAGTTCCTCCTGAGCTTACTAAATCACCAGTAGGGGAATACAATACCCAAGCTGCTAATGCAAGATTCAAGGTGTAATGGATCGCACCATCCACAAAGCCATATTAAGTGGTCATTTGTTCATTTAAACACAACACTATATAAGCAATATTACCTAATAAAAATCCTACATTCACAACAAAATCACAATCCAATCTACACACAACACGCTCTATAAAAAATATGTATAAGGTATTTACGCTAGATGACCTAGGCATAGTACCTATTCAGGTAAATCCCATTTCGACGCTCACCCAAAGGTAATCCATCATGGTCTATCAACTCGTAGGCTCCTTTCTCTAAGACACGACTAACAATGTAAGGCCCATGCCACATGGCCAACTTTCCACCTCCCAATTTATCGTGTTTCTAGTCATATGCTAGGACTAAGACGTCACCTTCATTGAAGAGGCGAGGTTGAATGGGTTGATCGTACTAAGATTTAATTATTCATTTATGTACCTCATTTTCTAAGGTGGAATCCTGACGACTCTCATCAAGCTTGTTTAAGCACAAGCACTATTCTTCCTCTGAAGTGGTATTGGGTAGCAGTTCTATGACAAGTTTTAGAGAAGGAATATCACATTCGATTGGGAGAGTATCCTCTAGACCATACACTAATTTAAATAGTGTGAATATATTAGATTTCTTAATGATACTCCTATAATCCCATAATGCAAAAAACAATTATAAATGTTGACTTGACTTAGCTTGTCCTACCATCCGTTGAAGCATGATTTTCAACACTTTGTTGATAGCTTCAACCTGACCATTGGCCTGTGGGTAGTAGGGTGTGGAGTTATCATAGTGAAAACCTAGTTTGGAACTTATTTTCAACATTATTTGGTTTTGAAAATATGAACCATGATCAGTCACGATGGCTTGTAGGACCCTAAACCTAGTGATTATGTGATTGAAAATAAATAGGGTGGTACTTTTCCCATCTTCTGCATATGTAGGAATAGCCTCAACCCATTTTGTAAATTAGTCCACGAATACGATGATGTAACCATGCCCCTTGGTGGAGGTAGTATTACAATACATGAAATTAATACCCCATTTCACGAAAGGGCCGACAACAATGATGCGATGTAAAGGAATTGGGTGAGTGTGCTTTTTGGATTGAAAAAGCTGGCAGGGTGGGAATTTTTTCATGGCCTCCATATAATATTTGAATATTGAGGGCCAAAAGTACCCAACGCATAAAATTTTATGGGCATTATCCATCCCAAATAGATGACTTCCACAGGCTCAAGATTGATAGTCATTCAAAACTATTTCATCCTCTTTATGAGTTAAGCAATGCTGCAAAATCGTATCAACGTTGTATTGCTGACAATAAGATAGTACTTGGTGTGATGATGAATATGATGAAGTTTGTCTAGGGTTGTATTGGGTTGAAAATGTTGAGTCTGGATATATATATTCAAATCTACATACTAGAGGTCAAATGTGCTAATGAGGAACACAGATTCATCAGGTAATGAATCCAAGGGCTGCATATCCTTGGTAATATGGGGAAGGTCACACATAAGTTTTGTGAAGACAAGGGACTTATTTGAACTAGATTTTTCAAATTCTAACTCGAATTCCTAGGTAATGACAATCCAAAAAGAGTATTCCCCCCCAAGTACCTAACAATTCAAGATGTATACATGGGGTTAGGATTTGCGTACCTAGTAGTTGTGCGGAGAAAGATGTAGTGACATAATTTCTAGATCATGATGACCGTGGCCAAATCAAAATTCTCAACATGCAAATAACGTGTTTTAGAGTCAAGGAAACTCTTATTTAGGTAATAAATCACATGTTCATGGTTGTGTTTATCTGTTTGACTTAGTACCATGCTGATGGTAGTTAATGATGCAGACACATATAAGGAGTAATCCTTGGTATAATTAGGTGGTTGCAACATAGGGTCATGTGTGATAGCATGTTTAAGAGTGTCAAATGCATGTTGTGTGAGGTCATTCCAAATAAAGGGTGTGTACTTTTTAACAAAGGCATGAAACCAAGTGTCTTCTCAGTGTAGTTACAAACAAAGTGACGTAGAAACTTTTTCTTCCCTTGCAAACTTTGAAGTTCAGTAATATTGGTAGGCTGTGGAAGGGCCAAGATGGCTTCAATATTCAATGGGTCAGTACAGATTCCATCCTTGGAAATGATGAATCCTAGCAATATGTCATCTCAACACAAAAAACACATTTGTGTGGATTCAACCAAATGTTGTAATGGTGGCATCTGAGAAATATGACTCTCATATGGTCAATATGATGCTCTCGATGTTGCAAATGGGAGGTAGTTCATCGAGTTATGGTTCCATGATATGTTTAATGTCATGAAAATAATAATACATGGCACGTTGAAAGGTAGCACTAGCATTTTTCATGAAAAAGGAAACTTTATGTAGGAAAAGGTCTCCCATGGGAATATAAAAGTCATCTTGTGCTGATTGGAGGGGAGTATCTCTATCTAATTATAACCAGAAAATCCATTCATAAATTAGAATATGACACTCTTGGTGTAGTTATCGATGATTTGATCAATATAAGGAGTAGGAAAATTTTCCTTCAGAAAATCCATATTCAAGTCTCGAAAATCAATACAAACCCTAATCGTTCCTTGTTTTTATGTCACAAGAACAATATTAGAAACCCATTCCATCAATGGCATGGGGTAAATAAACCCATCCCTAAGAATTGTTTCAACTTCTTCCTTGGTCGGCATTGATTTCCATTGATGTACTTCACGTACCTTTTGACGGAACGACTTGGCATCAATGTATGTCCTGATCTCATGAACGATGATCAAAGGATCTATCCCTGGCATTTCTTCATACATCCAAGCGAAAACATCTCTAAATTCCAAAAAAAAGGTCATATAAGACTCAAGTTCTGAAGAAGAACAATTTTTTCCCAAGTGAATGTTCTTTACAACTCCAAGTTTCACTGATATGTTGAATGGAACGATCTTAGTAATATTACTTAGATTACCTTCAGACTCAACATTGTGAATGAGTACCGGTGACTGAATCATAGTTACAATATCAAATGAAACCAATGTTTCAAAATGATCTTCTACCATTTGGTAACTGGGAAGGATAGAAGGTCGGTGATGATGATCTTTCCAAGGAATCTCATCTAACTACAAAACTTGCATGATGGATTCATCTAATGGAAGAGGTTGAAAAATATAATCTAGAGATGGGGGAAAATATAAATAATATGGTAGGTGGTAAATGTCAGATGCCACCAAAATATGATCATTAATGGTGGGGTTTCTAATGGAATGGATAGCCTGGTAAGTCTTTTCAAAATGACTAAAAGCTGTCGAATCAAAAAATAATTTCCCTTTAGTCAAAGTGTCATGACTCCTCAATGAGATCATGTTCAAATACGTGACCTGCGAAAGAGGAGGATGATTTTTTAATGAGAGAATCCCATAAGTGAGGAATATTTAAGAATACCTACTCCTACATTTTTATACTGCGAAATCAACGAGTCTAGGAGTGGCACATTGTTTGTAGAATTAGAACTTGTGTCTAGAGAACAAAAATCTAGTTGATAAAAAATAACAATCTTTGCTTGGAAAGGGAATTGGATCACTCAAAACATGGATGAAGCTACTTCCTACATTGTGTAGAACAAATTCCTTCCTAGGAGGATATTGTAGTCTAAAGGAGAATCAACCACCTCGACATGGATGGACATTAATTTTCCCCCTAGTTCAACCAATATAGAGGAAAATAATCCATAAGGTTGAAAACGATGACCATCAAAGGCCTTCAAAATCATGGGTGAATGGTTAGTTTCAAGGGAGGCTAAAAGTCTCCAACAAGATAGAGACATGATGGAATTGGAGGTACCTTTGTCCAATATGGTACGATGTACCACTAGTTAGAAATCTAATTGATGGGAGATCATTGACTTCAAATCGTCCAGTTTAAAGGCGATGACATTACTATTCTTAGGATCCATAGCTCCAAGAACCGACAACATGTTATTCTTCTACGTAGTACATGTTTGGAGTAATTCAAGGGTATACATTACACATAGTTCTTGAGCCAAATATTCTACTAGATTGTAGTATTGAGAGACCTACTCACTACGGTTAAATACTAATTTTCTAAGTGTATTGTTGTGTGGTCGGACGACCATGTCAACAACAGTCTTTTCAATGTGAACATAGTTGGTAAGAGGAGGGATGGAAGTTGTAACCTTATCATTTGCAGTGTTATCGTTTTTTCTTTTCTAGAGGAGGTTCATAGTTCTAGGATCTGGTGATGAGACTAATCGATTCACTAAAAATCATTTTGACTTCATCTATAGAAGATGAAGAAGACGCATGCAAGGATTGAAGGTCAATCAATTATTGTTGGGTATGGAAAGGATCGTTCAAAACTATCGAAGTGGAATTGTTTTTAAAAAATTTAATGATTTCTTCACATCGGGGACATTCTTTTGTGAAGTGATCACCTCCACATATAAGGCAGGAAATTTTTTCCTTGCTCCTGTTTTTAGATTCGACATCTGTGTTTTGTGTTTTATTATATTCCTGTTGATTCTCAGGTTTCTTATATTTGTTTCTTCCTTTCTTCTTTATTCCTGAATATTCTGAGGATTGAACCGCATTCTCTCGAAGAAATATCCTTTTGAAGATAATGCCTTGATGTGGGGCGTATATATTTTTAATTTTTTTTTGTTTTGTACTTTTTATGTTGTTGATTTTTCTTTGAGCTCCTTTGAAGTTGTGGGAAAGGTTTTTAAGTGTAAGTTTTAAAATAAAATTATACAAATATATTATACAAACTCAGAAACACATAAATTATATGCCAGTAGATAGACGATTCGTAAATGAATCCACCAGCATCAAGTCCTCCACCTAAGGTGTAATTAATGATAATTTTATGTCTTTTAAAGAGACCAATAAAATTAAATCTGCAAAAAAAAATGGATAAGCTAGAGTCATATTTTTAAAGGAATCAGTTAAGCTAATCGCTCAATTGATGTCTTAAAAAGCATCGATCAAGGGTTTGAGTATTTTTCTAAATACATCGATCGATGGCTTACCCACGGTTAAGAAAATAGCACGATAAAGTTATTTACTCATAAAAAAACTTTAAATTTTATATGGAAAAATATAACTATTAGTTTTAATAGCTTGATCAAGCTACTCAAGTTGATGGTTATTTTTGTTCATAGAAAATTTATATTCTTTTTATGATTAATATATTTTTATGTTTCATTTAAACATTAAGTAATATTAAATCATATATAATATTTAAAATCATATAGTCAGCACTCCTAATATATTGGCATATAATTAAAAATATTTTAGTTTCATTTTTTCGAAATAAGTTATTAGCTCGATTGAGCTAGATTTCAAATCTATTGTAATAAGGTTATTATTTGAATCTATAAAATAGCTAATTAACTTAACACATGTTTGTTGTTAATGATTTATGGCTCATAGTTTTGGTAACCCATAATAACTTTTCCATGGTATTTGATGTCATGAATTATATATTTCATTTCTATCCCAAAACTTAAATGTTAATACCCCACCCAATCCATGTTAATAGAGTAAAGTAAAACAACTATCAACTAGTAGGTACAAAAATAACTATTAGCAAAATAATTGTTTTCACTTTGACTTATTTTTTTTATCTAAATAAAAATAAAAATAACTATTTGAAAAATAATATTTTACTATAGCTTATATTTTTTATGTTGATAAAACCCTCGATTGAGTAGCTAACCTTCCATTGAGCTCCAAAGCTCAATTCAGGGTTATTTAAAACTTTGATCAAGCTATTGAAAAGAACTCAATCAAGCACGTGTTTAAGTCGTCGATTGGGTTTTTGAAAACTCAAATCAAGGGATAAAATAACCCTCAATCAAGCTAGTGTTTCACGAAATCCATGCCCACGTCTTGCCAAAAAGTATTACCCATCTTCATGGGAACGCCCAATAGAAATCTTGGAAACAAGTTCTACTACAATACAATTTTGTAATCTCCACGACAAGCTTATAATACAATCTACAAACTCTTCAATATAATGCGATTTTCAAAGAGATTATGCAAGCTATACTATAGTCTAATACAGGGCAATATTTGAAATACACTTTACACTAAAATCATAATTGCACTATACTAATGAATGACACAATACCAGATCATCATGTTTTTTCATACAGCAGGTAGATGGAGATGAAATATGGGGGCGATCAATAATCAGCCTGTTGCCTAGGCTTTAAGGTGATGGTTGCTGCACAATAGGCCGTTGGATCACATTAAAGCCTGCACAACAAGATGGTTAAGCAAACACGGAGATAGTATGATTGTCACATCTCATCATACTTTAGAATTACTTATCCCATTTGCATATCTTATTGGTTCGCCTGAGAATACAAGAAGGTTCCAAGAATAGCAATAACAGCACCCAAACCATTTATTGAACAAAAGTCTTGTCAAATGAAGTGTCCCTTCCATTCACGACAAACTATTCCAGGTGATTGCTATGATTGCCAACATTAACTTGTACATATATCGCTTATATCTCTTCCATATAAGTTGGTATGTTTGAATCTTAGTCCTATAATTAAATAGGAGAAAACTACACAAGTTAGATAACCATGACGCACCACATAATTCAATGCTTCAGAACTTGCCTCTCGCAAGAAAAATTATTGAGTGTTCACTATAGGAATTTCTTCTCGCAAGAATAACTCTTCTTCACACAACACAATACCACTCTGATGTCACTCCTCTTCAAAGATAGAATCGCATCCTATGGAAATATTCATGCAACACGATGGTATTGTATAGTTCCTTTATTTACTGATAATTGTTTGTGATAGGAAAGTATATTAGTTTGCATTGGAAGAGTTGATTGTTTATTGCCCATTGTCTCGGAATAACCTGCGAGCTTGTGTGAGAGCTTGGTTGTCACACAAGAAATTCATTAAAGCACCTAGATCTTCGAATAGATAATATTATAGAGAAAATTCTTGCACTTAATTTTCCCATGAATCTTGATTACATTTGGTCCTCGTCATCTGCATAAAGTTTTGAAAACCCGCCATCTTCCTTACACGAAATACCCCAATAATAATATCATCCTAAAAAAATTGCATTACATGATAATCAATTCTATGCTCTAACTTAGAAAAAAGGGAGACTTAAGAAATGGGTACCCAACGCGACCATTGAAGGGATCCTAGTAGAAATATATCAAAATAATGTGCCACTCTTTTTAAATAATAGATATGGTCCTTACAATACAACTTTGCATCTATTACATTAATATCCAAACATAAAACAGGGGTAGTCAGAGTTGTCGTGGACTCACATTTCTTGGTGGCACTTTGGACGATGACATTTCCTGCATATTTATGTCGATAGATGTTTTTATTTGAGATTTGGGGTGGATGACAACCTATGCTTTTTCTTCTATGAACAAGGATGAGACACGTGCACTCTCGAGATTGATTCTATGGAAGTCGTTCAAAATTCGAAATAAACAATTATAAAAAAGGAATATAAAAATTAATTGATAGCTAGTTGATGAATGGATAATTGGTAGCAATGCATGGATAACTCATAGTTGATGAATGGATAACCAACTGTTCATGGAAGATAACTAGAACAATGCGAGATAAAATGAAAAAGAAAATAAAAAATAACTGATAGTTGATAAATGGATAAGATGAAAAATGTCAGTGATAACATGTAGCTAGCTGTGTATAGCTCAAAATTGAACATGTTTAACTTGAAGAATACGAAAAAAATCCAAACTATCTTTCATTCCATAATTATCTCTTAACCATTTGATCCCTATCGACGTGATCCACCCACAAGATATGTGGGTGTTTTAGTTATTTACTAGTGGAAATGATGGTTAAAATACACTCCTCCTTTGGTCATAATGTAGTACTTGAACCTATTTACGACTATTCATTATCTGTCTTGCATCCTCCCATGGTAAACAGATCCAAAAACTTCCTTGCCAATCATGTTCGATGCCGCAAAATTCCTAGTCTCTGATCTAAAGGAGATAGCACTAGGAATTGCATTTACAGAGATGTCAGCAAAGGATTAAAAAGCAATCAATAAAGGAATTAGTGTGGAATAATATCCATTATCTTAATCACAATCCAGCACTAGGGAATGAACCTCCTGAAACTACGTAAGAGTTTGACTCTTGATATTGTAATAGGGAGCTTATAAAACTTGGAGTGAGCAATACATTGCTTCTCCAATCTTTCCAATGAACATAGTGAAATTAGATGGTAGTTATATGCAATTATACTCCTATGTTTTATAGAAAACACTTTTGATGATGTAAAGCTACATTACACGTGTCTGTTAGTTAAGGAAAGGACTCATAAGCAAATTTAAGGATTGGAAATTTGGTTGGGTTTTACCATTTAGTCCTATGAGGTATACTATCTTGTATTAAGCAATTGGGGAAGGTACATTTTGAACTTATATGAAGGAACTTGACAAACGATATCAAATGAAGTTGAGTCAAACAAGGGAATAATCAAAGTATTGTCTGACTTTTCCTTCTCAGAGCTCAAAGAAATATACATTGGAGTAGGAGGAAATGATTGTGAAGCTAAGGAAGGAATACCGATAGGAAACATTTGAGATAGGAACACAAAAACTCACGTAGAGGAATCAAGCATAGCAAGGAATATTCCAGAGAATATGGCAGTTGGAGGGCNGTGAAGCTAAGGAAGGAATACCGATAGGAAACATTTGAGATAGGAACACAAAAACTCACGTAGAGGAATCAAGCATAGCAAGGAATATTCCAGAGAATATGGCAGTTGGAGGTCTATGAGAGAGAAAAATATGTAGACTAATTTAGGTAGATTGCAGGAGTTAAGGCAGAGATGAGAAGACATATTGGAGAATATGGGACTAAGTAGGAAGACTGGCTTGTGACTGGCTCACAAAAAACATCCAAAAAACATTAAGGCTCTAGTACCATGTTAAGGTTTTCTATTATACCAAAACCTACATATGTTAGTAAACTTTCAAACCAAGCACATAACCTTGAGTGGGTAGTTAGTCCCATGTTCCCATGGTGGTGGTTACTCCACGAGATCAATTCCCAAAGGTGCGATAGTCCATACAACAATTGTGACTTCTAAAGTCTACAATGGTCCACATTAGTCGCTTATGAGAATTTGATCACTGAGATATTGGTGAGTCAAGGATGCTCGAAATCACTCTTTTACAAATTCATTTACAACATATCAAAAGAGAGGGTAAACAGTATAAAAGTTTTTAATCCCAAAATTCCACACTTTGAGATACTTGTTGGAGAGTTTTTTGGATTATATCATGTGTCACTACCACTTCATATTGTATATTTCATTATTAGGAACATTAAAAATGATTATGAGAAATATCGCTAAAAAATGGAGAACCTAATAACGAAAAATAAACAAGGTTAAAGAGAAATGAAAGCCCTAAGTTGAGTGAGAACAAAACATAGTGTCATGTTCCCATTTTGACATCACCATGGAAAAACCACTAAACCATCCAACTACATGGGTTCTAGTGGAAAATCATTAAATTAATTAATAAGGGAGTAACCTTGGACAAGTTACCTTATGCAATTAAATGAATCAACTAGGAATAAATTTGGATTATAGTTGTTTGAGATAAATTAAATTTATAAGATGCAATTTGTATTAGTTATGATATGAGATGGAAAATGCCAAGGAACCCATGAGGGTGCATACGGTATAATATGTTGACCACTAGTTTTACAAAAGATGGAAACTAGAAGAAAGCAGCCAAAGCTAGAAAATCAATGGAAAGCAAGAAACTAGATAAAGCAAGGAAAAGGTTACTACTCGCGGAAAAGCAATGAAAAGAAGACAAGCAGTAGAAAAAAAAATAAAGCAGAAAAGAAATAAAAATGAAAGACAAAAGTAGTAAAGCAAGATAAAGCAGGAAAAGTTAGAAAGAAAAGAAAAGCTTACAAAGCAACAAATCCTAAACTTGCTCATCAAGGCGCATTGAACCAAGTAGCTTGTACGTGAATTCATTTAGTCTATAAAGACAAGGAAGAGTGCACTACTCACATATTCTGTTCAATTATGATTTGGTTTTGATAGCTTTGATCTCTCGATTCAACTTGGGAGATGTGCCCCTAGTCACAAATGGGAGATGTGCCCATGCTTCTTCTTCAGCTAGTTGAATCTTCATCTAGAATGCGTGGATGATGGAATCCATCCATTGTCACTAATTTTATCACAGGTCCTGATGGTGATTGATAGCTTCAACCTGACCATTGGCCTGCGGGTAGTAGGGTGTGGAGTTATCATGGCAAAAACCTAGTTTGGAACTTATTTCCAACATCATTTGGTTTTGAAAATGTGAACCATGATCAGTCACAATAGCTTGCGAGACTCTGAACCTAGTGATTATGTGATTCAAAATAAATAGGGAGGTACGTTTCCCATTTTTTGCATATGTAGCAATAGCCTTAGCCCATTTTGTAACTTAGTCCACAAATACGATTATGTAACCATGCCCCCTGGTGGAGGTACTATTACAATGCATGAATTCAATTCCCCATTTCTCGAAAGGGCCGACAAAAATGATGCAATGTAAAGGAACTGGGTGAGTGCGCTTTTTGGATTGAAAAAGATGGAAGGGAGGAATTTTTTCATGGCCTCCATATAATATTTGAATATTGAGGGCCAAAAGTACCCAACGTGTAAAATTTTTTGGGCATTATCCATCCCAAATAGATGACTTCCACAGGCTCAAGAGTGATAGTCATTCAAAACTATTTCAACCTCTTCGTAAGTTAAGAAATGCTGCAAAATTGTATCAACGATGATGTAACCATGCTCCCTGGTGGAGGTAGTATTACAATGCATGAAATTATTGCCCCATTTTGTGAAAGGTCTGACAATAATGATGCAATGTAAAGGAATTGGGTGAGTGCGCTTTTTGGATTAAAAAAGCTGGCAGGGTGGGTATTTTTTCATGGCCTCCATATAATATTTGAACATTGAGGGCCAAAAGTACCCAACGCATAAATTTTTTTGGGCATTATCCATCCCAAATAGATGACTTACACAGGCTCAAGAGTGATAGTCATTCAAAACTATTTTATCCTCTTCGTAAGTTAAGCAATGCTGCAAAATTGTATCAATGTCGCAATAGTACAATGTATTATTGATGATAAGATATTACTTGGTGTGATTATGAATATGAAGACATTCATCTCGAGTTGCATTGGGTTGAAAATGTTGAGTCTAGAGATATAAAATCAAATCTCCATACCAGAGGTCAAATGTACTAATGAGGAAAACGGATTCATTAGGTAATGAATCCAAGGGTTGCATATCCTCGGTAATACGGGGGAGGTCACGAATAGGTTTTGCGAAGACAGGGACTTCTTTGAACTGGATTTTTCAAATTCTAACTCGAATTCCTAGATAATGACAATCAAACAAGAGTATTTTCCCCCAATTACCTGACGAGTCAAGATGTAATACATGGGGTTAGAATCTGCATACACAGTAGTTGTGCGGAGCAATATGTAGTGACGAAATTTCTGGATCGCAATGACTGTGGCCAGATCAAAATTCTCAACATGTGAATAACTGTGTTTCAAAGTCAAGGAGACTCTTACTTAGGTAATAAATCACATGTTCTTGGTTGTTTTTATCTATTTGAACTAGTACCATGCTGATGGTAGTTAACGATGCAACCACATATAAGGAGTAATCCCTGGTATAATCAGGTGGTTACAACATAGGTTCGTGTGTGATAACATGTTTAAGAGTGTCAAATGCATGTTTTGCGACGTCATCCCAAATAAAGGGTGTGTCCTTTTTTAACAAATGCATGAAATCGAGTGTCTTATCAGTGTAGTTACAAACAAAGCGACGCATAAAATTTTCCTTCCCTTGCAAAATTTGAATTTTAGTAACATTGGTAGGTGGTGGAAGGGCCAAGATGGCTTCGATATTTAATGGGTCAATACGGATGCCATCCTTGGAAATTATGAATCCTAGAAATATGTCATCTCAACACAAAAAACACATTTGTGTGGATTCAATCGAATGTTGTAATGGCAACATCTGAGAAAGATGACTCTCATATGGTCAATATGATGCTCTTGATGTTGCGAATGGGAAGGTAGTTCATTGAGGAATGATTCCATGATATGTTTAATGTCATGGTAATCATAATACATGGCGTGTTTAAAGGTAACGCTAGTATTTTTCATGCCAAAAGGAAATTTATGTAGGAAAAGGTCCCCCATGGGAAAATAAAATTCATCTCGTGCTGATCGGAGGGGAGTATCTCTATCTGATTATAACCATAAAAGGAATTCATAAGTGAGAAGATAACACTCCTGGCATAGCTATCGATGATTTGATCGATATAAGGAATAGGAGAATTGTCCTTGGGACAATCCCTATTCATGTCTCAAAAATCGATACAAACCCTAATCGCTCCCTATTTTTTTGTCACGGGAACAATAATAGAAACCCATTCCATAAATGGCATGGGATAAATAAACCCATCCCTAAGAATTTTTTCAACTTCTTCCTTGATGGTCATTGATTTCCATGGATGTACTTAACATACCTTTTGACGGACCGACTTGGCATCATTAATGTATGTCCTGATCTCATGAACGATGATCAAAGGATGTATCCCTGGAATTTATTCATACACCCAATCAAAAACATCTCTAAATTACATAAAAAGGGTCGTATAAGACTCAAGTTCCGAAGAACACTTTTTCCCCAAGTGAATGTTCTCTACAAATCCAGGTTTCACTGATATGTCGACTAGAACGGTCTTAGTAATATTACTCAGATTACCCTCGGACTCAACATTGTGAATGAATACCAATGATTGAATGGTAGTTAGAATATCAGATGAAACCAATGTTTCAAAATGATATTCTACCATTTGGTAACTAGGAAGGAACCAAGGTTGGTGATGATTATATTTCCAAGGAATCTCATCTAAATACACAACTTCCATGATGAAGTCATCTGATGGAAGAGGTTGAAAAATATAATCTAGATATGGGGGGGAATCTAAATAATATGGTAGGTGGTAAAGGTCATATTCCACCAAAATATGATCATTAATGGTGGGGTCACTAATGGAATGGATATCCCAGTAAGTCTCTTCAAAATGACTAAAAGGTGTCGAATCGACAACTGATTTCCCTTTAGTCGAAGTGTAATGACTCCTTAAGGAGATCATTTTTCAATGCGTGACCTACAAAGGGGGAGGAGGATTTTTCATTGGAGAGACTCCCATAAGTGAGGAATATGTAAGAATACCTACTCCTATGTTTTGATAATGCAGAGTCGATGAGGATATGAGTGAAACATTGTTTGCATAATTAGAACACGTGTCTGGAGAACAAAAATCTTGTTGATCAATAGTAACAATATTCCCTTGGAAAGGGAAATGGATCACTAAAAACACAGATGAATCTACTTCCTAAATTGCGTAGAACAAATTCCTACCTAGGAGGAGATTGTAGTTTGAATGAGCATTGACAACCTCAACATGGATGGACACTAATTCCCCCCCTAGTTCAACCAAGATAGAGGAAAATAATCCATAAGGTTGAAAACCATGACCATCAAAGGCCTTCAAAATCGTGGGTGAACGGTTAGTTTCAGGGGAGGCTAAAATTCTCCAACAAGACAGAGACATGACAGAAGTTGAGGCATCTTTGTCCAATATGGTATGATGGACAACTAATTAGAAATTTAATTGATGGGAGAACATTGAATTAAAATAATCCATTTTAAAGGTGATAACATCACTATTCTTAGGATCCATAGCTCCAAGAACCGACACTAGTTTCTCCTTCTACGTAGTACATGTTTGGAGTACTTCAAGGGTAGACATAACACATAGTGCTTGAGACAAATCTTCTACTGCATTGTAGTATTCAATGACCCACTCACTAGGGTTAAATACTAATTTTCTAAGTGTACTCTTTGGTGGTCAGAGGACGATGTCAACAACAGGTTTTTCAATGTGAATATCGATAGTAAGAGGAGGGATGGAAGTCGTAACTTTATCATTTGCAGTGTTATCATTTTTATTTTCTAGAGGAGGCTCATAGTTCTAGGATCTGGTGGTGAGACTAATCGATTCACTAGAAATCATTTTGACCTCATCTATAGAAGATGAAGAAGACCCATGCAAGGATTGATGGTCAATCAATTGTTTTTGGGTAGGGAAAGGATCAGTCAAAACTGTCAGGGTGGAAGTGTTTTTCAAAAAATTACTGATTTCTTCACGCCGAGGACATTCTTTGGTGAAGTGATCACCTCCACATATAAGGTAGGGAAATTTTTCCTTGCTCTTGTTTTTAGATTCGACAGCTATGATTTGTGTTTTATTATGTTCCTGTTGATTCTTAGGTTTCTTAGATTTTTTTATTCCTTTCTTCTTTATTCCTGAAGATTCTAAGGATTGGACCGCATTCATTTCGGTACAAACAATAGGAGCAGAGGCAGTCTTGGTATTTGTGACAATATAGATAGTAGGTGGACCAGGTTGGTTTTTATTTTCCAAGGATTTAGTCGCCCACTGTGTCTCAATAGAACGAATTATGCCATTGGTCGGTGGTTTCTTCGAAGGTGATCTTGAAGGGTCTAAAGTAGGATGAGGAGCATTCAAGATCAGATCGTACAAAGTTCCTTACTGGGAGTAAACCAAGTCTAGGTACTAATCTCAGCTGATGGCTTGCTCTTAAGTGACAACACCACCCATGGCAACATCCTTGGAAATATGAGGAAGCAATGACTTAGTGAACCAATCAACAAGTAATTGGTCAAGAATGGGAGCTTTAATTAACCTACATCATCATCTCCACTCATGTATATGATCAAAGTTTCATACCTAATTGGAAGTTGAAAATGCATAAAAAATTCCATTGATAGGGTGTTAAAATCCCAAAAGGAGTGCTAAGGAAATTCTATATACCACTTAGTATTAGTCTCAGTGAGAGTTATTTGAAAAAGTCTCAAAAGGATGGAACCATCCATTAGAGAGTTTGACAAACACCACAAATGATAAGTCATTACACGGTTTTTGAGTTCCTTGCCAGTTTTGCTGTCAAATTTTGGTATATCTGAAGGTAAATTTATAGGAATAGATGGCCATGAAGGATCATGGTGAATAGGATTGTTAACCAATATTGAAAAATACGGCAGATCATGTGTAGCCAGAAATGGCAATTGCTGGTTAAGATGTGGATACTAGTTATATTGGTAAGGCATCTACGTACAAGTAAGGTCATAAGCATATTGATAAATGGGTGTCGAAGATACTCCTATAATGGGTTGTTTTAGTTGTGGTTTATTTCCAAATGACCCACCTGATGGTCATGTGGGTGGTGGGCCTCCAAGTGGTGGACCTCTGGGTGGTGGACCTCTGGGTGGGACTCTAAATGGAGGAACTCTAGGTGGTGGGCCTTTAGGTGGACCTCCAGATGGTGGACCTTCGGATGGTGGACCTCTATATGGTGGACCTCCAAATGGTGGGCATCCAAGTGGGACACCAAAATTAAATGACCTTCCATATGTTGGGATAGTTTCTCAATTGGGTTTACCCCATGGGGTATTAGCGTTACCAAGATAAGGGATTTCGGGAAAAAAAATATTAGGGCAATAGGTTGATAATTTCTAATTAACCATTGCGGGTTGATTTCCTGGGTAAGTGTACCCCCATGTAGGTTGATTAGACATGGGTTGGAACCAATATGGTTGTCCCAGAGAGGAGAAAGGGGAAATGAAATTTGTGTTCATGGAGGGTACACCAACTATTGGCTTCCATAATGTAATACTTTTCCTAATATTTATACTAGTTCGCATGGTTTTCAAGACAACTTGTTCTGGGGGTTTCCCCCCAGTAACAGGGCTCATAGGAGAACCAGGGATAGACAAGATAAATTGAGTTGGTAGGGTAGGGATGGGATGATATCCCGTATTGTAAGAAACCACACCTTGAAATGGTATTCCATATATGGTAGAAGCATAAGACCGAACATGGACATGGTATTGGGAATGGTTATTTCCAAACAAATGGGAAAATGAGAGACACTCCTTCTTCTTATGTTCCCCTGCATTTTATGCAAACTAGCTAGAGTTTCCTAAACTGGCTCAAGGATTTCAT
Source organism: Pseudotsuga menziesii (assembly GCA_001517045.1). NCBI lineage: Eukaryota > Viridiplantae > Streptophyta > Pinopsida > Pinales > Pinaceae > Pseudotsuga > Pseudotsuga menziesii. The sequence continues at coordinate 274,179 of LPNX010185725.1, read as the reverse complement.
CATTTGGAATAAATCTCATATCTCGTGGAGAAGTGGCATAAGATAAAAAGGTAGTGTCATATTTGGAAATTGTTCGTCCCAAGGAAGTATCCCAAAATGGAGTAATTGGACCAAATTATAATGCCATAGAGTCATCTAATGGCTGGGAAAACACCCAATATTGTGCACCAGAATAACCTTTTGTAGGGAAGTGAAAGGTTGAATCATGTGAAGAAGTCAATTGTACCAGTACTTGGGTAGAGGTAGACAAATTATCTAAAGAAGAATAATCTTCTCCTGATTCAACAACCATAATTATTTCTACAGAATGTAGAAATTGAACCCCAGAGATAGAACAATTACACTCACAAAATTGCTAATCAACCATGCAAGATTCACACCAAAGGAGACTGAAATTGGAGCATAACACTAATCTGTATTGAGTAAGTGTACAATATCCAACCTTATGAAGTAATAGGCTGCTATAATATATAATTACATGAGATATTTTAATGCATAAAGATTCCATTCGAAATAGTAAAAAAGCAGGCTTACCAAAACTAGTCAAATCCCCCATAGGTGCATAAAGTAGTTTCCAATTCTAGGTAGATGCTAATGAATTGGCTAAGTAAAGTGGGAAAGCTAAAGAGGGATGGAAATACAACTCATACATTCTTTTATTTGGAGAAAAGGAGGGAGGATGATGTGGGAAAAAAACAAGGCAGTTACAACTAGTCTAGCTTTTCCTTTGCCTTAAATCAGAAATAAAACAAGGCAACTTTACAAAAAAAGCAGATATGCGCTTTGGAGAATATAGAATAAAGAATACATGCTAAAATGGGTTTTTGGGATGTTTTCCAAGCACTCCATGACTCATTTTTATCATGTGTTGACTTCTAGGACATGTAGAAGGCAACTAGCATAGAGTGGAATTTAGGAAACTAGGTAATAAGACAAAAATGATTAAATTAATGTCTACGATAGGTAACTATGGGTTTATTATTACAACACCCCCCCCTTAAGCCTGAATTTATGAGTAAATATCAGAAAAATATATGGCCTAGCAACAAGGCTTAGTCACCCTTTACATACTACTTGTCCATACAACCAAGGAAAGAGGCAAAAACCCAGTGGGAAAATCCTCCCTTAAACATGAACAGGAAAACAAAATTTGGAAATATTGTCATCAATCATGCTTCATGGCATGATCAACAATCCCTAAAAGTGATTTGAGATTGTTGAATGTCCTCTCACAAAAAAATTTGGTGAAGATGTCTGCTACTTGTTCTGAAGATGCACAAAAAAGTAGATGAATGGTACCATCATGCACAAGCTATCTGATGTAGTGCATATGGATCTCAATGTGCTTGGTTCACTGTATTTGAACTGGATCATTGCAGATTCAAATGGTGCTCTAATTATCACAGTAGATAATAGTTGAAAACTCTGATTAGAAGCCACATTCTCCAAGTATTCCCTGCAACCACAAACATTGAGTTGTTGCATTTACAACTCCTCTATACTCTGCTTCTGTAGATGAGAGTGCTATGGAACTCTGCTTCTTGCTTGAACAGTTGATTGGTCCTTCTACAAGCATGATCACATATCCTGATGTATACTTTCAATCTATGTCATCACCTTCCCAATCACTGTCAGTAAACCCAATCAAATCAATATCATATTTTGCTTTGTGGAAGATCCCATGAGTTCTTGTTCCTTGAACAAAGTTTAGGATCCTTTTGGCTTCTCTCCAGTGGATCTCATAAGGCCGATCCATGTATCTCAAAGCCACACTAACTACATAATATAGAACAGGTCGAGTGTGTGTAATATAAAGTAAACATCCATTCAACTGAGTATACAGTGTATTATTTACCATAGGAGAAGAACGTGCTTCTTCAAGCTTAACTCCTGAAAGGAAGGGAGTCTTGCTTGGCTTGCAATATTTCATTTTGAACTTGTTCAAAAAATATAAGGCATACTTCAACTAATGTACTTTTATTCCATGTTGGGATTGAGCAATTTCGAGACCCAAGAATTGGCTCAACAATCCCAAATCTGTGATAGAAAATGCATGGTTCATTGCATCCTTCAAGGAGGCAATCTCTTTCTTTGAACTTTATATAATCAAAATTTCATCCACATAAAATAAAATAATCATCAAAGAACCATGAATCAGCTTCAAATAGACAATAAGATCATACTTGCATCGAACAAAACTCAATGATAGAAAAAAACCATCAATCTTGGCATACCAAGCCCTGGGGGCTTGCTTGAGCCCATACAATGATTTTTTTAATATGCACACTAAAGATGGATTAGAAACAAACCCTTCAAGTTGATGCATGTAAATATCTTCAATGATATCTCCATTTAGGACAGCACACTTCACAATCATGTGATGTACCTCCCACTGCTTCGAAGCTGCAATGGCTAAAGCTAGCCTTATGGAGTCCATCTTTTCCACTGGTGCAAAGTTTTCATTGTATTCAATACCATTTACTTGTGAGTAGCACTTGGATACCAATATTGCCTTATATTTCAAAGGTGAACCATCAGTAGCAAACTTAGTCTTGAAAACCTACTTACATTGAACTAGCTTCCTCCCTAGGGGAAGATCAACCAGTTCCCAAGTGTTGTTCTTCTGGAGCGAGCTGAATTCTCCTTTCATGGATGTTTTCCATATTGGATCATGTGTTGCATCTTTAGATGTTTGTGGATCTGATTCAACCATCAGATATCACTTCTCAGCAAATAGAGGACCTTTCACACAAAGGGCACTCTCAAATTGAGATCTAGTCCTCCTACTGTCATTAGGATTTCCCGCTAGTTCCCCAACTGCATGAATGGTATTTGCTTCCCATTTTATTCTTGTAGAACTATTAGGATCTGCAATAAAATCAACATTATCAGACATATCAGAATCAGCAAACTCATTAGTCTCTTCACTTACAATCAATGGATCTGGTGGTGAAGAAGACTCTCCAACTTCAACTGCTACTAAAGGCTCTTCTTGGAACTGAACACTTCTTTCAATGAAAGATTTGTTAGTGCTTAAGTTGATCATCTTGTACCCTTTTGAATCTTTAGAATACCCAACAAGCAGGCACTCTTGGCTTTGGGGCTGCAAAGCCTTCTTCTTTTCTGTTGGAATTCTAGCCCAAGCCTTTGAGCCAAAAATCCTGAAATGGGTCACATCTGGCTTGTGCCCACTCCAAGATTCAAAAGGATTCATACCATTAAGATACTTATGAGGCACCCTATTCTATATGTAGTATATATATTTTATTTCCTCGGCCCAAAACTTTGGTGGAAAATTCTTAGCCTCCATCATGCAGGTTGCCATCTCCTTCAGTGACCTTTTCTTTCTCTTAGCAACACCATTTTGTTGTGGTGTGCAAGGGATTGAATGTTGCATGTAAATACCTACATATTTACAATACCGAATGAACTCGGACTTGACATACTCACCACCATTGCCAGATCTGAGGATCTTGAGTTTCCTCCCAGACTGGTTTTCAACCAAGGATTTAAAGACTTTGAAGAGGTAAAAAACTTCAGACTTATGCTTTAGGAAGTGAACCCAACAATACCTGGAAAATTCATCTATAAAAGTGAGTGCATATTTGGCTTGACTCATGGACATATGAGGAAATGGAATAGTAATGTCACTATGAATCAACTCAAGAGGTGTAGAGGTTCTCTCATGACTAGCTCTCTCATATTTGTGCTCTGGGTGTTTTCCTAGGATACAACCTTGACAGAATCCCTTAGAAAACTTAATATTTGGTAACCCTATGACCATGTCTTTTTCACTCAAATAAGAAAGGTGCTTGTAGTTAAGATGGCCAAATATTCCATGCCAAAGCTTGCTTGACTCATTAGCATGAATTATAAAAGAATAGGGGTTTGTGTAGGGTGGAAAATGGGAAAACATGTATACCTTCGAAGTGTGATCAACAACACCTTTTTCTATGAATTTACCATTTGAAATCTCAGTGATTTCAACATCATCAGGGGAGAAGATGACCTTCTTTGGAGACCCAGTGTGAGTCATCTAATACACTGACAAGAGAGTAGAGGCAAGACATGGAACATACAACACATTATTGAACTTACCATGGTCAAGATCAATCCTTCCCTTCCCCAAACTTTAAGTGAGAGAGTCATCTCCCAAAACTATTGGTGGACCTTTCGACATGTCAAGGGATGAGAATGCCTATTTTGTCGAAACCATATGTCTAGAAGCTCCATATTCTATGATGAAGCTAGGTGAGATTGATGTGCCAGCAACCAAGGCATCTACTCTCTCTTTGTCCTCTAAATTTGATCCTCCTTCCCTCTTCTTTGAGCGATAAGGAAGGGAGATTTTATTCTTCTCTAGGATTTGGGTCAACATGTCAATTTGCTTCTTCATACAAGAGATCTCAGGATGGTAGCCCTTACTGCAGTATGCGCACTTTCTCATTTCTCCTTTGTTCTTCTTCTTCTGGGAGTTCTTCTTGGAGCCTTGGGGCTCCTCTTGAGACTTAGACTTGTCTCTCTTTTGCTCAGGTGGATTTTTAGCTTTTTTCTTTCTTTTTTAACCCACCCTTGAATATTCAGCAACCAAATCTTGGTCTTTGGAAGGTTTGATGGTGCCCATCATCACCAACTTATCTTGTTCCTGTGTGAGAGATTCCATGAACTCTGCAATCTTAGGCATCTTCCAGGCTCGAGCTATCAACTTGGTGGCATGGAAGGTCGAAACAAACACTAAATAGTTAGGGCCAAGCTTAGAGAGTATGGCCAAAACTAGTTTCTCTTCCTTCTTTTATATCCCACACTGTTTCAACTAAAAAACAAGGGCCTTAAACTTGGAAAAGTAGAGTTGCAATGATTTGAAGCTACTGGGACTCAAGGAGATCAGCTCATTCTCGATTTGATGTCCTCTTATCTCATCTGTCTTTCCAAAAATATCTACAAGCTTCTCCCACACTTCATTAGGTGATGTCAATCCATCAATATGGAAGAGGAGGTCTCTTGAAATGCTTAGACACAAAAGACCATAGGCCTCATCCCTCCTATTGTGCCATTTGATTTTCTTTGCAGCTGCATTGGGCTCTACCTCAGTTTCCATAGTCACCATGTAGACACATTTCTCTCTCAACAATATCACCATCTCATCTTTCCACTTAAATAAATTGAATGGAGTCAAGATGATCTTCCGAGATTGGTCCATAGCTCAGAAACTGTTCCCTTTAGTCAGCAAAATATGCTCCCAGCCAAGATGTCGAACCTGCAATAGCAATATGGAAGGAGAGAAATCGATCTACAAAAGCTCTGATACCATGTGGAAATTGAACCCAAGAGATAGAACAATTACACTCACAAAATTGCTAATCAACCATGCAAAATTCACACCAAAGGAGACTGAAATTGGAGCATAACACTAATCTTTATTGAGTAAGTGTACAATATCCAAACTTATGAATTAATACACTTCTGTAATATATAATTACATGATAAATTCGAATGCATAAATATGTTATTCGAAATAGTCAAAAAACAGGCTTACCAAAACTAGTCAAATCCCCCATAGGTGCATAAAGTAGTTTCCAAATCTAGGTAGATGCTCATGAACTCACTAAGTCAAGTGGAAAAGATAAAGAGGGATGGAAAGACAACTCATACATTATTTTATTTGGATAAAAGGAGGGAGGATTATTTGGGAAAAAAACAAGGCAATTACAACTAGTCTGTTGGGCCTTGAAATTGTCCATTTTTCCATCACTTATCAAGATATCTTTCATCCATTTTCTTACCATTATTGCCCATTTATCATTCTATTTTCCATCCATTTGTTGTAGCTGTGCGTAAAATAACATACCACTTCCATTGATGTTTTAAGTGGTTAATAATGATTATTTTTCTTTATCTTTGATGAATTAAAGACTATTATGCATAATTTTACTAATGATGGTTTGTGGAGTGAGTTGTCATGTACAGGATGCTCATAGCCAGCTGTTATAGCCTTAACCAAAAATGCATTCCACATAAGAAAACCTTGATTCGCGTCTTGATTTTCGGGCAGATGGAAACGAATCTCAAAACTCCGAGACATGGGTTTTGTGTGTAACATCCTAATTTACCTGACTCACGAGGAAATCACCAAACAAAGCTATGGTTTGTGATATGCAGGCGGTTCTTAGAGAGTGTATTTTCTAGATTTGGTGTTGCGGCTGGTTCCAAAGTTGCCAATAGTTACGACCATGTTTCAGCTGTTGCAGATCACAAGTTGGGGGTTCAGTTCTTCATTTCCATGAGATAATTTTATGTATAAATATGTAATCAATCTCATTGAGAAGAGGATTAGGTAGGATAGGAGAGAACACAATGTTATGATGTAGGATTTGCTCCAGATCTATTGTAATCCTTCCATTATGATAATACATGCTAGCAATTTCTTAATTCTGGAGTTGTAGACGTTTATTGTGGAGATCCAGATCTGCTCAATGGAGGAAGGGCCCTCTTTCCTAAGCAGATGCTGGTATTATTAATTGTAAGTGTGTTATTGTTTAGATTTGCTTATTATTTCGTTCATGCTTTCATTCATTAAGCTTATCATAGTTGTATGCTTTCATTCATTAGATCTGTCATAATCGTTGTGTTGATAATTCATTTGGTAGATCGTTGGCCAACATAACAATTCTTTTAGATATATGCAATTAGATCATGTTTCATGATAATTGATTGTGTTCAAGTGTGATTAGATTTACAGTGTTATTTTATGAATAGGCTTAGGGTTGATTTCTTTTCAAGCAGGTGTGATCTAGTCTACAAACAGTTACGATTGCATACCAGTAGATAACAATGTCAGGTAGAAATTGTGCTTGCATAGATCTTGCACGATAACTTTGAAATAAAAGACTTCCTCGGGTTGATAATTTATGTTTAGCACCTTGCATGTTAAGTTTTAATTAACTAGCATATAGTGGGCACGACATTTTGGTGCCGTTGTCGGGGAAGTTATCAATTGTGCAAAAGTACATCTGACATTGTTTTGTAGATGCATTGTTAAAGTAGGGCATGTAGGTTGCATGATTACATTTCAGTTTATTGAATTTATTTTGAGTTTCTGTCTTTACATTCAGTTTTATTTCATTTTCAATCTTTGTAGCATAAATCTTATCATTCCCCTTAGTGGTGTTGTAAGCACCACCCATTCTACTAACAAGTTGACAGGAACATTCGAAGGAGGAGCCTCAAGATAGCACATGAAGAATCTAATGAAGAGATGGCAGGTAAGAAAGATGCAAAAGTTTTTACCTTCGAATTTCCCATCAGAGATTCAAGAGGAGGGGCACCAACGAAAAGAATTCCCCCACATGTTCTACCAAATTTTCATGGTTTGGAAAACGAAGAGCCTGATGTATTTTTATTTCAATTTGAAGTACTTTGTAGAGGATATGGTTATTGTGCTAATGATAAAAAGTTGAATGTGTTTCCCCTTAATCTAAAAGGAACAACCCTCCGATGGTTCATGAGCCTCGGTGGGAATTGTATACAAACTTGGGAAGACATGAAACATGTATTCTTGAAAAGGTACCAAGATTATTGCAGGATCAATGAAGACATCTTTGAAATGACACAAGGAGAAGAAGAGAGTCTGGAGGAATACATAGAATGCTTTCAATATAACCTCCAAAGATCCAAACAGAGGAAACTAGGGAAGGAGATCTTAAAAACACTTCTACTCAAGGGAATCCAAGCTGAAGGTTTAGAAATATTGAATCTGATCGGAACAGGTAATGTATTCCAGTTAGCATATGATGATATTTGTGAGCTATGTAGAAGGTATTCAAGAGGAAACTTCAAGACTAGTAAGAATTCTAAGGAACTTTTATCTTTATTTTTGGAATCTGCTGCAAAAACAAGAGTTTTATGAGCTGAAATCAGCAATTTATTTAGAATTTCTAAAGCTGATTCACAATCGGTTGTTTTGCAGGATAAGAAAAAGCAGGAGGAAATAAGAGAAGCAAGGGATTTCCCTTTGGATAGTCTTGAAAGTTGAGGTATATGTGACTTGAATCATTCCACAGATCATTGTCCCTCCTTACCAAAGATGAAATAAACATATCAAAAATATCTGGGAGCTGCAACCAACTCATTACAACAGTCATGTCAACTATGGCCTACATCTATGGTTCAAAATTCTATCCCTCCATTTCCTTAATCTCAAACTCAATCATTGAATACTCTTCCACCATGGCCATTGTTGCAGCCTCGATTTAACTCTTACCTACCTTATCCACAAGGTTGGAATGGACTATCTTATGATCACATGGCCACTCTCCCTCATGCTGCAACACAACTTGGTCCTTCAATATCAACCTCGCAACTCAATCATCTACATCAACCACATCTATCTTCTCATCAAACTCCTTGGTACCCAACACAATTTCCTGTCCAATCCACCCTCCACCCTAACCATAATAAAGCAGTACAATATGCTTACAGTGCTAAACTGCAAAATGTTCCTACATTTCCCTCTTGTTCTACCTCACCTACACCACTACAAAAAGGTTGTGCATTGTTGCAGTAAATCCATACGAGGCCTAAACATGTTTTAAATCCAAGTTTTGTAGACGGAGTTTCTTCTAGTCCTCATAAGCAAGCAAACAAGATCAATAAGACACACGTAATATTTGATGGAGAACAGCCATTGGAACCAAAAGCATCATTCACATCATTAGATCCAAAACTCTTATGCATTGAGGAAGATCGGTTTAATAAGGATATTCATGGTGTAACATCCATGAGAAATCAAGGGAACAAAGACTATATTGAAGCTTGGTTTCAATCTGTCATCGGTCTGCAGCATCATTTCATACTTCACCAATTCTTGGCACCATCATTTCAAGGGGAGTTGATCTCTCATTTCCTAGCATTCATAAAGTTATATTTTTCTGTTGGGAGTATGAGCATACTTGAGTCACCTCTTCAAAAGTGGCTCCATTGGAAATATGCATACACTTTAAATTGTTTTATATTTCCAAGTAGAATAGGGTAGGATAGAATATCAGAATAAAACCATGCTTTTGTTTGTTTTTTATTTTTGAATAAGTATGCTCTCTTCCTGCGCCTTGTTGCGATCTGGAAGATCAGAAAGTAGAAATATAAGGAATGGGTATGAGATGTTTTCATGAATGATTTGGAATTGTTGACTATTTGAACAAAATACCTAAGTCATTTTTTTGTCATCAATTTTCCAATTTCAATTTGTCTCTATTTGTTACAAATAAAAATAAAAATATCATGAAAACAAAATTACAGTAATTAGGGAAGGTGAATGAAGGATCCATGGGAAAATGAGTCAATGGAACCCTTCGAGCTTGAAATTTGGCATGAATTTGCTAGCTGCAACACCCAGCTATGACTGATTACTCTCAGCTGCGACAGTGAGTTGCAACACTAGCTGTGACAGTGAGCTGCAACACCCAGCTGTGACTATGCCACAGGTAAAAATTTATGAGTTTGAGATATGTGTGTGTTGCACATCATGGCATGTATTTGGTTTTCAATTATATATAACACATCCATAAAAATACACATGTTTTATTTCAACATTAGAACACTCTGATAGGAAATATATTTATATTACAGTGACGACCTTCGCAGTCCGAAGGCGATCTGTTAAGTCTGTAAAATATTGTTTGAGTCTGGAATGATTGTACAAGTTCTTCATTTAATATAAAGATTGAAAGAGTGGATTGAGACTGATCGGTCGCTGGGGGCAAATGGTATCAGAGCCAGTAGTCTGAGTCAAGCTATTTAATTTCAAGCATTCAAATCTTTTACTGTAAGTTAATCTGTCATGATATCTCTTGCATTTAAATATTTCTGAGTTAATATAGCCGAGATAGTACCAGTAGGCAAGCGGAAATGGTTTGCTGAGGAAATAGGTGAAGTCTTGGAGGTTTAAAGTGGTCTGTGAGAAGGGTAATAGCCGTTGCAGTTAGGCGTCGTAAATCCCTGTTAGTCAAGACTAGAGTGAGCCAGAACCTCTATCAAAATGGACCCATCTATGGATACTGTCCCTCACACTATACTAGATTTCCAGCAAGATGAAAATGAAATAGAATCATTGGCCGAAAGACATTCATCTTTCGCTACAGAATGCTCTACATCTGACTCATCGTATATTCATATACAAGAGACCAATCCATCTCAGAACTGGGAAATTCCTACAATACTTCCTAAGGATGTTTATAAATTAAGTCTATGGCAACAGATGTCTGCCACTCAAATAAAATTATCGTCTGTTAATATATCGTTTACTGATTCTGAAGAACCCATTGACATCAATATCCTTGATAAATCTCAAATTGATTGGGCAATAAAATCAGGATATAAGTATGCACATCTTGGTGCAATAAAATTAGGCCTTGGTCCTCTTGTTAGGCCATACCTACTTGTGTCTTCATTGTGTGTAGTCGTAGATACCCGTCATGTTAATTTTGCGGATGCGATTATTGGGGGATTCACAGTTCCACTGCATGATGGTCCCGCTCATGGGACAATATTTCCAAAATACAGTGTAATCTTAGATGACCCACACATTTACAACTTGTTAAAAGATTACATTCTTCCCCAGGGGTTTCACATGAAAACTGGTTCCAAAATCATCCATTTAAAAAGTCTTGTCTGCGTCAGATTTGGGAACGACACTCTTCTTCCTTCACACTCTAAAGTACATTAGAATTCGCACCTGCACAGTGTGGTGGAAAGTGATAAGTCAAAACAAGCCCAACCAGTCACCTTTGAATGGACTGGAATTTCCTATCCTCAAAAATGGGAAATCAAGTATAAAGAGTTAAGAGATGCTGAATCTGTAAAGAATGCTATTTATAAGCCCTTAACCTTTAACAGCAGAACAAGTTCTTTCTGTCTACCTGAGACTACCCCTGCTCCTTCTTTCACTCCTCCTCTAATAAGATCTTCTTCAGTTTCATCCTCTGAAACTCATCTACCTGTCTCTTCCTACAGAAAACCCAGAGAAAACCTAGTAGAATATCCTTCATTCCCTTCTGTTAAACCATCTCATACAGGCCTATATGATTCCGAACACAGAGGGCAACACAGAGATTTTCCAGCCTGTAGAAAGACTCTTCAGAAACTTGAGCATCATAAGCAAAATCCGAGTGTTGGTATGTTTACTCTCCCAAGACAGAATAGCTCATTTGAAGCAGTTACGAATGGAAGAAGAATCTATGTCCCTAGAAGAAGACTTCCAGACACTCCATTCAGACAGTACTCTTCCGATGGTATTGTTAAGAAAGAATTTCTCCCATACAAATCCTCTCGTCCAAATGAATCTGTATCAGACGAACAGAAACAGTTAAAATGGGGAAATATGCAACATAGATTAACTGTTGATAATTTAGATGATATGGCACAAGACCTGCTCAATATTAAATCTGGTATTCTTGCAGAAAAAGAAAAGATAACTTTAGTTGAAACCAGACTAGATCTGCTAAATCATCTGTTAGTAGACACTGAAGAGATTAAACAAGCTGTAGCCAAGGCTACAGATAAAACAGAAAGGAGACTGGCCCGTCTTGAAGAACTCATAGGCCAGACCAAAGATTTAAAAAAGAGAATTCCAAGTTTAATCCCTTCAGCCTATGCTTTAGCAGCACAAGGATATCCAAGGAAGAAAGACACTGAGCCAAAATTAGAACGAAGCTATTCTTTAGGTATGTTCCAGGCTCAAGAAGAAGAAGACACTCACCCCGACTTTAATTTTGGGTGTGATGAAGAAGAAATAAATGAAGTCCGAGAATGGATTGGTCACTTCAAGTCCTTCCCTCCTACTCTTGAGCCCACATTAGAGGAAATTTGGGGTCTAAAATGGGCCTTATAAGAAAACGTGCCAAAATAAGTTTTTGTGAGTTGGAATTCAAGAACCAATAGAATTTCAATAAAATAAGTCAACCATAATGGTTGAATTGACATATTTGTCATTAAAAAAAACTACTTTTTTGTTCATATTTTTGACATATCTCATTGTGTTTTTACTCAAATTTCGATTGGGAGAGCTCGTTGGATGCGAAATTTGATTCTGCATCCAACAAGCCCTCCTGATCGAAATTTGAGTAAAAACACAGGGAGATATGTCGAAAATACAAACACAAAAATTAGTTTTTTTCTTTCTTCCTCCAAAATTAATCAATACTATTTTATTATTTTAACTATTATTTTATTATTTTAACTATTATTTTATTATTTTCCTTAGGAGGCCCATTTTAGACCCCAAAATTCCTTTAATGAGTATTTAAATATGCTTTCAATAAAAATAGAACGTGCATAATCTTCTGGTCATAAGCCCCATCCTGAGTTCAACATAGAAATGCCTCAAGCATCTCAAGCACCCAAGCTTAATACCTACTTCGCTGTTAATGCTATCAATAATATCATCTCTCAGATGCCTGACCAGCCAGTCCTTAACATCAAATGTCAGACTATAGAAGAAGTTAGAGATGCCATAACATTAATGCATCATTGGACTATGTCCAAAAGAACTCAAGATCCTTCCTTGACTAGTCAGCAGCTAGCAGGACAGATAGTTGCAGGACTCTCGGGTCTTGCAAATGAATGGTGGTGGTGGCTGTCACAAGATGCAAGGAATGAAATGCTAAATTCAGAAGATGCTGATCAACAAGTCTTACAAGCTCTAGGTAAGCAATTCTATGGTGCTGAAGATCATGACATATCTGATCATTTAGCCTCCCTTTTTATGTCGGCCCGACTATGTAATTTATCCCAGGCCGAATCATATTTCTGCTATATGTAGAATTTGATCATCTCCGCCGGAAAAGCTGATGACCCTACTTATTTGAAGCACTACCTTAGAAGCTTTCCTAGTCATGTCCCTGATGCGGTAGAGAAATATATGAAGGACAAAAATATAAACTACCGTACTCTCTCTCTTGCCCAACTGCATGGTCATATTCTTGAAACATGGCAAGAACATTGTATGGAGGAAAGAGTGAGCAAAGATTTTAAGAGACACCAAGATATGTACACCCCATCATTCTGTAAAAATGTTGCACAAATGCCGGATTGGGGTTGTGGTGCGCATAACCGAGGTCATTTGCAGGACACCTGTCACTGCAAACAGAACAAGAAGAAAGGGTTTTATTTCAGTAAGTCAAGGTATCATTGTCCGGATAAACCCTTGAAGTTCAACAGAAAGCCGAAGTACCAAAAGTCTGCAGCTCCTCGCAGATTTATAAAAAGAAGATCCAATCCTACAGATAAAGAAATATGTTTTCTTTGTGGCAAGAAAGGCCACTGGGCTAGTAAATGTCTTAAGAAGAAAACTAAGCCCCCGCTTGCAGCTTTCTGTGATTCTCTGGATCCTAGCTAGTGGGATATGCCAGAGCTTGATGAAACACCATGCGGTGATTTTATGTTTCTTCCATCTTATTCTCAGTTTGACTCTGAGCCAGAACCAGATTTAACTGCCTTTCATAAATTTGCTTCTTCCTCCTCTGAAGAATCTGATTCAGAACCAAATTTAGGGGGATTTGAGCAGCCAGATTTTGATTTTACTGGTTTTTCCCTTAATATGTTTTCTCTTTCAAAGCCTCAAAATATAGAGAAACAAATTGCAGCAATTGATCTGCAGTTATCAGAGACGCCTCCTTACCAGTATCAGCTTCGTGCCTCTCTGAAAGAAGATAAGAAGAAATTTCTCAAGCAGCTTGAGCAAGATAAAGTAAAGGGAAAGCAAGGACTGTATCTCCTACAGTCTATAATCCAGTTGAACTCTATCAAAGATATCCTGAAGGACACGATGACAGACAAAGCTTCAGGACATACAAAGAAGCAATGCTCCGATCACATATCAGAGAAAAGCAACAATAGATGAACCAGCTGATGACAGAAATAGATGATCTCAAATGTATGATCAAGATCATCCAGGCAGAAAGAGATCAATCTTCAGATGAAGAAATAACCAAGCAGTTTGACAGAGCTATGAGCATAGAAACACCCAGAAGGAAGAAAGTAACCATAGAAGAGTCTCCCACTGGTTCTCCCTCTCCTCCTCATGATTTATCCCTGTCAATGCTTTCAGGTCCTAAGTTATTTGTGAAAGTCCAGTTCAAACCTGATGAGTATAGACCCTACCTCCTGGACTGCATGATTGACTCAAGATGTCAAGTTAATTTAGCTAGAGGTTCAGCACTTCCTCATTTCTATTGGGAAAAGATATCCACTCAAGGAGCAGCCATTGAAGGTACTACTGTTCCCATTACAGCCAAAGCTGAACTCTTCCCTGTACAGTTTAATAAAGTTTCTGATAAACTGACTTTGTATAGATTAGATGATTTTTCTGATGACTGTGTGTTAGGATCAGAATTCCTGCATAGATTTAGTCCGTTTGCTATAGATACTAAAAAGATGACATTCACTTGTATATTCAATAACCAGTTAGTAACTCTTCCTATATCTTTCCAGTCATCTCCCATATGTTTAGCCCCTGTAAATAAACCAATAGAAAACATTAACCCTGCCCAGCTCATGAAAATGGAAAGATGCATAGCTTTCTGAGAAAGTCATGGTGAAAAGACATTAAAAGCTATCTCTGAGAAGCTGGTTAAAGATTGCTATTGAGACAGCCCAAATGCATTTTGGACTAGAGAAAAATACTTTGTGTCTCTGCCCTATGATCCATTGAAAAAGATTAAGCCAATGAAAGCTTCGGCCAGAATTATGTCTCCTTCAGAAAGAGAATTCTGTGCTACTGAGGTTAAATATTTGATGAAGAAATGCTTTATAGAACCATCAAAAAACCCATGGACATGCAGAGCCTTTGTGGTTAATAAGCATTCAGAAATCAAGAGAGGTAAGCCTAGGCTAGTAGTAAACTACAATCCATTAAACGCTGCACTTCAAAAGGTAAGATATCCTCTCCTGGATAAAGCCAGTCTGTTGCAAAGAATTGCAGGCTGCACTATCTTTAGTAAATTTGATTTAAAGTCTGGTTTTTATCAGATTGGTATAGAAGCTAAAGATAGGTTCAAAACTGAATTTGTTGTTCCACATGGCCAATACCAGTGGAAAGTCCTGCCATTTGGGATCAACAATGCTCCCTTAGATTTTCAAAAGAGAATGGAAGATATATTTAGAAATAAAATCTGGGCGCTTGTATTCATAGATCATATTCTGATATGCTCAAAGAACCTACAAGATCATCTGAAGCATTTATAGAGATTCTATGAATTAGTTTTCAAACATGGGTTAGTGCTCTCAAAGAGCAAGATGGAAATTGGAAAAACCGAGATAGAGTTTCTTGGTTTCAAGATTCAAAAAGGACAGGTAATTTTGTAGAATCATGTTCTGCAAGTATTTAGCAAATTTTCAGATGAAATTACAGATAAAACCCAGTTGCAAAGGTTTCTTGGAAGCCTGAATTATATCAGACCTTTCTACAGAGGTCAAGCAGCAGATGTCCATTTGTTACAGCAGCGTCTGAAGAAAAACCTGCCTGCATGGACAATTGCTATGACAAAGGCAGTACAAAAAAATTAAAGAAAAAGTATTGCAGCTGCCTCCTCTCTCTTTGCCGCAGGGAACTGGTACCCTAATAATTGAAACAGATGCTTCCTCATCCACCTGGGGTGGAGTTTTGCTTGAAGCAATTAATGGCAAAGAAAATATCTGTGGCTTCGGCTCTGGTTCTTTCAAAGCAGCCGAACTTAATTATCCGTCAAGCCACAAGGAAATTCTAGCAGTCAAGAAGACTGTCCAACACTTCATTATGTTCTTGAAACCTGTCAAATTCATAATTAGAACAGATTTGAAGATAATGCCTGGCATATTCAAAAATGAAAATTTAATGGCAGAAAATAATAGTCACATTCTTAAATGGTTTATATGGCTAAGTAACTTTGATTTTGAGATTGTGTATAAACCAGGTTATCTGAATTGCCTTGCTGATATGCTCACCAGGGAGCAAAGCAACATTCCTACCTTGAAGATGTTCAGTATTGGAGAATCAAGCTCTCGATCAGGACGAGCCAGAGAAGAAAAGAAGAAAGCTCTGTCAGAAGAAGAGCTTAAAGCCAAAGAAGGATTGTTCCTCCTCCCATGGGACAATTCTCTACCAGAAGATGTACGCATACAAACACTGGAGTATGCTTTGACTAATGAAGCCAAAAGGTTTCTGCAATTGACCTTGATAAAGAATATCTAGTCTTCGCCCCTGAAGCTAGAGATTATGGAACGCAGGGAAAAATATGCTTTTACCAGCTTTGCAGATGCTAAATCCAAGCTTAGAGATTGCAGAGAAGTTTGGATGGACTTGTGTGATGAAGACCGACTCTGGTATATTGATATTTGTGATGGCCATTTAACCTGGACATCATATAATTTAATTCTACAATGTTGCAGGGAAGAACAGTCAATAATCATTTGTGCAGACCCTGCAAATCTAAAGTCCAACACTACATGGTCAAGATGGACAGAGATCATGTTAGATCATTTCTGTCCTAGAGCAGATTGGGAGAACAGGCGTGCCAACTTCATTGCATACCTGCAAGTAGATATGGAGATAGCAGAACAAGAGAACCAATGGTTCAAATTCATGCTCCATTTTGAAGGTGGAAGTTACAAACCACTGGAACATACAGTGTTCACACGGCAGAAGCTTATCCGAAGAAACATTGAAGATGGCCATATTGAGTCCAAAGTCACTGTTCGGGAAATACCGCTTAACTACAGAGTTGAGTCTAAGTTCCGTGGTGAATTTATCTGTGAGCCAAACTTGGTATTCCAAGGTTCAGATATTGAAAGATGTTTCAGTCCTTTCCTGTATCCACCTTGAAGTCCCGAAGGATCTCCGCTATTTCAAGATGCTCAGTACAATGATTATTCATCAGATGATGAGATCTCGGAATATATGCAAGGACGTGACCCATATGACTAAATGAGAAAGTAGTGGTGGGCCGTCATTCTGAAGGCTAAGTAGGCCATCTTTGTCCTACATTGTTTCCGACGTGGGCCGGATTAATGCTCCACTTTGTAATAGTGTAGGGAATAAAGTTTGTCGGGGAATCTGTCTCCCACTAGGTCTGTCAAAAAGTATCATACCGGGTCCCCATATGTCACTGATCGATGAAGTGACAATATAATGACTGTGGCTGTCCCCACACGTCACCCCGGTTGATTCCTTTATGACTTATAGGTGTAAGTCAGTAGCTACTGGATTACCGATTGACCTATGACTGTCAGTCGATGCCCACCGTGTTAACACCATTATTTATCAAAGGGGATGAAAAATCATGATGAAGAAGAAATGGGAGGTTGCTTGTCGAACCTTGGTTAAAAGATATATTGTAAGAGTACGATGATACCCCAAAGAAGTGATCTTGTTATCAAGGATCTGATGGTACGAGTTGAAAGGATAGAAATCAATGGCTATGATTGTCTCCGCACTCTCAGAAATACGAGGAAGATAAGGTATGTCCGGGTGATTATCAGATGCACAGATCAACGGCTATCAATCTGGCTCGGGCAGATCCACGGTCCATATTTGATCTGCCTTATGAAATCGCTTGTAGGTTAAAGAGATAGAGACCGACGGAATCGAGTACATAATACTCGATCCAACGGTGGAGAGGTAAAGCCAGATCACATCCATGGTCAGGATTGATTCCGGAGCCAAAATCTGCACGGCAGATAAACCCAAAGCATCCAGCGGAATGAGTAGGCGGCCGTTGATCTAACGGTTGAGGATTAAAGTTAAATGGATCAACGGCGATTGACGATTTTGGAACATAAACTTGCGAGGTGGTTAAAATGACGGAGCTCAGCAGAATTTGATAGGTGCCACCTAATCCAACGGCTTACAAATAAAGGTTGATCGCATCTACGGCTGTGGGCGATTCTGGAACATGAAGTTGCACGAAGTATAAGGTCAGGAAAATCAGCGGAATCAAATATCTCCTTCTCGATCTGACAGCGGAGTAATGAGAGGCCTTTTCATCAACGGTTGGGGATGTTTCCGGGGTGGAGACTTGCACGTTGTTTATTACCAAGGCGCCCGGTAGAAAGAGGTACATGGCACGTGATCCAAGGGTTAGAAATTAAAGAAGAATCAGATCGATGGTCCTGAATGAATCCAGAGAATGGAAGTGCGCGATGGATAGGAATAGATGGTGGTTGCGGAAAATAAATTGTTGTCCACGTGGCAAATTGTGGTAGGCTCCGGAGACAAAAGTGGTTTACGGAAAGCCGATGGGGGCCTATAAAAGCAAGGTTGACTTCTATCATTATTATTTTACTTGTTCGAGAAGGGTGAAAAGGACCGGTCGATTCAGCAGCTTCCATTTGTCAGTTTCGGGCACGCTCCAAGCACACGCCTCCACAGTCGACTAGGTAAGGCTTAAACCCTGTAGTTCCTCCGTCCAAATTACCTTTGTAAATTAAGTAATGGACCAGGGGAAAGAAATTCAAGTGTCTAGTCAGGTTGTAGACGACAGAGAAGAATTTTTAGTGGACAGAGATAGGAGCGTGTGCAACCCCTTCCTATCCATAGGGAGCATGTCGGTCAGCAAGGAGAAATTCTGGTATTATAACTCATAGGGGAACGATATATTAAATGTCTGTAAGTCTTTCCTGTATTACTTCGCTCTTGAGCAAACCCTCCATTTCCCGGAATTTGCAGAGTGGTGTGCTGTAAACTACTCTCCCTCCCAGAGAATAATTGTGAGTCGTTCTGCGTCCAGAATACTTTGTAAAATCGATGCCACAGTCATCAGAGAAAATCTCAGTTTGCCCGAAAATTACCCTGTTAATCGTGAGTCGATAAATGAGTCGGTCCTTGCTCATTTTTACAAGAATTGTGAAACTGAGAATCGCTGTCATTTCCTGTCTAATATTTTAAAAGAAGGTCAATCCCTTGAGGGTTTTTTCTTGCCCTACCCCGTGCACATTTTCAAAAATGAAGTCCAAATGGTCATATCTCCGATTTGTCAAGTATTAGGTCTAGATGATAATTGTCATGTAGGCGATGTCATCCTTGGTTTTTTATTAAGAATAGGTTCCTTAAGCCTTGAATCCCAGTCAATTCCTGTGTTTAATTTTAATGAATATCTCGCTGAAACAATCCATCTGCAGTTAACTGAGTTCCCAAAAGTTCATTTCTTTAGGTTTCAGACCTACTTGCTCAACATTCTATTGTGCTCCAATGTCACCAAGTTGAAATTTTTAAGTACTCTGTGCTCTTCTGATTTGCCCAAGCAAATCAACATGTTCGAATTTGCTAATTCGATCATGTCGGAAATGTACAAAATGTTATTTGATGAGGATTTGCCCCGTGTTTTGGATGAGATGAAGTGTTTAATGCAGTCTTCACCCAAATATCGGGTTGGATACTGGTTTCTGTACAGGGATTACACTGTGTTAAGAATATCTGGGTTTACCGGTCAGCCTTACAGGTTACCTGCCTTTTTGACCCATAGGATTTTCGCACTTGAGTTTATGAGGCAGAGGTTGTTATCAGAAGAAGAGCATTTTGGGGCTTTCAAGAAGTCTTCAAACATTAAATTTCCACTTAAAGTCAGCTCTTTCATTTTTAAAAGTAAAGGCGCCTTAATATTCATAGAGAAACTGTTAGAGAATATGGATTTCCAAAAGGAATCAAAAGTGAATTATGAACCACATCATGTTATATCTCTAAGGAAACAAGCCAACAAGAATAATCCATTTGAGCACCAGTCTGTTGAAAATTTGGCTGAAACAGCCAATCTGTTACAGTTCAAGGAAGATCCACATATTGCACCCATTACAGTATCAGAAAATACTAACATTATAGTTAAGAGAAGTCTCTCTGAGATTGAGAGTATGGAAGTAGACGAAGAGGGGTCCCATAAAAGGGCAAAGCTGCTTGAAGGTGGTGAAATGGTAAATGAGGAATTTTCTGATGGTTTTAGAAAGGTTGCCCTGATTCCCATGAAAATCGTACAAGTAAATAAACTATCTTTTAAAAATGTAGAGGGTGACGTAGACAGTTCAAAATCAAACCCGGTATTTAATTCGAAGGAAGAGCTCAAAGCCGGCTATATGGAAAAGAGGAAACAGTCTCTGGAGGAGACAAGAAATTTGCTCCCGAAAGTGAGAACTTTATGCAGTTCAAAAACCTCTCTAGTTTCTGCTAGATATGCTAAAAGAAATACATTTAAGATGGATATAGTAAACGACAAGAAGATGTCTGAAATGGAGATCCAGCTGGACAAAATCAGTACTCCGGATAAGATTCAACTTCACAAACAGACCAGTGACATCATTTACTCAGACTTATTGCAATCCATGGTAAGGATTAATAAATTGCAAGTTTTGATAGACAAATTAGAAGTTCAATTGAAGCATGAGAGAGTTGAGAATAAAGCAAATGTCATTCAGATTAGAAAGCTGCAAACTGACATTGTTAGTTCAGATAACACCCAGGCAGTCAAGAGGATGCTAGAGGAAAAAGACAATGCACTCCAGGTCTTAAAGAAAAAGCTGAAGATCCCAGGTTCAGAGCACGTCCAATTAGCTGAATTAATGGCTTTGCAAGAGGAAAAGGATAAAGTCCATCAAGAGATGATGGAGTATAGAATTCATCCTTGTTGATGCTCTGTATTAATGGGTTGTTTCCTCATCTCTTCTATTTCACCTGGATTAATTTGAATGACTGTGATGATGTGATTATCTTGCCTTTGATAAATCTCATGTATATGTCTTTGTGGTACCTTTATATTGTATGTGTCTCCATGCCCAATGGTTATGTGATTGTTTCAGCCATACATACAAATCTTTAAATGTTATTTTATATCTGGTTCTGTTAAACCTTTATCGATAGATCCCTCTCTGGAAGAAAATACCAGTTTCTTTGTAAAGTGGTTTTGCTGTTACCTTGGAGTTTACCTTTTATAACCTGGGTACATTCTGAGTGCTAACAAAATGGTGCCGTTGTCGGGGATGAAAGTGTATATATGCCCTGGGAGAACGACAAAGATTAAGAAAGATTCCTGTGGGAAAACAGGAATGTTGAAAAGAAAAGAAGGTTGTATATTTGCCTTGGTGACTTCATTGTGAAATTGTTTCAGAATTCAAGAACGACATTCTGGCTTCGAGAAGACGCACACGAGGTAACTCTGATACCAAAATTTTGGAAAGTTTTGAAGATCCAGAAAAGTTGTTTAAGAGAAAAAATAAAGAGAAGTTAGATTTTCCTTTGTTCGGCCCATCATCATCACCAGATTCTCATATTAATCCAGAATGGAAGGTTAATACTGCGAAGAACCTGTTGAGAACTAGATCTGAATCCGACCTTGAAAATACTGAGTTCAATCCCCGTAGATTAGAATCATGTCTGTTAGATTCCCTCTGGAGGGACTTGCAACAAACCTCTAACTTGCTGAAACATCTGCCTCCAAGCATACTCAAAGTACTTCAGTTCCTGTGAACCCACCCAGACCAATCGCCGCTAGATTTTCTCCCTTGCGTTTTCTTGCTGTATTACATGATCTCCCCCAAAATTATTCTCAAAGAATTTCTTTATTTGATAGGGAAGGTGATATAACCGCAAATAGCATGTTGCCAAATTTGAAGATTTCATTGACTTGGAAGAAGTTGACTATCCTGATGTTATAATGCGGTTATTTGCCCAAAGTTTGTCAGGAGAGGCAAAGAAATGGTTCAAAGATTTGCCAAATGCATCTATACTGAATTTTCAGGCTTTCCAAACTGCTTTCCTGGATAGGTGGGATGATAAACAGAATCCTCTGCAGCTTTTGTCTCAGTATAACAGTCTTAAAAAAGGGGGTTTCGAGTCCGTTCATGAATTCTCAAGTAGATTCATGAGGGCTTACAACTCTATTCCATAAGATATAAAACCTTCTCCTGCAGCTGCCAAGCTACATTATGCTAGGGCCTTTGATAATGATTTTGCCTTCTCTTTGCGGGAGAGGAAATCGGCAACTCTTGCTGCCATGTTTACTGATGCCCTAGAATTGGAAGCTAACATGATGGCGAGTGGAAAAATTAGCATAGGGATTTGGATAGGAGGAGGAAAGAAGAGAAGTTGCCTTCTACTTCATCCTCTGCTGCTGATGTTAAATTTGAAATGATGTTGAAAACCATGGAAAAGTTGATGGATAAATTAACTATGGATACTAGGCCTTTCAATAGAGAGCAAGGGGATCCTCAAATCTAGGAAAATGATTAATTTTTGTCATAAGTATCATATAAGCCTCAATCACTCGACTGCCTATTATCCTCAAGAAAATGGATTAGCTGAATCTTCAAAAAAAGCCTGGTAAGGATTATCAAAAAGTTGTTGGAAGATAATAAGAGGTCCTGGCACACCAAACTAAAATATGCTCTATGGGATGACAGGATTAGCACTAAAAGAGCAATCGGCATGTCTCCATTCCAACTGGTGTATGGGGCTGAAGTGATTTTTCCAACATCATTAGGGGTGCCGGTTATGAGATATTTCCAGGATCAGCAAGAAGAACCAAATCACATACAGCGAAGGGTAAATTAGATAATTGAGCTAGAAGAACGAAGAAGTAATTCTTATGACAAAGTGCAGTCACATCAGGAGAAAATGAAGAATACTTTTGACAGAAGGATGAAGGAAGAGCAGTTTCAGATTGGTGACCTGGTTTTGAAGTGGGATGCTCCTAATGAAGACAAGCATGGAAATTTTGACCCTATGTGGGTAGGACCTTATGTTGTTGCTGGGTACAGAGGACAAAATGCATTTTTGCTGGAATATACAAATGGGGTTCTTTTGGAGAGTAACCCTGTAAATGGAAGGTATCTAAAGCATTACCTATCCTGAGGAGGAAGGTGAATTTCATATCATAGATTGTACATACTTATTTTTCTTTACAAGTAAATATGAATGGTAAGCCGAGTGCGTTTGAAGCTCGCAGTGGAAGCCCTAAGATTCAAGAGGCCTACCATTCCTTTTCTAAAAATATACAAAAATGATATATTTACAAAAACAAAAGATGGGTTTTTGGGAGTTATTATGCAAAATCAAGAAACAGGCACCTGGTCTACGAGTTCTTTGATACCTCGCAGGGAGGATATCATCCCCAGATGGAGCCAGCTGTTAACACCATTATTTATCAAAGGGGATGAAAAATCATGATGAAGAAGAAATGATAGGTTGCTTGTCGAACCTTGGTTAAAAGATATATTGTAAGAGTACGATGATACCCCAAAGAAGTGATCCCGTTATCAAGGATCTGATGGTACGAGTTGAAAGCATAGAAATAAATGGCTATGATTGTCTCCGCACTCTCAGAAATGCAAGGAAGATAAGGTATGTCTGGGCGATTATCGGATGCACAGATCAACGACTATCAATCTGGCTCGGGCAGATCCACGGTCCATATTTGATCCGCCTTATGAAATCGCATGTAGGTTAAAAAGATAGAGACCGGCGGAATCGAGTACATAATACTCGATCCAACGGTGGAAAGGTAAAGCCAGATCACATCCATGGTCGGGATTGATTCCGGAGCCAAAATCTGCACGGCAAATAAACCCAAAGCATCCAGTGGAATGAGTAGGCGGTCGTTGATCTAAAGGTTGAGGATTAAAGGTAAATGGATCAATAGTGATTGACGATTCCGGAACATAAACTTGCGAGGTGGTTAAAATGATGGAGCTCAGCAGAATTTGATAGGTGCCACCTAATCCAACGACTCACAAATAAAGGTTGATCGCATCTACGGTTGTGGGCGATTCTGGAACATGAAGTTGCACGAAGTATAAGGTCGGGAAACTCAGCGGAATCGAATATCTCCTTCTCGATCTGACGGCGGAGTAATGAGAGGCCTTTTCATAAATGGTTGGGGATGTTTTCGGGGTGGAGACTTGCACGTTGTTTATTACCAACGCGCTCGAAGGAAAGAGGTACATGGCACATGATCCAAGGGTTAGAAATTTAAGAAGAATCAGATCAATGGTCCTGAATGAATCCGGAGAATGGAAGTGCGCGGCTGATAGGAATAGATGGTGGTTGCGGAAAATAAATTTTTGTCCACGTGGTAAATTGTGGTAGGCTCTGGAGACAAAAGTGGTTTACGGAAAGTTGGTGGGGGCCTATAAAAGCAAGGTTGAATTCTATCATTATTATTTTATTTGTTCGGGAAGGGTGAAAAGGACCGGCCGATTCAGCAGCTTCCATTTGTCAGTTTCGGGCACGCGCCTCTACAGTCGACCAGGTAAGGCTTAAACCCTGTAGTTCCTCCGTCCAAATTACCTTTGTAAATTAAGTAATGGACCAGGGGAAAGAAATTCAAGTGTCTGGTTAGGTTGTAGACGGCAGAGAAGAATTTTTAGTGGACAGAGATAGGAGCATGTGCGACCCCTTCCTATCCATAGGGAGCATGTCGGTCAGTAAGGAGAAATTGTGGTATTATAACTCATAGGGGAACGATATATTAAATGTCTGTAAGTATTTCCTGTATTACTTCGCTCTTGAGCAAACCCTCCATTTCCTGGAATTTACAGAGTGGTGTGCTGTAAACTACTCTCCCTCCCAGGGAATAATTGTGAGTCAGTCTGCGTCCAGAATACTTTGTAAAATCGATGCCACAGTCATCAGAGAAAATCTCAGTTTGCCTGAAAATTACCCTGTTAAACATGAGTCGATAAATGAGTCGTTCCTTACTGATTTTTACAAGAATTGTGAAACTGAGAATCGCTGTCATTTCCTGTCTAATATTTTAAAAGAAGGTCAATCCCTTGAGGGGTTTTTCCTGCCCTACCCCGTGCACATTTTCAAAAATGAAGTCCAAATGGTCATATCGCTGGTTTGTCAAGTATTAGGTATAGATGATGATTGTCGTGTAGGCGACGTCATCCTTGTTTTTTTATTAAGAATAGGTTCCTTAAGCCCTGAATCCCAGTCAATTCCTGTGTTTAATTTTGATGAATATCTCACTGAAACAATCCATCTGCAGTTAACTGAGTTCCCAAAAGTTCGTTTCTTTAGGTTTCAGACCTACTTGCTCAACATTCTGTTATGCTCCAATGTCACCGAGTTGAAATTTTTAAGTACTCTGTGCTCTTCTGATTTGCCCAAGCAAATCAACGTGTTCGAATTTGCTAATTCAATCATGTCGAAACTGTACAAAATGTTATTTGATGAGGATTTGCCCCGTGTTCTGGATGAGATGAAGTGTTTAATGCAGTCTTCACCCGAAGATCAGGTTGGAGACTGGTTTCTGTACAGGGATTACACTATGTTAAGAATATATGGGTTTACCGGTCAGCCTTACAGGTTACCTGCCTTTTTGACCCAGAGGATTTTCACACTTGAGTTTATGAGGTAGAGGTTGTTATCGGAAGAAGAGCATTTTGGGGCTTTCAAGAAGTCTTCAAGCATTAAATTTCCACTTAAAGTCGGCTCTTTCATTTTTAAAAGTAAAGGCGCCTTAATATTCATAGAGAAACTGTTAGAGAATATGGATTTCCAAAAGGAATCAAAAGTGAATTATGACCCACATCATGTTATATCTCTAAGGAAACAAGCCAACAAGAATAAGCCATTTGAACACCAGTCTGTTGAAAATTTGGCTGAAACAGCCAATCTGTTACAGTTCAAGGAAGATCCACATATTGCACCCATTACAGTATCAGAAAATATTAACATTATAGTTAAGAGAAGTCTCTCTGAGATTGAGAGTATGGAAGTAGACGAAGAGGGGTCCCATAAAAGGGAAAAGCTGCTTGAAGGTGGTGAAATGGTAAATGAGGAAGTTTCTGATGGTTTTAGAAAGGTTGCCCTGATTCCCATGAAAATCGTACAAGTAAATCAACTATCTTTTAAAAATGTAGAGGGTGACGTAGACAGTTCAAAATCAAACCCGGTATTTAAGTCGAAGGAAGAGCTCAAAGCCAACTATATGGAAAAGAGGAAACAGTCTCTGGATGAGACAAGAAATTTGCTCCCGAGAGTGAGAACTTTATGCAGTTCAAAAACCTCTCTAGTTTCTGCTAGAGATGCTGAGAGAAATACATTTAAGATGGCTATAGTAAACGACAAGAAGATGTCTGAAATGGAGATCCGGCTGGACAAAATCATTACTACGGATAAGATTCAACTTCACAAACAGACCAGTGACATCATTTACTCAGACTTATTGCAAGCCATGGTAAGGATTAATAAATTGCAAGTTTTGATAGACAAATTAGAAGTTCAATTGAAGCATGAGAGAGTTGAGAATAAAGCAAATGTAATTCATAATAGAAAGCTGCAAACAGACATTGTTAGTTCAGATAACACCCAGGAAGTCAAGAGGATGCTAGAGAAAAAAGACAATGCACTCCAGGCCTTAAAGAAAAAGCTGAATATCCCAGGTTCAGAGCACATCCAATCAGCTGAATTAATGGCTTTGCAAGAGGAAAAGGATAAATTCCATCCAGAGATGATGGAGTATAAAGGAAAAGCTGTCGAACTACAGGAAGAAAAGGACAGGTGGGAGGCCAAGCAGAATGAACTATTATCGCAGATTTCCTTAATGAAAAAGGACCAAAGTGACGAGAAGGAAATTATGGAAGAGTTAATGAGTCAAACCCCTGCTGATGAAGACCTATCCATTGTGAATATCCATAAGCCATTAGATGATTTTTCTGTAGATGATTTGTTGGTGCCTATGTCCCAGGTGAGCTTGAAAGAGGAAGCAATTAAAGAATTGAAGGCAGAGAATGAAAAGATAACAGCTGAATTGGCCAAGGTAAGTGAAAGTAAAAAGAAAATATTACAGGACAGAAATCAGTTACAGAAAAAATTCAACGAGCTAAAGGAGAAAAGCATCGGGAAAGGCCCTCTTCAGGGGGAAAAACATATCATCTGGGATACCTTGTCGATAGATATTACCAAGTTCCGGCACTATATAAATTTTATTGATGATTTGAATTTACTGATAAATTTGGCTCACCAGAGATTAAAATTGGTAAATGAACATATGGAGAAGAGACCTCTTACTACAGCTCAGAACACACTAAATTTCCTGAATTCACTGACATATCAGAAATTGCACGATATGGGCATAAAGGATAGAGTATCAATAGTGCTGTGGACAAATAAATTCATCCACAAGCATCACTTAATCAAGACGGTCCAAGATAAATCAGAAGGATTGCTTTTGCAGGTTAACAATTTCAAACGGGATTTTAAAGAGCTGTTCGAAGACGGATTTCCTTCCTTCTGGGACGAGGAGGGACATATGTTCTTACAGGAACATTATCATAACCTGCTTGTCCAGTGCCGCATGGACCACTCCAAATTTAATGATTTGGAGAAAATCCTAATAGGGAAAACCATTGTGGATATGTTAACAGAAGATTTGGAAATTCTGCAGAAGTTCGCAATTATCAGAAGTAGATTGCCCAAGAAGTCCTATGAAGCATATATGGAGCTCGAAGTATCAATTCGGGAAATGACAGAATGCGACACCCCAAGTTTGGAGCAGTGGAAAGATGTGGAGCGGTTTGGAAAGACAAAGTATATTTTTCATCCCTAGAAACAAGTGTTATGCACTGAGGAGCTGATGGGGCAAAGACGTGGAGCTGGCTGGGCGAAATTTTGTTATCAAGTTGATTATTACTTTGTGATCTATTAGGATTGGATTTGTAACAAAATTCCTAGGGGTTAGGAATTCAGTTACAAAACTTTAAATTAAGCCGATCATTCTGTGATTGATCTTCTTGGAAGACTTAATATTTTATGTATAAATTGGCATCTTTTTTAAGAGATGGGGGTTGGAACCCATCGGGTGGTGGAAGAATTTTGGAGAACATATATGTTTTGAATAACAAAGTGAATGCATGAGAGTTTTCCCAGAGATTCATGTGTCATTGATATTACAGTCTGTGCTTCTTTCTTTATATGATTGTATTTCCCTTGTGTAACATTCCATTTTGTTGCTTCCTCGTGTCTGGAATATAGAGTTAGATTATTAGAATTCGTATGTTTATGCTCTGGTCATCATTTCAGATATTATATGATTTTTTCTGCTAAAGTTGATATAGAATTCATCCTTGTTGATGCTCTGTATTAATGGGTTGTTTCCTCATCTCTTCTGTTTCACCTGGATTAATTTGAATGACTGTGATGATGTGATTATCTTTCCTTTGATGAATCTCATGTATATGTCTTTGTGGTACCTTTATATTGTATATGAATCCATGCCCAATGGTTATGTGATTGTTTCAACCATACATACAAATATTTAAATGTTATTTTATATCTGGTTCTGTTAAACCTTTATCGAGAGATCCCTCTCTAGAAGAAAATACCAGTTTCTTTGTAAAGTGGTTTTGCTGTTACCTTGGAGTTTACCTTTTACAACTTGGGTACATTCTGAGTGCTAACAAACTAGCACCATTTTCGGGGACGAAAGTGTATATCTTCCCTGGGAGAACGACAAAGATTAAGAAAGATTCCTGTGGGAAAACAAGAATGTTGAAAAGAAAAGAAGGTTGTATATTTGCCCTGGCGACTTCATTGTGAAATTGTTTCAGAATTCAAGAACAACATTCTGGCTTCGAGAAGACACACACGAGGTAACTCTGATACCAAAATTTTGGAAAGTTTTGAAGATCCAGAAAAGTTTTTTAAGAGAAAAAATAAAGAGAAGTTAGATTTTCCTTTGTTCGGCCCATAATCATCACCAGATTCTCATATTAATCCAGAATGGAAGGTTAATACTGCGAAGAACTTGTTGAGAACTAGATCTGAATCCGACCTTGAAAATACTGAGTTCAATCCCCATAGGTTAGAATCATGTCTGTTAGATTCCCGCTGGAGGGACTTGCAACAAACCTCTAAAGCTGAAACATCTGCCTCCGAGCATACTCAAAGTACTTCAGTTCCTGTGAACCCACCCAGACCAATGGCCACTAGATTTGCTCCCTTGCGTTTTCCTGCTGTATTACATGATCTCCCCCAAAATTATTCTCAGAGAATTTCTTTATTTGATGGGGAAGGTGATATAACTGTAAAACAACATGTTGCCAAATTTGAAGATTTCATTGACTTGGAAGAAGTTGACTATCCTGATGTTATAATGCAGTTATTTGCCCAAAGTTTGTCAGGAGAGGCAAAGAAATGGTTCAAAGATTTGTCAAATGCGTCTATATTGAATTTTCAGGCTTTCCAAATTGTTTTCCTGGATAGGTGGGATGATAAACAGAATCCTCTGCAGCTTTTGTCTCGATATAATAGTCTTAAAAAAGGGGGTTTCGATTCCATTCATGAATTCTCAAGTAGATTCATGAGGTCTTACAACTCTATTCCAGAAGATATAAAACCTTCTCCTACAGCTGCCAAGCTACATTATGCTGGGGCCTTTGATAATGATTTTTCCTTCTCTTTGCGGGAGAGGAAATCGACAACTCTTGCTGGCATGTTTACTGATGCCCTAGAAGTGGAAGCTAACATGATGGCGAGTGGAAAAATGAAGCATAGGGATTTGGATAGGAGGAGGAAAAAAGAGAATTTTCCTTCTACTTCATCCTCTGCTGCTGATGTTAAATTTGAAATGATGTTGAAAACCATGGAAAAGTTGATGGATAAATTA
The DNA here is from genome assembly GCA_001517045.1 of Pseudotsuga menziesii. NCBI lineage: Eukaryota > Viridiplantae > Streptophyta > Pinopsida > Pinales > Pinaceae > Pseudotsuga > Pseudotsuga menziesii. The sequence continues at coordinate 244,558 of LPNX010185725.1, read as the reverse complement.
ACTATGGATACTAGGCATTTCAATAGAGAGCAAGGGGATCCTCAAATCTAGGAAAATGATTAATTTTTGTCATAAGTATCATATAAGCCTCAATCACTCGACTTCCTATTATCCTCAAGGAAATGGATTAGCTGAATCTTCAAATAAAATCCTAGTAAGGATTATCAAAAGCTGTTGGAAGATAATAAGAGGTCCTGGCACACCAAACTAAAATATGCTCTATGGGCTGACAGGATAAGCACTAAAAGAGCAATCGGCATGTCTCCGTTCCTACTGGTGTATGGGGATGAAGTGATTTTTCCAACATTATTAGGGGTACCAGTTATGAGATATTTCCAGGATCAACAAGAAGAACCAAATCACATACAGCGAAGGGTAAATTAGATCATTGAGCTAGAAGAACGAAGAAGTAATGCTTATGACAAAGTGCAGTCACATCAGGAGAAAATGAAGAATACTTTTGACAGAAGGATCAAGGAAGAGCAGTTTCAGATTGGTGACCTGGTTTTGAAGTGGGATGCTCCTAATGAAGACAAGCATGGAAATTTTGACCCTATGTGGGTAGGACCTTATGTTGTTGCTGGGTACAGAGGACAAAATGCATTTTTGCTGGAATATACAAATGGGGTTCTTTTGGAGAGTAACCCTGTAAATGGAAGGTATCTAAAGCATTCCATTTCCTGAAGAGGAAGGTGAAATTTGTATCATAGATTGTACATACTTATTTTTCTTTACAAGTAAATATTAATGGTAAGCCGAGTGCGTTTGAAGCTCGCAGTGGAAGCCCTAAGATTCAGGAGGCCTACCATTCCTTTTCTAAAAATATACAAAAATGATATATTTACAAAAAAAAAAAAAAGATGGGTTTTTGGGAGTTATTATGCAAAATCAAGAAACAGGCACCTAGTCTAAGAGTTCTTTGATACCTCACAGGGAGGATATCATCCCCAGATGGAGCCAGCTGTTAACACCATTATTTATCAAAGGGGATGAAAAATCATGATGAAGAAGAAATGATAGGTTGCTTGTCGAACCTTGGTTAAAAGATATATTGTAAGAGTGCGATGATACCCCAAAGAAGTGATCCCGTTATCAAGGATCTGATGGTACGAGTTGAAAGGATAGAAATCAATGGCTATGATTGTCTCCGCACTCTTAGAAATGCGAGGAAGATAAGGTATGTCTGGGCGATTATCGAATGCACAGATCAATGGCTATGAATCTGGCTCGGGCAGATCCACGGTCCATATTTGATCTACCTTATGAAATCGCATGTAGGTTAAAGAGATAGAGACCGGCGGAATCGAGTACATAATACTCGATCCAATGGTGGAGAGGTAAATCCAGATCACATCCATGGTCGGGATTGATTCCGGAGCCAAAATCTGCATGGCAGATAAATGCAAAGCATCCAGCGGAATGAGTAGGCGGCCATTGATCTAATAGTTGAGGATTAAAGGTAAATGGATCAATGACGATTGACGATTCCGGAACATAAACTTGCGAGGTGGTTAAAATGACGGAGCTCAGTGGAATTTGATAGGTGCCACCTAATCCAACGGCTCACAAATAAAGGTTGATCGCATCTACAGCTGTGGGCGATTCTGGAACATGAAGTTGCACGAAGTATAAGGTCAGAAAACTCAGCGGAATCGAATATCTCCTTCTCAATCTAATGGCGGAGTAATGAGAGGCCTTTTCATCAACGGTTGGGGATGTTTCCGGGGTGGAGACTTGCACATTGTTTATTACCAAGGCGCCCGGCGGAAAGAGGTACGTGGCACGTGATCCAAGGGTTAGAAATTAAAGAAGAATTAGATCGATGGTCCCGAATGAATCCAGAGAATGGAAGTGCGCGGAGGATAGGAATAGATCGTGGTTGCGGAAAATAAATTGTTTTCCACGTGGAAAATTGTGGTAGGCTCCGGAGACAAAAGTGGTTTACGAAAAGATGGTGGGGGCCTATAAAAGGAAGGTTGACTTCTATCATTATTATTTTATTTGTTCGGGAAGGGTGAAAAGGAACGGCCAATTCAGCAGCTTCCATTTGTCAGTTTCGGGCACACTCCAAGCACGCGCCTCTACAGTCGACCAGGTAAGGCTTAAACCCTATAGTTCCTCCGTCCAAATTACCTTTGTAAATTAAGTAATGGACCAAGAAAAATAAATTCAAGTGTCTGGTCAGGTTGTAGACGACAGAGAAGAATTTTTAGTGGACAGAGATAGGAGTGTGTGCGACCCCTTCCTATCCATAGGGAGTGTGTCGGTCAGTAAGGAGAAATTGTGGTATTATAACTCATAGGGGGACGATATATTAAATGTCTATAAGTCTTTCCTGTATTACTTCGCTCTTGAGCAAACCCTCCATTTCCCGGAATTTGCAGAGTGGTGTGCTGTAAACTACTCTCCCTCCCATAGAATAATTGTGAGTCGGTCTGCATCTAGAATACTTTATAAAATCAATGCCATAGTCATCAGAGAAAATCTCAGTTTGCCCAAAAATTACCCTGTTAATCGTGAGTCGATAAATGAGTCGGTCCTTGTTTATTTTTACAAGAATTGTGAAACTGAGAATCACTGTCATTTCTTGTCTAATATTTTAAAAGAAGGTCAATCCCTTGAGGGTTTTTTCCTGCCCTACCCCGTGCACATTTTCAAAAATGAAGTCCAAATGGTCATATCTCCGGTTTTTCAAGTATTAGGTCTAGATGATGATTGTCATGTAGGCGATGTCATCCTTGGTTTTTTATTAAGAATAGGTTTCTTAAGCCCTGAATCCCAGTCAATTCCTGTGTTTAATTTTGATGAATATCTCGCTGAAACAATCCATCTGCAGTTAACTAAGTTCCCAAAAGTTCGTTTCTTTAGGTTTCAGACCTACTTGCTCAACATTCTGTTGTGCTCCAATGTCTCTGAGTTGAACTTTTTAAGTACTTTGTGCTCTTCTGATTTGCCCAAGCAAATCAACATGTTCGAATTTGCTAATTCGATCATGTCGAAAATGTACAAAATGTTATTTGATGAGGATTTGCCCCATGTTCTAGATGAGATGAAGTGTTTAATGCAGTCTTCACCCAAAGATCGGGTTGGAAACTGGTTTTTGTACAGGGATTACACTGTGTTAAGAATATATGGGTTTACCGGTCAGCCTTTCAGGTTACCTGCCTTTTTGACCCAGAGGATTTTCGCACTTGAGTTTATGAGGCAGAGTTTGTTATCGAAAGAAGAGCATTTTGGGGCTTTCAAGAAGTCTTCAAACATTAAATTTCCACTTAAAGTTGGCTTTTTCATTTTTAAAAGTAAAGGCGCCTTAATATTCATAGAGAAACTATTAGAGAATATGGATTTCCAAAAGGAATCAAAGGTGAATTATGACCCACATCATGTTATATCTCTAAGGAAACAAGCCAACAAGAATAAGCCATTTGAGCACCAGTCTGTTGAAAATTTGGCTGAAACAGCCAATCTGTTACAGTTCAAGGAAGATCCACATATTCCACCCATTACAGTATCAAAAAATACTAACATTATAGTTAAGAGAAGTTTCTCTGAGATTGAGAGTATGGAAGTAGACGAAGAGGGGTCCCATAAAAGGGAAAAGCTACTTGAAGGTGGTGAAATGGTAAATGAGGAAGTTTCTGATGGTTTTAGAAAGGTTGCCCTGATTCCCATGAAAATCGTACAAGTAAATCAACTATCTTTTAAAAATGTAGAGGGTGACGTAGACAGTTCAAAATCAAACCCGGTATTTAAGTCGAAGGAAGAGCTCAAAGCCAGCTATATGGAAAAGAGGAAACAGTCTCTAGAGGAGACAAGAAATTTGCTCCCGAGAGTGAGAAATTTATGCAGTTCAAAAACCTCTCTAGTTTCTGCTAGAGATGCTGAGAGAAATACATTTAAGATGGCTATAGTAAACGACAAGAAGATTTCTGAAATGGAGATCCGGCTGGACAAAATCAGTACTCCGGATAAGATTCAACTTCACAAACAGACCAGTGACATCATTTACTCAGACTTATTGCAAGCCATGGTAAGGATTAATAAATTGCAAGTTTTGATAGACAAATTAGAAGTTCAATTGAAGCATGAGAGAGTTGAGAATAAAGCAAATGTCATTCAGATTAGAAAGCTGCAAACAGACATTGTTAGTTCAGATAACACCCAGGCAGTCAAGAGGATGCTAGAGGAAAAAGACAATGCACTCCAGGTCTTAAAGAAAAAGCTGAAGATCCCAGGTTCAGAGCACGTCCAATCAGCTGAATTAATGGCTTTGCAAGAGGAAAAAGATAAATTCCATCAAGAGATGATGGAGTATAAAGGAAAAGCTGTCGAGCTACAGAAAGAAAAGGACAGGTGGGAGGCCGAGCGGAATGAACTATTATCTCAGATTTCCTTAATGAAAAAGGACCAAAGTGACGAGAAGGAAATTATGGAAGAGTTAATGAGTCAAACCCCCGCTGATGAAGACCTGTCCATTGTGAATATCCATAAGCCATTAGATGATTTTTTTGCAGATGATTTGTTGGTACCTATGTCCCAGGTGAGCTTGAAAGAGGAAGCAATTAAAGAATTGAAGGCAGAGAATGAAAAGATAAAAGCTGAATTGGCCAAGGTAAGTGAAAGTAAAAAGCAAATATTACAGGATAAATCAGTTACAGAAAAAATTCAACGAGCTAAAGGAGAAAAGCATCAGGAAAGGCCCTCTTCAGGGGGCAAAACATATCATCTGGGATACCTTGTCGATAGATATTACCAAGTTCCGGCACTATCTAAATTTTATTGATGATTTGAATATACTGATAAATTTGGCTCACCAGAGATTAAAACTGGTAAATGAATATATGGAGAAGAGACCTCTTACTACAGCTTAGAACACACTGAATTTCCCGAATTCACTAACATATCAAAAATTGCATGATATGGGCATAAAGGACAGAGTATCAATAGTGCTGTGGGCAAAGAAATTCATCCACAAGCATCACTTAATCAAGACGGTCCAAGATAAATCAGAAGGATTGCTTTTGCAGGTTAACAATTTCAAACAAGATTTTAAAGAGCTGTTCGAAGACGGATTGCCTTCCTTCTGGGACGAGGAGGGACGGATGTTCTTACAGGAACATTATCATAACCTGCTTGTCCAGTGCTGCATGGACCACTCCAAATTTAATGATTTGGAGAAAATCCTAACAGGGAAAACCATTGTGGATATGTTAACAGAATATTTCAAAATTCTGCAGAAGTTCGCAATTATCAGAAGCAGATTGCCTGAGAAGTCCTATGAAGCATATATGGAGCTCGAAGTATCAATTTGGGAAATGACAGAATGCAACACCCCAAGTTCAAAGCAGTGGAAAGCTATGGAGCGGTTTGGAAAGACAAAGTATATTCTTCATCCCTAGAAACAAGTGTTATGCACTGAGGAGCTGATGGGGCAAAGACGTGGAGCTGATGGGGAAAAGACGTGGAGATGATGGGGCAAAGACGTGGAGCTGGCTGGACGAAAGTTTGTTATCAAGTTGATTGTTACTTTGTGATCTGTTAGGATTAGAGTTGTAACAAACTTCCTAGGGGTTAGGAATTCAGTTACAAAGCTCTAAATTAAGCCGATCATTCTGTGATTGATCTTCTTGGAAGACCTATTATTTTATGTATAAATTGGCATCTTTTTTAAGAGATGGGGGTTGGAACCCATCGGGTGGTGGAAGAGTTTTGGAGGACATATCTGTTTTGAATAACAAAGTGAATGCATGAGAGTTTTCCCAGAGATTCCTGTGTCGTTGATATTACAGTCTGTGCTTCTTTCTTTATGTGATTGTATTTCCCTTGTGTAACATTCCATTTTGTTGCTTCCTCGTATCTGGAATATAGCATTAGATGATTAGAATTCGTATGTTTATGCTCTGGTCATCATTTCAGATATTATATGATTTTTTTCTGCTAAAGTTGATATAGAATTCATCCTTGTTGATGCTCTGTATTAATGGGTTGTTTCCTCATCTCTTCTGTTTCACCTGGATTAATTTGAATGACTGTGATGATGTGATTATCTTTTCTTTGATGAATCTCATGTATATGTCTTTGTGGTACCTTTATATTGTATATGAATCCATGCCCAATGGTTATGTGATTGTTTCAGCCATACATACAAATCTTTAAATGTTATTTTATATCTGGTTCTGTTAAACCTTTATCAAGAGATCCCTCTCTAGAAGAAAATACCTGTTTCTTTGTAAAGTTGTTTTGCTGTTACCTTGGAGTTTACCTTTTACAACCTGGGTACATTCTGAGTGCTAACACTTCGGACCACCGGTTGGAAGTTGTATAAATAAGACCCTCGAGGTTCATCGTTATCATCATGCATAGAGTTTGCAAAGTCATTCTGCAATAAGTGTCTAGAGTCTGCATTGAGCAAGTAGTCCACTCTACAAGTCTAGGATTAGATTCTACATTGAGCAAGTAGTCCACTCTGCAAGTCTAGGACAAGAGTCTGTAAGAGAAGTATTCTCTGCGTCTTAGCCTTCGAGTTATAAGAACGCACCAAAAACTCAAGTTCTGTATATTGAGTCTTTAACAGAGTGAGTATGCTCTGCAGGTTGGCTCCAAGCTATAACACTGCATCAGAAGACTCTGAGTCTTAGTATAATTGAGTCTGTAACAGATTCTATGCTCTACATCTTGGTCTTTGAGCTTTAAGAACGCACCAGAAACTCAAGTTCTGTATATTGAGTCTGTAATAGAGTGAGTATGCTCTGTAGGTTGGCTCCAAGCTATAACACTACATTAGAAGACTCTGAGTCTTAGTAGAATTCAGTCTGTAACAGAGTCTATGCTTTGCGTCTTGGCCCTCGAGCTATAAGAAAGCATCAGAACACTCTGCTAGGAAGTGTGTTTATAATACAGTGACGACCTTCACAGTTAGAAGGCGATCTGTTAAGTCTGTGAGTCTGTAATATTGTGCTTTGAGTCTGGAATGATTGTACAAGTTCTCCATTTTAATATAAAGATTGAAAGAGTGGATTTGCTCCCTGCGATCGATTAGTCTCAATCCACTCTTTCAATCTTTATATTAAATTGGAGAACTTGTACAATCATTCCAGACTCAAAACACAATATTACAGACTCACAAACTTAACAGATCGCCTTCGGACTACGAAGGTCATCACTGTAATATAAACACGCTTCCTAGCAGAGTGTTCTGATGCGTTCTTATAGCTCGAGGGCCAAGACGCAGAGCATAGACTCTGTTACAGACTCAATTCTACTAAGACTCAGAGTCTTCTGATGCAGTGTTATAGCTTGACGCCAACTTGCAGAGCATACTCACTTTGTTACAGACTCAATATAAACAACTTGCGTTTCTGGTGCGTTCTTATAGCTCGAAGGCCAAGACGCAGAGATTACTTCTCTTACAGACTCTTGTCCTAGACTTGCAGAGTGGACTACTTGCTCAATGCAGACTCTAATCCTAGACTTACAGAGCGGACTACTTGCTCAATGCATACTCTAGACACTTATTGCAGAGTGACTTTGAAAACTCAACACATGATGATAACAATGAAACCCGAGGGTCTTATTTATACAACTTCCAACCGATGGTCCAGTGGGCATTGACTGACAGTTATAGGTCAATCGGTAATCTGGTAGCTACTAACTTACACCTATAAGTCATAAAGGAATCAACCGGGGTGACGTGTGGGGACAGCCACAGTCATTATCTCGTCCCTTCATCGGTCAGTGACATATGGGGACCCGATATGATACTTTTGACAGACCTAGTGGGAGACAAATTCCCCGACAAACTTTATTCCCTATACTATTACACAGTGGAGCATTAATCCGGCCCACATCGAAAACAATGTAGGACAAAGCTGGCCTACTCAGCCTTCAGAATGATGGCCCACCACTACTTTCTCATTTAGTCGTATGGGTCACGTCCTTGCAGATATTCCCAGATCTCATCATCTGATGAATAATCATCTTGCAATAGCGGAGATCCTTCGAGACTTCGAGGTGGATACAGGAAAGGACTGAAACATATTTCAATATCCGAACCTTGGAATACCAGATTTGGCTCACAGATAAATTCACCGCGGAACTTAGACTCAACTCTGTAGTTAAGCGGTATTTCACGAACAGTGACTTTGGATTCAATCTGGCCATCTTCGATTCTTCTTCGGATAAGCTTCTGCTGTGTGAACACTGTATGTTCCAATGGTTTGTAACTTCCACCTTCAAAATGGAGCATGAATTTGAACCATTGGTTCTCTCGTTCTGCTATCTCCATATCTGCTCTCAGGTGTGCAATGAAGTTGGCACACCTATTCTCCCAATCTACTCTGCAACAGAAATGATCTAACAGGATCTCTGTCCATCCTGACCAGGTAGTGTTATGCTTTAGATTTGCAGGGTCTGCACAAATTATAATTGACTGTTCTTCCCTGCAACATTGTAATATCAAATTATATGATGTCCAGGTTAAATGGCCATCACAAATATCAATATACCAGAGTCTGTCTTCATCACATAAATCCATCCAAACTTCTCTGCAATCTCTAAGTTTTCCTTTGACATCTACAAAGCTGGTAAAAGCATCTTTTTCCCAGCGTTCCATGATTTCTAGCTTCAAGGGCAAAGACTGGATATTCTTTATAAGTGTCAATTGCAGAAATCTTTTAGCTTCATCATTCGAAGCATACTCCAGAGTTTGGATACGTACATATTCTGGTAGAGAATTGTCCCATGGGAGGAGGAACAATTCTTCTTTTACTTTAAGCTCTTCTTCTGATAGAGCTTTCTTCTTTTCTTCTCTGGCTCATCCTTATCCAGAACTTGATTCTCCAAATGAGAACATCTTCAAGGTAGGAATGCTGCTTTGCTCCTTGGTGAGCATATCAGCAAGGCAATTCAAATAACCTGGTTTATACACAATCTCAAAATCAAAGTTACTTAGCCATATAAACCATTTAAGAATGCGACTATTATTTTTTACCATTAAATTTTCATTTTTGAAGATGACAGGCAATGTCTTCAAGTCTGTTCTAATAATGAATCTAACTGGCTTTAGGAACAAAATGAAGTGTTGGACAGTTTTCTTGACTGCCAGAATTTCCTTGTGGCTTGACGGATAATTAAGTTCGGCTGCTTTGAAAGAACCAGAGTCGAAGCCACAGATATTTTCTTTGACATTAATTGCTTCGAGCAAAACTCCACCCCAGGTGGATGAGGAAGCATCTATTTCTATTATCAGGGTACCAGTTCCCTGTGGCAAAGAGAGAGGAGGTAGTTGCAATACTTTTTCTTTAATCTTCTGTACTACCTTTTTCATAGCAATTGTCCATGCAGGAAGGTTTTTATTCAGACGCTGCTATAACAAATGGACATCTGTTGCTTGACCTCTGTAGAAAGGTCTGATATAATTCAGGTTTCCAAGAAACCTCCACAACTGGGTTTTATCTGTAATTTCTTCTGGAAATTTGCTGAAAACTTGCAGAACATGATTCTGCAAAATTACCTGTCCTTTTTTAATCTTGAAACCAAGAAACTCTATCTCGGTTTTGCCAATTTCCATCTTGCTCTGTGAGAGCACTAACCCATGTTTGAAAACTAATTCATAAAAGCTATGTAAATGCTTCAAATGATCTTGCAGGTTCTTTGAGCATATCAGAATATCATCTATGAATACAAGCACCTAGAGTTTATCTCTAAATATATCTTCCATTCTTTTTTGAAACTCTGAGGGAGCATTGTTGATCCCAAATGGAAGGAATTTCCACTGGTATTGGCCATGTGGAACAACAAATGCAATTTTGAACCTATCTTTAGCTTCTATCCCAATCTGATAAAAACTAGACTTTAAATAAAATTTACTAAAGATAGTGTAGCCTGCAATTCTTTGCAACATACTGGCTTTATCCGAGAGAGGATATCTTACCTTTTGAAGTGCGGCGTTTAACGGCTTGTAGTTTACTACCAGCCTAGGATTACCTCTCTTGATTTCTGAATGCTTATTAACCACAAAGGTTGTACATGCCCATGGGATTTTTGATGGTTCTATTAAGCCTTTCTTCATCAAATCTTTAACCTCAGTAGCACAGAATTCTCTTTCTGAAGGAGACATAATTCTGGCCAAAGCTTTCATTGGCTTAATCTTTTTCAATGGATCATAGGGCAGAGACAGAAAGTATTTTTCTCTAGTCCAAAATGCATTCGGGCTGTCTGAACAACAATCTTTGACTAGCTTCTCAGAGATACCTTTTAAAGTCTTTTCACCATGACTTTCTGAGAAGGCTATGCATCTTTCCATTTTCATGAGCTGAGTAGGGTTAGTATTTTCTACTGGTTTATTTACAGGATTCTCTGCGGGGACAATGCATTTGGAAGATGACTGAAAAGAGACAGGGAGAGTTACTGAATGGTTATTGAATATACAAGTGAATGTCATATTTTTGGTATCTGCAGCAAATGGTCTAACTCTATGCAGGAATTCTGATCCTAACACACAGTCAACAAATAAATCATCTAATCTATACAAAGTCAGTTTATCAGAAACTTTATTAAACTGTACAGGGAAGAGTTCAGCTTTGGTTGTAATGGGAACAGTAGTACCTTCAATGGCTGCTCCTTGAGCAGATATCTTTTCCCAATAGAAATGAGGAAGTGCTGAACCTGTAGCTAAATTAACTTGACATCTTGAGTCAATCATGCAGTCCAGGAGGTAGGGTTTATACTCATCAGGCTTAAACTGGACTTTCACAAAGAACTTAGGACCTGAAAGCATTGACAGGGATAAATCATGAGGAGGAGAGGGAGAACCAGTGGGAGACTCTTCTATGGTTACTTTCTTCCTTCTGGGTGTTTCTATGCTCATAGCTCTATCAAACTGCTTGGTTATTTCTTCATCTGAAGATTGATCTCTTTCTGCCTGGATGATCTTGATCATACATTTGAGATCATCTATTTCTGTCATCAACTGCCTCATCTGTTGTTGCTTTTCTCTGATCTGTGATCAGAGCATTGCTTCTTTGTTTGTCCTGAAGCTTTGTTTGTCATCGTGTCCTTCAGGATATCTTTGGTAGAGTTCAAATGGATTATAGACTATAGGATATACAGTCACTGCTTTCCCTTTACCTTTTTCTTGCTCAAGCTGCTTGAGCAATTTCTTCTTATCTTCTTTCAGAGAGGCACGAAGCTGATACTAGTAAGGAGGCATCTCTGATAACTGTAGATCATTTGCTGCATATTGTTTCTCTATATTCTGAGGCTTGGAGAGGGAAAACATATTAAGGGAAAAACCAGTGAAATCAAAATCTGGCTGCTCAAATCCCCCTAAATTTGGTTCTGAATCAGATTCTTCAGAGGAGGAAGATGAGGAAGAAGCAAATTTATGAAAGGCAGCTAAATCTGGGTCTGGCTCAGAGTCAGACTGAGAATCAGATGGAAGAAACATAAAATCAAAATCCCCCTAAATTTGGTTCTGAATCAGATTCTTCAGAGGAGGAAGATGAGGAAGAAGCAAATTTATGAAAGGCAGCTAAATCTGGGTCTGGCTCAGAGTCAGACTGAGAATCAGATGGAAGAAACATAAAATCACCGCATGGTGTTTCATCAGGCTCTGGCATATCCCACCAGCTAGGATCCAGAGAATCACAGAAAGCTGCAAGCCGTGGTTTAGTTTGCTTCTTAGGACATTTACTAGCCCAGTGGACTTTCTTGCCATAGAGAAAACAAACTTCTTTATATGTAGGCTTGGATCTTCTTTTAATAAATCTGCAAGGAGCTGCAGACTTTCGATACTTCGGCTTTCTGTTGAACTTCAAGGGTTTATCTGGGTAATGATACATTGGCTTACTGGAATAAAACCCTTTCTGCTTTTTTTGTTTGCAGTGATAGGTGTCCTGCAAATGACCTCGGTTATGCGCACCACAACCCCAATCTGGCATTTGTGCAACATTTTTATAGAATGACGGGGTGTACATATCTTGGTGTCGCTTAAAAACTTTGCTCACTCTTTTCTCTATACAATGTTCTTGCCATGTTTCAAGAATATGACCATGCAGTTGGGCAAGAGAGAGAGTACGGTAGTTTATATTTTTTTCCTTCATATATTTCTCTACCGCATCAGGGACATGACCAGGAAAGCTTCTAAGGTAGTGCTTCAAATAAGCAAGGTCATCAGCTTTTCCGGCAGAGATGAGCAAATTCTGTATATAGCAGAAATATGATTCGGCCTGGGATAAATTACACAGTCGGGCCGACATAAAAAGGGAGGCTAAATGATTAGATATGTCATGATCTTCAGCACCATAGAATTTCTTACCTAGATCTTGTAAGACTTGTTGGTCAGCATCTTCTGAATTTAGCATTTCATTCCTTGCATCTTGTGATAGCCATCGCCACCATTCACTTGCAAGACCCGAGAGTCCTGCAACTATCTGTCCTGCTAGCTGCTGACTATTCAAGGAAGGATCTTGAGTTCTTTTGGACAGCGTCCAATGATGCATTAATGTTATGGCATCTCTGACTTCCATTAGAGGAAATTTGGGGTCTAAAATGGGCCTTATAAGAAAACGTGCCAAAATAAGTTTTTGTGAGTTGGAATTCAAGAACCAATAGAATTTCAATAAAATAAGTCAACCATAATGGTTGAATTGACATATTTGTCATTAAAAAAAACTACTTTTTTTGTTCGTATTTTCGACATATCTCATTGTGTTTTTACTCAAATTTCGATCGGGAGAGCTCGTTGGATGCGGAATTTGATTCCGCATCCAACGAGTACCCGCACTGCATACTTTTGACGGACCCCGCTACCCCAAAAACAATAAATACCTGAAAAAACGTGATGATGACATCATCATCATGTTTTTTCAGGTATTTATTGTATTTGGGGTAGCGGGGTCCGTCAAAAGTATACAGTGTGGGTACTCGTTGGATGCGGAATCAAATTCCGCATCCAACGAGCTCTCCCGATCGAAATTTGAGTAAAAACACAGGGAGATATGTCGAAAATACGAACACAAAAAGTAGTTTTTTCTTTCTTCCTCCAAAATTAATCAATATTATTTTATTATTTTAACTATTATTTTATTATTTTCCTTAGGAGGTCCATTTTAGACCCCAAAATTCCTCTAATGTTCTCTTGTCTGACATTTGATTTTAAGGATGGGTTGGTCAGGCATCTGAGAGATGATATTATTGATAGCATTAACACTGAAGTAGGTATTAAGCTTTGGAGCTTGAGATGCTTGAGGCATTTCTATGTCAAACTCAGGCTGGGGCTTACGACCAGAAGATTCTGCACATTCTGTTTATATTGAACTCATATTTAAATACTTGGGCTCTAGAGCAGGAGGGAAGGACTTGAAGTGACCGATCCATTCTCAGACTTCATTTATTTCTTCTTCATCACGCCCAAAATTAAATTTGGGGCGAGTGTCTTCTTCTTCTTGAGCCTGGAACATACCGAAAGAATAACTTCGTTCTAATTTTGGCTCAGTGTCTTTCTTCCTTGGATAGCCTTGTGCTGCTAAAGCATAGGCTGAGGGGCTTAAACCTGGAATTCTCTTTTTTAAATCTTTTGTCTGGCCTATGAGTTCTTCAAGACGGGCCAGTCTCCTTTCTATTTTATCTGCAGCCTTGGCTACAGCTTGTTTAATCTCTTCAGTGTCTGCAAACGGATGATTTAGCAGATCTAGTCTGGTTTCAACTAAAGTTATCTTTTCTTTTTCTGCAAGAATACCAGATTTTATATTGAGCAGGTCTTGTGCCATATCATCTAGATTATCAGTAGTTAATCTATGTTGCATATTTCCCCAGTTTAACTGTTTCTGTTCGTCTGGTACAGATTCATCTGGACCAGAGGATTTGTATGGGAGAAATTCTTTCTTAACAGTAGCATTGGAAGAGTACTATCTGAATGGAGTGTCTGGAATATTTCTTCCAGGGACATAGGTTCTTCTTCCATTCGTAACTACTTCAAATGAACTATTCAGTCTTGGGAGAGTACACATACCAAGACTTGGATTTTGCTTATGATGCTCAAGTTTTTGAAGAGTCTTTCTACAGTCTGGACAATCTCTGTGTTGCCATCTGTGTTCAGAATCATATAGGCCTATATGAGATGATTTAACAGAAGGGAATGAAGGATATTCTTCCAGGTTTTCTCTGGAGGAAGAGACAGGTAGATGGCTTTCAGAGGATGAAACTGAAGAAGATCTTATTAGAGGAGAAGGAGCAGAAGAAGGAGTAGGGGTAGTCTCTGGTAGACGGAAAGAACTTGTTCTGCTGTTAAAGGTTAAGGGCTTAGAAATAGCATTCTTTACAGATTCAGCATCTCTTAACTCTTTATACTTGATTTCCCATTTTTGAGGATAGGAAATTCTAGTCCATTCAAAGGTGACTGGTTGGGCTTGTTTTGACTTATCACTTTCCACCACGCTGTTTAGGTGCGAACTCTGATGCACTTTAGAGCGTAAAGGAGGAAGAGTGTCGTTCCCAAATCAGACGCAGACAAGAATTTTTAACTAGATGATTTTGGAACCAGTTTTCATGTGAAACCCCTGGGGAAGAATGTAAGCTTTTAACAAGTTGTAAATGTGTGGGTCATCTAAGCTTACACTGTATTTTGGAAATATTGTCCCATGAGCGGGACCATCATGCAGTGGGGCTGTGAATCCCCCAATAATCGCATCCACAAAATTAATATGACGGGTATCTATAGCTACACACAATGAAGACACATGAAGGTATGGCCTAACAAGAGGACCAAGGCCTAATTTTATTGCACCAAGATGTGCATACTTATATCCTGATTTTATGGCCCAATCAATTTGAGATTTATCAAGGAGATTGATGTGAATGGGTTCTTCTGAATCAGTAAACGATATATTAACAGACGATAATTTATAGACATCCTTGGGAAGGATTGTAGGAAGTTCCCAATTCTGAGATGGATTGGTGTCTTGTATATGGATATACGATGAGTCAGATGTAGAGCATTCTGTAGCAAAAGATGAGCGTCTTTTGGCCAATGATACTATTTCATTTTCGTCTTGCTGGCAATCTAGTATAGTGTGAGGGACAGTATCCATAGATGGGTCCATTTTGATAGAGGTTCTGGCTCACTCTGGTCTTGACTAACAGGGATTTACGACACCTAACTCCAACAGCTATTACCCTTCTCACAGACCACTTCAAACCTCCAAGACTTCACCTATTTCCTCAGCAAACCATTTCCGCTTTCCTACTGGTACTATCTCAGCTAGATTAACTCAGAAAGATTTAAATGCAAGAGATATCATGACAGATTAACTTACAGTAAAAGATTTGAATGCTTGAAATATAAAAGCTTGACTCAGACTGCTGGCTCTGATACCATTTTCTCCCAGTGACTGATCAATCTCAATCCACTCTTTCAATCTTTATATTAAAATGGAGAACTTGTACAATCATTCCAGACTTTAAACACAATATTACAGATTCACATACTTAACAGATCGCCTTCGGACTACGAAGGTCGTCACTGTAATATAAACACACTTCCTAGCAGAGTGTTCTGATGTGTTCTTATAGCTCAAGGGCCAAGACGCAGAGCATAGACTCTGTTACAGACTCAATTATACTAAGACTCAGAGTCTTCTGATGCAGTGTTATAGCTTGAAGGAAACCTATAGAGCATACTCACTCTGTTACAGACTCAATATAAACAACTTGAGTTTCTGGTGCGTTCTTATAGCTCGAAGGCCAAGACGCAAAGCATACTTCTCTTACAGACTCTTGTCCTAGACTTGCAGAGTGGACTAATTGCTCAATGCAGACTCTAATCCTAGACTTGCAGAGTGGACTACTTGCTCAATGCAGACTCTAGACACTTATTGTAGAGCGAATTTGCAAACTCAATGCATGATGATAACAATGAACCCTGAGGGTCTTATTTATACAACTTCCAACCGGTGGTCCGGTGGGCATTGACTGACAGTCATAGGTCAATAGATAATCCGGTAGCTACTGAATTACACCTATAAGTCATAAAGGAATCAAATGGGGTGACGTGTGGGGACAGCCACAGTCATTATCTCATCCCTTCATCGGTTAGTGACATATGGGGACCCAATATGATACTTTTTGACAGACCTAGTGGGAGACAGATTCCCTGACAAACTTTATTCCCTACACTATTACAAAGTGGAGCATTAATCCGGCCCACTACGGAAACAATGTAGGACAAAGCTGGCCTACTCAACCTTCAGAATGATGGCCCACCACTACTTTCTCATTTAGTCATATGGGTCACGTCCTTGCAGATATTCCCAGATCTCATCATCTGATGAATAGTCATAAAACTGAGCATCTTCCAGTTGCAGAGATCCTTCGGGACTTCGAGGTGGATACAGGAAAGGACCGAAACATCTTTCAATATCCGAACCTTGGAATACCAAATTTGGCTCACATATAAATTCACCGTGGAATTTAGACTCAACTCTGTAGTTAAGTGGTATTTCAAGAACAGTGACTTTGGATTCAATCTGGCCATCTTCGATGCTTCTTTGGATAATCTTCTGTCATGTGAACATTGTATGTTCCAGTGGCTTATAACTTCCACCTTCATAATGGAGCATAAATTTGAACCATTGGTTCTCACGGTCTGCTATCTCCATATCTACTTTCATGTGTGCAATGAAGTTGGCATGCCTGTTCTCCCAATCTACTCTAGGACAGAAATGATCTAACAGGATCTCTATCCATCCTGACCAAGTAGTGTTAGACTGCAGATTTGCAGGGTCTGCACAAATGATTATGGATTGTTCTTCCCTGCAACATTGCAATATCAAATTATATGATGTCTAGGTTAAATGGCCATCACATATATCAATATACCAGATTCTGTCTTCATCACAGAAATCCATCCAAACTTCTCTGCAATCTCTAAGCTTGGCTTTAGCATCTGCAAAGCTGGTAAAAGCATCCTTTTCCCAGCGCTCCATGATTTCCATCTTCAACGGGGAGGACTGGATATTCTTTATCATTTTCAGTTGCAGAAACCTTTTTATTTCATCAGTTGAAGCATACTCCAGTGTTTGGATACGTACATCTTCTGGTAGAGAATTGTCCCATGGGAGGAGGAACAATCCTTCTTTTGCTTTAAGCTCTTCTTCTGACAGAGCTTTCTTCTTTTCTTCTCTGGCTCGTCCTGATCCAAATATGGATTCTCCAATACTGAACATCTTCAAGGCAGGAATGCTGCTTTGCTCCCTGGTGAGCATATCAGCAAGGCAATTCAGATAACCTGGTTTATAAACAATCTCAAAATCAAAGTTACTTATCCATATAAACCATTTAAGAATGCGACTATTATTTTCTTCCATTAAATTTTCATTTTTGAAGATGCCGGGCATTATCTTCAAATTTGTTCTAATTATGAATCTAACTGGCTTTAGGAACAGAATGAAGTGTTGGACAGTCTTTTTGACTGCCAGAATCTCTTTGTGGCTTGACGGATAATTAAGTTCGGCTGCTTTGAAAGAACCAGAGCCGAAGCCACAGATATTTTCTTTGCCATTAATTGCTTCAAGCAAAACTCCACCCCAGGTGGATGAGGAAGCATCTGCTTCTATTATCAGGGTACCAGTTCCCTACGGCAAAGAGAGAGGAGGCAGCTGCAATACTTTTTCTTTAATCTTCTGTACTGCCTTTGTCATAGCAATTGTCCATGCAGGCGGGTTTTTCTTCAGACGCTGCTGTAACAAATGGACATCTGCCGCTTGACCTCTGTAGAAAGGTCTGATATAATTCAGGCTTCCAAGAAACCTCTGCAACTGGGTTTTATCTGTAATGTCATCTGGAAATTTGCTGAAAACTTGCAGAACATGATTTTGCAAAATTACCTCTCCTTTTTTAATCTTGAAACCAAGAAACTCTATCTCAGTTTTTCCTATTTCCATCTTGCTCTGTGAGAGCACAAACCCATGTTTGAAAAATAATTCATAGAAGCTCTATAAATGCTTCAAATGATCTTGTAGGTTCTTTGAGCATATCAGAATATCATCTATGAATACAAGCGTCCAGAGTTTATCTCTAAATATATCTTCCATCCTTTATTGAAACTCTGAGGGAGCATTGTTGATCCCAAATGGAAGGACTTTCCACTGGTATTGGCCATGTGGAACAACAAATGCAGTTTTGAACCTATCTTTAGCTTCTATCCCAATCTGATAAAAACCAGACTTTAAATCAAATTTACTAAAGATAGTGCAGCCTGCAATTCTTTGCAACAGACTAGCTTTATCTGGGAGAGGATATCTTACCTTTTGAAGTGCGGCGTTTAACGACTTGTAGTTTACTACCAGCCTAGGCTTACCTCTCTTGATTTCCGAATTCTTATTAACCACAAAGGCTCTGCATTCCCATGGGATTTTTTATGGTTCTATTAAGCCTTTCTTTATCAAATCTTTAACCTCAGTAGCACAGAATTCTCTTTCTAAAGTAGACATAATTCTGGCCGAAGCTTTCATTGGCTTAATATTTTTAAATGGATCATAGGGCAGAGACAAAAAGTATTTTTCTCTAGTCCAAAATGCATTCAGGCTTTCTGAATAGCAATCTTTAAACAGCTTCTCAGAGATAGCTTTTAATGTCTTTTCACCATGACTTTCTGAGAAGGCAATGCATCTTTCCATTTTCATGAGCTGAGCAGGGTTAGTATTTTCTACTGGTTTATTTACAGGGGATAAACATCTGGGAGATGACTGGAAAGATATAGGAAGAGTAACTGACTCGTTATTAAATATACAAGTGAATGTCATCTTTTTAGTATCTACAGCAAACGGACTTACTTTGTGCAAGAATTCTGATCCTAACACACAATCATCAGATAAATCATCTAATCTATACAAAGTCAGTGTATCAGAAAATTTATTAAACTGTACAGGGAAGAGTTCAGCTTTAGCAGTAATGGGAACAGTAGTACCTTCAATGGCTGCTCCTTGAGCGGATATCTTTTCCCAATAGAAATGAGGAAGGGCTGAACCTCTAGCTAAATTAACTTGACATCCTGAGTCAATCATGCAGTCCAAAAGGTAGGGTTTATACTCATCAGGCTTAAACTAGACTTTCACAAAGAACTTAGGACCTGAAAGCATTGACAGGGATAAATCAGGAGGAGGAGACGGAGAACCAGTGGGAGACTCTTCTATGGTTACTTTCTTCCTTCTGGGTGTTTCTATGCTCATAGCTCTGTCAAATTGCTTGTTTATTTCTTCATCTGAAGATTGATCTCTTTCTGCCTGGATGATCTTGATCATACATTTGAGATCATCTATTTTTGTCATCAGCTGCTTCAGCTGCTGTTGTTTATCTCTGATCTGTGATTGGAGCATTGCTTCTTTGTCTATCCTGAAGCTTTGTCTATCATCATGTCCTTCATGATATCTTTGGTAGAGTTCAACTGGATTATAGACTGCAAGAGATACAGTCCTTGCTTTCCCTTTACCTTTTTCTTGCTCAAGCTGCTTGAGCAAGTTCTTCTTATCTTCTTTCAGAGAGGCACGAAGCTGATACTGGTAAGGAGGTGTCTCTGATAACTGCAGATCAATTGCTGCAATTTGTTTCTCTATATTTTGAGGCTTTGAAAGAGAAAACATATTAAGGGAAAAACTAGTAAAATCAAACTCTGGCTGCTCAAATCCCCCTAAATTTGGTTCTGAATCAGATTCTTCAGAGGAGGAAGATGAGGAAGAAGCAAATTTATGAAAGGCAGCTAAATCTGGGTCTGGCTCAAAGTCAGACTGAGAATCAGATGGAAGAAACAAAATATCACCGTCTGGTGTTTCATCAGGTTCTGGTAGATCCCACTAGCTAGGATCTAGAGAATCAAAGAAAGTTGCAAGCCGTGGTTTAGTTCTCTTCTTAGGACATTTACTAGCCCAGTGGCCTTTCTTGCCACAGAGAAAACATACTTCTTTATCTATTGGCTTGGATCTTCTTTTAATAAATATGCAAGGAGCTACAGACTTTTAGTACTTCTGCTTTCTGTTGAACTTCAAGGGTTTATCTGGGTAATGATACCTCAGCTTACTGGAATAAAACCCTTTCTTCTTGTTCTGTTTGCAGTGACAGGTGTCCTACAAATGACCTCGATTATGCGCACCACAACCCCAATCCGGCATTTGTGCAACATCTTTACAGAATGACGGGGTGTACATATCTTGGTGTCACTTAAAATCTTTGCTCACTCTTTTCTCCATACAATGTTCTTGCCATGTTTCAAGAACATGACCATGCAGTTGGGAAAGAGAGAGAGTACGGTAGTTTATATTTTTATCTTTCATATATTTCTCTACCGCATCAAGGACATGACCAGGAAATCTTCTAAGGTAGTGCTTCAAATAAGCAGGGTCATCAGCTTTTCTGGCGAAGATGAGCAAATTCTGCATATAGCAGAAATATGATTCGGCCTGGGATAAATTACACAGTCGGACCGACATAAAAAGGGAGGCTAAATGATCAGATATGTCATGATCTTCAGCACCATAGAACTACTTACCTAGAGCTTGTAAGACTTGTTGATTAGCATCTTCTGAATTTAGCATTTCATTCCGTGCATCTTGTGACAGCCACCGCCACCATTCATTTGCAAGACCCGAGAGTCCTGCAACTATCTGTCTTGCTAGCTGCTGACTAGTCAAGGAAGGATCTTGAGTTCTTTTGGACAACGTCCAATGATGCATTAATGTTATGTCATCTCTAACTTCTTCTCTTGTCTGACTTTTGATGTCAAGGACTGGCTGGTCAGGCATCTGAGAGATGATATTATTGATAGCATTAACATCGAAGTAGGTATTAAGCTTTGGAGCTTGAGATGCTTGAGGCATTTCTATGTCGAACTCAGGCTGGGGCTTACGACCAGAAGATTCTGCACATTTTGTTTTGACTGTAAGCACATTTAAGTACTTGGGCTCTAGAGCAGGAGGGAAGGACTTGAAGTGACCTATCCATTCTCGGACTTCATTTATTTCTTCGTCATCATGCCCAAAATTAAAGTCGGGGTGAGTGTCTTCTTCTTCTTGAGCCTGGAACATACTGAAAGAATAACTTCGTTCTAATTTTGGCTCAGTGTCTTTCTTCCTTGGATAGCCTTGTGCTGCTAAAGCATAGGCTGAGGGGCTTAAACCTGGAATTCTCTTTTTTAAATATTTTGTCTGGCCTATGATTTATTCAAGATGTGCCAGTCTCCTTTCTGTTTTATCTGCAGCCTTGGCTACAGCTTGTTTAATCTCTTCAGTGTTTGCTAACAGACGATTTAGCAGATCTAGTCTGGTTTCAACTAAAGTTATGTTTTCTTTTTCAGCAAGAATACCAAATTTAATATTGAGCAGTTCTTGTGCCATATCATCTAAATTATCAGTAGTTAATCTATGTTGCATATTTCCCCAGTTTAACTGTTTTTGTTCGTCGGGTACAGATTCATCTAGACCAGAGGATTTGTATGGGAGAAATTATTTCTTAACAGTACCATTGGAAGAGTACTGTCTGAATGGAGAGTCTGGAAGATTTCTTCCAGGGACATAAGTTCTTCTTCCATTCGTAACTGCTTCAAATGAACTATTATGTCTTGGAAGAGTAAACATACCAAGACTTGGCTTTTGCTTATGATGCTCAAGTTTCTGAAGAATATTTCTACAGGCTAGACAATCTCTGTGTTTCCCTTTGTGTTCGGAATCATATAGGCCTATATGAGATGGTTTAACAGAAGGGAATGAAGGATATTCTGCCAGGTTTTCTCTGGGTTTTCTATACGAAGAGACAGGAAAATGACTTTCAGAGGATGAAACTGAAGAAGATCTTATTAGAGGAGGAGAGAAAGAAGGAGCAGGGGTAGTCTCAGGTAGACGAAAAGAACTTGTTCTGCTGTTAAAGGTTAAGGGTTTAGAAATAGCATTCTTTACAGATTCAGCATCTCTTAACTCTTTATACTTGATTTCCCATTTTTGAGGATAGGAAATTCCAGTCCATTCAAAGGTGACTGGTTGGGCTTGTTTTGACTTATCACTTTCCACCACGCTGTGCAAGTGCGAACTCTGATGCACTTTAGAGCGTAAAGGAGGAAGAGTGTCGTTCCCAAATCTAAAACAGACAAGACTTTTTAACTGGATGATTTTGGAACCAGTTTTCATGTGAAACCCCTGGGAAAGAATGTAAGCTTTTAACAAGTTGTAAATGTGTGGGTCATCTAAGCTTACACTGTATTTTGGAAATATTGTCCCATGAGCGGGACCATCATGCAGTGGGGCAGTGAATCCCCCAATAATCGCATCTACAAAGTTAACATGACGGGTATCTATGGCTACACACAATGAAGACACAGGTAGGTATGGCCTAACAAGAGGACCAAGGCCTAATTTTATTGCACCAATATGTGCATACTTATATCCTGATTTTATTGCCCAATCAATTTGAGATTTATCCAGGAGATTGATGTGAATGGGTTCTTCAGAATCAGTAAACGATATATTAACAGACGATAATTTTATTTGAGTGGCAGACATCTATTGCCACAGACTTAATTTATAAACATCCTTAGGAAGTATTGTAGGAAGTTCCCAGTTCTGAGATGGATTGGTGTCTTGTATATGAATATATGATGAGTCAGATGTAGAGCATTCAGTAGCGAAAGATGAACGTCTTTCGGACAATGATACTATTTCATTTTTGTCTTGCTGGCAATCTAGTATAGTGTGAAGGACAATATCCATAGATGGGTCCATTTTGATAGAGGTTCTAGCTCACTCTGGTCTTGACTAACAGGGATTTACGGCGCCTAACGCCAACGGCTATTACCCTTCTCACAGACCACTTCAAACCTCTAAGACTTCACCTATTTCCTCAGCAAACCATTTCCACTTTCCTACTGGTACTATCTCGGCTAGATTAACTCAGAAATATTTAAATGCAAGAGATATCATGACAGATTAACTTATAGTAAAAGATTTGAATGCTTGAAATATAAAAGCTTGACTCAGACTGCTGGCTCTGATACCATTTTATCCTAGAAACCGATCAGTCTCAATCCACTCTTCCAATCTTTATATTAAAATGGAGAACTTGTACAATCATTCCAGACTTGAAACACAATATTACAGACTCACAGACTTAACAGGTCGCCTTCGGACTGCGAAGGTCGTCACTGTAATATAAACACACTTCCTAGCAGAGTGTTCTAATGCGTTCTTATAGCTCGAGATCCAAGGCGCAGAGCATAGACTCTGTTAAATACTCAATTATACTAAGACTCAGAGTCTTCTGATGCAGTGTTATAGCTTTGAAGCCAACCTGCAGAGCATACTCACTCTGTTACAGACTCAATATACACAACTTGAGTCTGTAACAGAGTGAGTATGCTCTGCAGGTTAACTTCAAGCTATAACACTGCATCAGAAGACTCTGAGTCTTAATAGAATTGAGTCTGTAACAGATTCTATGCTCTGCAGGTTGGCCCTCGAGCTATAAGAACGCATCAAAACACTCTTCTAGGAAGTGTGTTTATATTACAGTGACGACCTTCGCAGTCCGAAGGCGATCTGTTAAGTCTGTGAGTCTGTAAAATATTGTTTGAGTCTGGAATGATTGTACAAGTTCTTCATTTTAATATAAAGATTGAAAAAGTGGATTGAGACTAATCGGTCGCTGGGAGAAAATGGTATCAGAGCCAACAGTCGGAGTCAAGCTTTTAAATTTCAAGCATTCAAATATTTTACTATAAGTTAATCTGTCATGATATCTCTTGCATGTAAATCTTTCTGAGTTAATCTAGCGGAGATAGTACCAGTAGGCAAGTGGAAATGGTTTGCTGAGGAAATAGGTGAATTCTTGGAGGTTTGAAGTGGTCTGTGAGAAGGGTAATAGCCATTGGAGTTAGGCACCATAAATCCCTGTTAGTCAAGACGAGAGTGAGCCAGAACCTCTATCAAAATGGACCCATCTATGGATATTGTCCCTCACACTATACTAGATTGCCAACAAGACGAAAATGAAATAGTATCATTCACCGAAAGACGTTCATCTTTCGCTACAGAATGCTCTACATCTGACTCATCGTATATCCATATACAAGACACCAATCCATCTCAGAACTGGGAACTTCCTACAATACTTCCTGAGGATGTTCATAAATTAAGTTTGTGGCAACAGATGGCTGCCACCCAATCTAAGTTGTCTTCAGTAGATATATCATTTACTGATTCTGAAGAACCCATTCACATCAATCTCCTTGATAAATCTCAAATTGATTGGGCTATAAAATCAGGATATAAGTATGCACATGTTGGTGCAATAAAATTAGGCCTTGGTCCTCTTGTTAGGCCATACCTACCTGTGTCTTCATTGTGTGTAGCCGTAGATACTCGTCTTGTTAATTTTGCGGATGCGATTATTGGGGGATTCACTTCCCCACTACATGATGGTCCCGCTCATGGGACAATATTTCCAAAATACAGTGTAAGCTTAGATGACCCACACATTTACAACTTGTTAAAAGCTTACATTCTTCCCCAGGGGTTTCACATGAAAACTGGTTCCAAAATCATCCAGTTAAAAAGTCTTGTCTGTGTCAGATTTGGGAACGACACTCTTCCTCCTTTACGCTCTAAAGTGGATCAGAGTTCGCACCTGCACAGCGTGGTGGAAAGTGATAAGTCAAAACAAGCCCAACCAGTCACCTTTGAATGGACTGGAATTTCCTATCCTCAAAAATGGGAAATCAAGTATAAAGAGTTAAGAGATGCTGAATCTGTAAAGAATGCTATTTCTAATCCCTTAACCTTTAACAGCAGAACAAGTTCTTTCCGTCTACCTGAGACTACCCCCGCTCCTTCTTTCGCTCCTCCTCTAATAAGATCTTCTTCAGTTTCATCCTCTGAAACTCATCTACCTGTCTCTTCCTACAGAAAACCCAAAGAAAACCTGGTAGAATATCCTTCATTCCCTTCTGTTAAACCATCTCATACAGGCCTATATGATTCCGAACACAGAGGGAAACACAGAGATTGTCCAGCCTATAGAAAGACTCTTTAGAAACTTGAGCATCATAAGCAAAAGCTGAGTCTTGGTATGTTTACTCTCCCAATACAGAATAGTTCATTTGAAGCAGTTACGAATGGAAGAAGAACCTATGTCCCTGGAAGAAATCTTCCAGATACTCCATTCAAACAGTACTCTTCCGTTGGTACTGTTAAGAAAGAATTTCTCCCATACAAATCCTCTGGTCCAGATGAATCTGTATCAGACGAACAGAAACAGTTAAACTGGGGAAATATGCAACATGGATTAACTGCTGATAATCTAGATGATATGGCACAAGACCTACTCAGTATTAAATCTAGTATTCTTGCTGAAAAAGAAAAGATAACTTTAGTTGAAACTAGATTAGATTTGCTAAATCATCTGTTAGCAGACACTGAAGAGATTAAACAAGTTGTAGCCAAGGCTGCAGATAAAACAGAAAGGAGACTAGCCTGTCTTGAAGAACTCATAGGCCAGAAAAAATATTTAAAAAAGAGAATTCCAGGTTTAAGCCCCTCAGCCTATGCTTTAGCAACACAAGGCTATCCAAGAAAGAAAGACACTAAGCCAAAATTAGAACGAAGTTATTCTTTCGGTATGTTCCAGGCTCAAGAAGAAGAAGACACTCGCCCCGACTTTAATTTTGGGCATGATGAAGAAGAAATAAATGAAGTCCAAGAATGGATCAGTCACTTCAAGTCCTTCCCTCCTGCTCTAGAGCCCAAGTATTTAAATATGCTTTCAATGAAAACAGAATGTGCAGAATCTTCTGGTCATAAGACCCATCCTGAGTTCGACATAGAAATGCCTCAAGCATCTCAAGCTCCAAAGCTTAATACCTACTTCAGTGTTAATGCTATCAATAATATCATCTCTCATATGCCTGACCAGCTAGTCCTTAACATCAAATGTCAGACAAGAGAAGAAGTTAGAGATGCCATAACATTAATGCATCATTGGACTCTATCCAAAAGAACTCAAGATCCTTCCTTGACTAGTCAGCAACTAGCAGGACAGATAGTTGCAGGACTCTTGGGTCTTGCAAATGAATGGTGGCGGTGGCTGTAACAAGATGCAAGGAGTGAAATGTTAAATTTAGAAGATGCTGATAAACAAGTATTACAAGCTCTAGGTAAGCAGTTCTATGGTACTGACGATCATGACATATCTGATCATTTAGCATCTCTGTTCATGTTCGCTCGGCTCTGTAATCTTTCACAGGCCGAATCATATTTCTGCTATATGCAGAATTTGCTCACCTCCACCGGAAAAGCTGATGACCCTGCTTATTTCAAGCACTACCTTAGAAGCTTTCCTGGTCATGTCCCTGATGCGGTAGAGAAATATATGAAGGACAAAAATATAAACTACCGTACTCTCTCTCATGCCCAACTACATGGTCATATTCTTGAAACATGGCAAGAACATTGTATGGAGAAGATTTTAAGTGACACCAAGATATGTACACCCCGTCATTTTGTAAAAATGTTGCACAAATGCCGGATTGGGGTTGTGGTGCGCATAACCGAGGTCATTTGCAGGACACCTGTCACTGCAAACAGAAAAAGAAGAAAGGGTTTTATTCCAGTAAGCCGAGGTATCATTACCCGGATAAACGCTTGAAGTTCAATAGAAAGATGAAGTACTGAAATTCTGCAGCTCCTCGCAGATTTATTAAAAGAATATCCAAGCCTACAGATAAAGAAGTTTGTTTTCTCTGTGGCAAGAAAGGCCATTGGGCTAGTAAATTTCCTAAGAAGAAAAATAAGCCTCGGCTTGCAGCTTTCTGTGATTCTCTGGATCCTAGCTGGTGGGATATGCCAGAGCCTGATGAAACACCAGACGATGATATTTTTTTTCTTCCGTCTGATTCTCAATCTGACTCTAAGCCAGACCCAGATTTAGCTGCCTTTCATAAATTTGCTTCTTCCTCCTCTGAAGAATCTGATTCATAACCAAATTTAGGGGGATTTGAGCAGCCAGATTTTGATTTTACTGGTTTTTCCCTTATTATGTTTTCTCTTTCAAAGCCTCAAAATATAGAGAAACAAATTGCAGCAATTGATCTGTAGCTATCAGAGATGCCTCCTTACCAGTATCAGCTTCGTGCCTCTCTGAAAGAAGATAAGAAGAAATTTCTCAAGCAGCTTGAGCAAGATAAAGGTAAAGGGAAAGCAAGGACTGTATCTCCTGCAGTCTATAATCTAGTTGAACTCTATCAAATATATCCTAAAGGACACGATGACAGACAAAGCTTCAGGACAGACAAAGAAGCAATGCTCCGATCACAAATCAGAGAAAAGAAACAACAGATGAGACAACTTATGACAGAAATAGATGATCTCAAATGTATGATCAAGATCATCCAGGCAGAAAGAGATCAATCTTCAGATGAAGAAACAAATAATAAATTTGATAGAGCTATGAGCATAGAAACACCCAGAAGGAAGAAAGTAACCATAGAAGAGTCTCCCATTGGTTCTCCCTCTCCTCCTCGTGATTTATCCCTGTCAATGCTTTCAGGTCTTAAGTTCTTTGTGAAAGTCCAGTTTAAGCCTGATGAGTATAAACCCTACTTCCTGGACTGCATGATTGACTCAGGATGTCAAGTTAATCTAGCAAGAGGTTCAGCCCTGCCTCATTTCTATTGGGAAAATATATCCACTCATGGAGAAGCCATTGAAGGTACTACTGTTCCCATTACAGCTAAAGCTGAACTCTTCCCTGTACAGTTTAATAAAGTTTATGATAAACTGACTTTGTATAGATTAGATGATTTATCTGATGACTGTGTGTTAGGATCAGAATTCCTGCACAGAGTTATCCCGTTTGCTGTAGATACTAAAAATATGGCATTCACCTGTATATTCAATAACCAGTCAGTTACTCTCCCTATCTCTTTTCAGTCATCTTCCAAATGCATTGTCCCCACAGAGAACCCTGTAAAGAAGCCTGTAGATAAACCTAACCCGGCTCAGCTCTTAAAGTTGGATAGATGCATTTCCTTCTCAGAAGCTCACGGTGAAAAGACTATAAAAGATATCTCTGAGAAGCTGATTAAATATTGCTGTTCAGACAGCCCGAATGCATTTTGGACTAGAGAAAAATACTTTGTGTCTCTGCCCTATGATCCATTAAAAAAGATTAAGCCAATGAAAGCTTCGGCCAGAATTATGTCTCCTTCAGAAAGAGAATTCTATGCTACTGAGGTTAAATATTTGATGAAGAAAGGCTTAATAGAACCATCAAAAATCCCATGGGTATGCAGAGCCTTTGTGGTTAATAAGCATTCGGAAATCAAGAGAGGTAAGCCTAGGCTGGTGGTAAACTACAAGCCGTTAAATGTCGCACTTCAAAAGGTAATATATCCTCTCCCGGATAAAGCCAGTCTGTTGCAAAGAATTGCAGGCTGCACTCTCTTTAGTAAATTTGATTTAAAGTCTGGTTTTTATCAGATTAGGATAGAAGCTAAAGATAGATTCAAAACTGCATTTGTTGTTCCACATGGCCAATACCAGTGGAAAGTCCTGCCATTTGGGATCAACAATGCTCCCTAAGAGTTTCAAAAAAGAATGGAATATATATTTAGAGATAAACTCTGGGCGCTTGTATTCATAGATGATATCTTGATATGCTCAAAGAACCTGCAAGATCATCTGAAGCATTTACAAAGCTTCTATGAATTTGTTTTCAAACATGGGTTAGTGCTCTCAGAGCAAGATGGAAATTGGAAAAACCGAGATAGAGTTTCTTGGTTTCAAGATTAAAAAAGGATAGGTAATTTTGCAGAATCATGTTCTACAAGTATTCAGCAAATTTCCAGATGACATTACAGATAAAACCCAGTTGTAGAGGTTTCTGGGAAGCCTGAATTATATCAGACCTTTCTACAGAGGTCAAGCAGCAGATGTCCATCTGTTACAGCAGCGTCTGAAGAAAAACCCTCCTGCATGGATAATTGCTATGACAAAGGCAGTACAGAAGATTAAAGAAAAAGTATTGCAGCTGCCTCCTTTCTCTTTGCCGCAGGGAACTGGTAGCCTGATAATTGAAACAGATGCTTCCTCATCCACTTGGGGTGGAGTTTTACTTGAAGTAATCAATGGCAAAGAAAATATCTATGGCTTCGGCTTTGGTTCTTTCAAAGCCGCCAAACTTAATTATCCGTCAAGCCACAAGGAAATTCTAGCAGTCAAGAAGACTGTCCAACACTTCATTCTGTTCCTAAAGCCAGTTAGATTCATTATTAGAACAGACTTGAAGATAATGCCCGACATCTTCAAAAATGAAAATTTAATGGCAGAAAATAATAGTCGAATTCTTAAATGGTTTATATGGCTAAGTAACTTTGAATTTGAGATTGTGTATAAACCAGGTTATCTGAATTGCCTTCCTGATATGCTCACCAAGGAGAAAAGTATCATTCCTGCCTTGAAGATGTTCAGTATTGGAGAATCTAGCTCTGGATCAGGACGAGCCAAAGAAGAAAAGAAGAAACCTCTATCAGAAGAAGAGCTTAAATCCAGAGAAGGATTGTTCCTCCTCCCATGGGACAATTCTCTACCAGAAGATGTTCGTATCCAAACACTGGAGTATGCTTCGACTGATGAAGCTAAAAGATTCTGCAATTGACACTGATAAAGAATATCTAGTCCTCCCTGCTGAAGCTGGAAATCATGTAGCACTGGGAAAAGGATGCTTTTACCAGCTTTGCAGATGCCAAAGGCAAGCTTAGATATTGCAGAAAAGTTTGGATGGACTTCTGTGATGAAGACAAACTCTGGTACATTGATATATGTGATGGCCATTTAACCTGGACATCATATAATTTGATATTGCAATGTTGCAGGGAAGAACAGTCCATAATCATTTGTGCAGACCTTGCAAATATGAAGTATAACACTACCTGGTCAGGATGGACAAAGATCCTGTTAGATCATTTCTGTCCAAGAGTATATTGGGAGAACAGGCATGCCAACTTCATTGCACACCTGAGAGCAAATATGGAGATAGCAGAATGAGAGAACCAATGGTTCAAATTCATGCTCCATTTTGAAGGTGGAAGTTATAAGCCACTGGAACATAAAGTGTTCACGCGGCAGAAGCTTATCCGAAGAAGCATCGAAGATGTCCAGATTGAGTCCAAAGTCACTATTCATGAAATACCACTTAACTACAGAGTTGAGTCTAAATTCCGCGGTGAATTTATCTATGAACCAAATCTGGTATTCCAAGGTTCGGATATTGAAAGATGTTTCAGTGCTTTCCTATATCCACCTTGAAGTACTGAAGGATCTCTGCTATTGCAAGATGCTCAGTACAATGATTATTCATCATATGATGAGATCTGGGAATATCTGCAAGGATGTGACCCATACGACTGAATGAGAAAGCAGTGGTGGGCCGTCATTCTGAAGGCTGAGTAGGCCAGCTTTGTCCTACATTGTTTTTGACATGGGCCGGATTAATGCTCCACTGTGTAATAGTATAAGGAATAAATTTTGTTGGGGAATCTATCTCCCACTAGGTCTGTCAAAAAGTATCATACCGGGTCCCCATATGTCACTGACCGATGAAGGGATGAGATAATGACTATGGTTGTCCCCACACGTCACCCCGGTTGATTCCTTTATGACTTATAGGTGTAAGTTAGTAGCTACAGGATTACCGATTGACCTATGATTGTCAATCGATGCCCACCGGACCACCGGTTGGAATTTGTATAAATAAGACCCTCGGGGTTCATTGTTATCATCATGCATTGAGTTTGCAAAGTCGCTCTGCAATAAGTGTCTAGAGTCTGCATTGATTAAGTAATCTGCTCTGCAAGTCTAGGATTAGAGTCTGTATTGAGCAAGTAGTCCGCTTTTCAAGTCTAGGACAAGAGTCTATAAGAGAAGTATGCTCTGTGTCTTGGCCTTCGAGCTATAAGAACGCACCAGAAACTCAAGTTGTTTATATTGAGTCTGTAACAGAGTGAGTATGCTCTGCATGTTGGCTTCAAGCTATAACACTGCATCAGAAGACTCTGAGTCTTAATAGAATTGAGTCTGTAATAGAGTCTATGCTCTGCGTCTTGGCCCTCGAGCTATAAGAACGCATCAGAACACTCTGATGGGAAGTCTGTTTATATTATAGCGACGACCTTCGCAGTCCGAAGGCGATCTGTTAAGTCTGTAAAATATTGTTTGAGTCTGGAATGATTGTACAAGTTCTTCATTTAATATAAAGATTGAAAAAGTGGATTGAGACGCCTCCTTACCAGTATCAGCTTCGTGCCTCTCTGAAAGAAGATAAGAAGAAATTGCTTAAGCAGCTTGAGCAAGAAAGAGGTAAATGGAAAGCAAGGACTGTATCTCCTGTAGTCTATAATCCAGTTGAACTCTACCAAAGATATCCTGAAGGACACGATGATAGACAAAGCTTTAGGACAGACAAAGAAGCAATGCTCCGATCACAGATCAGAGATAAGCAACAACAGATGAGACAGCTGATGACAGAAATAGATGATCTCAAATGTATGATCAAGATCATTCAGGCAGAAAGAGATCAATCTTCAGATGAAGAAATAACCAAGCAATTTGACAGAGCTATGAGCATAGAAACACCCAGAAGGAAGAAAGTAACCATTGAAGAGTCTCCCACTGGTTCTCCCTCTCCTCCTCGTGATTTATCCCTGTCAATGCTTTTAGGTCCTAAGTTCTTTGTGAAAGTCCAGTTCAAACCTAATGAGTATAAACCCTACCTCCTGGACTGCATGATTGACTCAAGATGTCAAGTTAATTTAGCTAGAGGTTCAGCCCTGCCTCATTTCTATTGGGAAAAGATATCCACTCAAGGAGTAGCCATTGAAGGTACTACTGTTCCCATTACAGCTAAAGCTGAACTCTTCCCTGTACAGTTTAATAAATTTTCTCATAAACTGACTTTGTATAGATTAGATGATTTATCTGATGACTGTGTGTTAGGATCAGAATTCCTGCACAGAGTTAGTCCGTTTGCTGTAGATACTAAAAAGATGACATTCACTTGTATATTCAAAAACCAGTCAGTAACTCTCCCTATCTCTTTTCAGTCATCTCCCAAATGCATTGTCCCCGCAGAGAACCCTGTAAAGAATCCTGTAGATAAACCTAACCCGGCTCAGCTCTTAAAGATGGATAGATGCATTTCCTTCTCAGAAGCTCATGGTGAAAAGACATTAAAAGCTATCTCTGAGAAGCCAGTCAAAAATTGTTGTTCAAACAGCCCGAATTCCTTTGTGGTTAATAAGCATTCGGAAATCAAGAGAGGTAAGCCCAGGATGGTAGTTAACTACAAGCCATTAAACACTGCACTTCAAAAGGTAAGATATCTTCTCCCGGATAAAGCCAGTCTGTTGCAAATAATTGCAGGCTGCACTATCTTTAGTAAATTTGATTTAAAGTCTGGTTTTTATCAGATTGGGATAGAAGCTAAAGATAGGTTTAAAACTACATTTGTTGTTCCACATGGCCAATGCCAGTGGAAAGTCCTACCATTTGGGATCAACAATGCTCCCTCAGAGTTTCAAAAAACAATGGAAGATATATTTAGAGATAAACTCTAGGCGCTTGTATTCATAGATGATATCCTGATATGCTCAAAGAACCTGCAAGAACATTTGAAGCATTTACAGAGCCTCTATGAATTAGTTTTCAAACATGGGTTAGTGCTCTCACAGAGCAAGATGGAAATTGGCAAAACCGAGATAGAGTTTCTTGGTTTCAAGATTCAAAAAGGACAGGTAATTTTGCAGAATCATGTTCTGCAAGTATTCAGCAAATTTCCAGATGACATTACATATAAAACCTAATTGTAGAGGTTTCTTGGAAGACTAAATTATATTAGACCTTTCTACAGAGGTCAAGCAGTAGATGTCCGTCTGTTATAGCAGTGTCTGAAGAAAAACCTGCCTGCATGGACAATTGCTATGACAAAGGCAGTACAGAAAATTAAGGAGAAAGTATTGCAGCTGCCTCCTCTCTCTTTGCCACAGGAAACTGGTACCCTGATAATAGAAACAGATGCTTCCTCATCCACTTGGGGTGGAGTTTTGCTTGAAGCAATCAATGGCAAAGAAAATATCTGTGGCTTCGGCTCTAGTTCTTTCAAAGCAGTCGAACTTAATTATCTGTCAAGCCACAAGGAAATTCTGGAAATCAAGAAGACTGTCCAACACTTCATTATGTTCCTAAAGCCAGTTAGATTCATTATTAGAACAGACTTGAAGATAATTCCTGGCATATTCAAAAATGAAAATTTAATGGAAAAAAATAATAGTCGCATTCTTAATTGGTTTATATGGCTAAGTAACTTTGATTTTGAGGTTGTGTATAAACCAGGTTATCTGAATTGCCTTGCTGATATGCTCACCAGGGAGCAAAGCAGCATTCCTGCCTTGAAGATGTTCAGTATTGGAGAATCCAGCTCTGGATCAGGACAAGCCAGAGAAGAAAAGAAGAAATATCTGTCAGAAGAAGAGCTTAAAGCCAAAGAAGGATTGTTCCTCCTCCCATGGGACAATTCTCTACCAGAAGATGTTCGTATCCAAACACTAGAGTATGCTTCGACTGATGAAGCTAAAAGGTTTCTACAATTGACACTGATAAATAATATCTAGTCTTCACCCCTGAAGCTAGAAATTATGGAACGCTGGGAAAAGGATGCTTTTACCAGCTTTGCAGATGCTAAAGCCAAGCTTAGAGATTGCAGAGAAGTTTGGATGGATTTCTGTGATGAAGACAGACTCTGGTATATTGATATTTGTGATGGCCATTTAACCTGGACATCATACAATTTGATATTGCAATGTTGCAGGGAAGAACAGTCAATAATCATTTGTGCAGACCCTACAAATCTGAAGTCTAACACTACCTGGTCAGGATGGACAGAGATCCTGTTAGATCATTTCTGTCCCAGAGTATATTGGGAGAACAGGCATGCCAATTTCATTGCGCAAATGAAAGCAGATATGGAGATAGCAGAACGAGAGAACCAATGGTTCAAATTCATGCTCCATTTTGAAGGTGGAAGTTACAAACCACTGGAACATACAGTGTTCACACAGCAGAAGCTTATCCGAAGAAACATTGAAGATGGCCAGATTGAATCCAAAGTCACTGTTCGGAAAATACCGCTTAACTACAGAGTTGAGTCTAAATTCAGCGGTGAATTTATCTGTGAGCCAAATTTGGTATTCCAAGGTTCGGATATTGAAAGATGTTTCAGCCCTTTCCTGTATCCACCTCGAAGTCCCGAAGGATCTCCGCTATTGCAAGATGCTCAGTACAATAACTATTCATCAGATGATGAGATCTGGGAATATCTGCAAGGACGTGACCCATACGACTAAATGAGAAAGTAGTGGTGGGCTGTCATTCTGAAGGCTGAGTAGGCCAGCTTTGTCCTACATTGTTTTCGACGTGGGCCATATTAATGCTCCACTTTGTAATAGTGTAGGGAATAAAGTTTGTTGGGGAATCTGTCTCCCACTAGGTCTGTCAAAAGTATTATACCGGGTCCCCATAGGTTACTGACCGATGAAGGGACGAGATAATGACTGTGGCTGTCCCCACATGTCACCCTGGTTGATTCCTTTATGACTTATAGGTGTAAGTCAGTAGCTACCGGATTAACGATTGACCTATGACTGTCATTCGATGCCCACTGGACCACCGGTTGGAAGTTGTATAAATAAGACCCTCGGGGTTCATTGTTATCATCATGCATTGAGTTTGCAAAGTCGCTCTGCAATAAGTGTCTAGAGTCTTCATTGAGCAAGTAGTCCGCTCTGCAAGTCTAGGATTAGAGTCTGCATTGAGCAAGTAGTCCGCTCTGCAAGTCTAGGACAAGAGTCTGTAAGAGAAGTATGCTCTGCATCTTGGCCTTCGAGCTATAAGAATGCACCAGAAACTCAAGTTGTGTATATTGAGTCTGTAACAGAGTGAGTATGCTCTACAGTTTGGTTTCAAAGCTATAACACTGCATCAGAAGACTCTGAGTCTTAGTAGAATTGAGTCTATAACAGAGTCTATGCTCTATGTCTTGGCCCTCGAGCTATAAGAACGCATCAGAACACTTTGCTAGGAAGTGTGTTTATATTATAGTGACGACCTTCGCAGTCCGAAGGTGATCTTTTAAGTCTGTGAGTCTGTAAAATATTGTTTGAGTCTGGAATGATTGTACAAGTTCTCCATTTTAATATAAAGATTGAAAGAGTGGATTGAGACTGATCGGTAGTTGGGAGCTGCGGCTGCAACAGACTGTGTAAGTCAATATAGGTGCTCAATGCTTGAAATTTTTGGTATGGATGTGTGTTATATTTAAATTTACATCATTAAAAACATTCACACCTATTCTGATCACTTTTTGGGGGTCAAATTTAATTTATTGAATTTTTGGTGACAATTTGGCTTGAAAATTTTACTAGAACACAGTCGGGACAGTTCATTTTTGGGAGACCAAATGGACTTATTTTTAAAACTTGTTTACATCCCAAGTATCCCTTTGAATATAGTTTCCAAAACAATTTAAATTTTTACAATTGGGTGTCAAATGAAAATTTTATGGCCAAAATACTAACAGGGTGTCAAACTGGCAGCTCAGGAACAAAGCTGGGACAGTCAATTTTTGGATGCCTTATTGGACATATTTTGCAAACATATTTCATTTGTATATTTCCCTATGAATATATTTTACAAATAAATTTGAATCACTCCATTCCGATATCGTATGCAAATTTTATGACCAAAATACCGACTGCCTATCACAAATCTACAGTCCTAAAAACTCTATTTTCTAGAATGTTTATTGGCTTATTTGACCCATCAATTCTTGTTGGATTCAAAACTTGTTTCTAATGGAGATACCTACATGAATCTAATTTCATATCCAATTGGAATCACATCAATCCGTTATCAAGTGAAAAATTTAAGCCTAAAACCGTGACTATTGGTCTAGTCCAGAATTCGAAAAAACACCTTGTCATGCAGGCTGTTACTGAGTGATTTGGAACATCATTACATAGAATTTTAAAAACATGTTTTTAATTGAAATATAACTATGAATTTAATTTCATTTGGATTTGGAATCACTCAAATTGGACAAGGAACGAAGAAGCTATGATCAGAATACCGTTGGTGAGTCTAGATGGACATTGCTCTCCCGCAGGTATAAAATGGATTTTGCTTTGTTCATTTTTCTTTGGATTTGTTTTATGAGTAATTGCTTGTTGTTTTTTCCATAAGTGTTGGGTGAAGAGAGACCAATAATCTCTCTTCTTCCATCATCTCATGTTTTATTGCAAGCAAATGCTAGGTTTTTGCAGGTCCTTGGAAGAAGAAGGTCAATGCATGCACGAGTGACTCTTGAAGACTTTTTATCAATTTGCAAATGGATTGAGCACATAAAAAAATGGATATATTGATGTTCAAATCATACCAATGTTCAAGAAGTCAAGTCCCATTGCTACATGCCAAGAATCATCTTTAGACACCTGTCATACCAATTGTTGCCGGAAAAAAATAACCCTCAAGAAGCCAATTGCCCTATGGTAGATTCATTCACCCTCCTCATTTCAAAACCCTAAAAATCCATTCATGTCAAAGTCCCATTTTCCACTGATTATGTAGTCACCATAACCGTTTTATTTCCCATCACTACTACATCATGACTTCACATATACTTTCCACTTCTGAGTTTCATGTTGGTTCTATTTTTCACTATGATTCTTCACAATCATTTATTTTGTACTCATATTGGATGATGTGGAATTCATTAAGGTCCACCTTCCAATTGTCTTGTCCCATTGACTCTGACACATCATCTGGGATCGATATTAGAGTTTTTATAGTGCCCTGGTATCTACATGAATCAATGGCAGATTTTCTTGTTGTTAATCATGGGGATTCATCAATGCCTCTTGATTGACAAATCTTGCAGGTGACTCGACTCCAGCACATCCATTCATACCTGTCAAGATGCACTAAGGTACTTTAGATCTCACTGTCATCAAAGGTGAGTTTCTTCACATTGGTTAATGGCATACATTAATGGCTGGTAATCCAATGATTTCTTTCCATGCTCGACTTCAGCACATTCATTCGCATGGTAAGAATTGTACCTCGGTTTGTAGCAGTTGAAGATTATGTGATCTAATGGTTTCAACAATGATTTGCAGCATCATTTGTTAAGTAGTTTTGCAATTCCTTTCCATTTTCAGTTCAGCAGTTGATTTTCAGAATAAGAGAAAGGACTTTCTGCTTCTATGGTAGAACTTCTCCTCATCAATTGTCTCAGCAGTTAGTCTTACATGCAACCAACACAACATCATGGATCAAATTCAGTCTCATCCAATTTCAGCTCTCATATACATATGTCTCAGCATTAGATCAACCTACATAGCTCCAGCATACACCAGTCCATTCATGTCAATCAAGGCTTCCATGGAGGTAACACTTGAGGTAAAATAGCATGAGTTTTTGATTTATTAAAGATTTAGGGAAATTTCATGAAGAACCACTAAGCATTAACCATTTCCATTGTCTATATAGCATTTTATATCCATCCATTTCCATCATTTCCCACTCAATTCTAACACTTCATCATTCATGCACATCCACTTCAAATTCCTACCCAACATCTCACCAACCCAACTGACCAAGCATAAAAAAGGGATACCTTATTGTTGTCACACAAGAACCAACAATAGAAAGTCTTGCTACTTCCACACAAGAACTAGCAGTAAGAAAAGAAGTCTTGCTGCTGCCACACAATAACCAACAGTAAGAAAAGAATCATTGTTACTGCCACATAAAAACCAATAATGAGGAGAAATAAAGCAGCTGATACACTTACTGAAAGAAAAGGATAGGCTGGACACAAGTTAGTTCACTTCCACACAACTGTTGAGAATTTAGAGTTGGCATCTTGATACTATGGGTTGATATACAGTCAAATTTGATTTACATATGCTCTCATAGAACTTAAATGCTTGGGTTCTGTTGATTGGAATTTAGACATACATTCTCACTGCCCAAACAAATCTCATCCTTGCTCATTAAAAATCACGGTCATTTTTTATCCATTTGTATCAGTTCTTATTTTATTAATGTAGCTATCTTCAGCAAGTATGCAACTCTCTTGGCATTTGAAAAAAAAGAACCATTAATTATCTTCTCAATCATATTGCATATGGGGTTTCTTGTGCCAAAAAATTTTAGAAAGTTGTCATAAGAAAAAGTGCAGCCAAGAGTATCAGATACAGGAAATTATGGTGTGCATCTTCAACATAGAATGGATAGCATGGGTTCCAAAATCTCTACTGTATATTTAGGATGCTACTACAGTCTTAGAAGGAAGTCTATGGCAGTGTTTGAAAAATGTTTGGCATTATTTGAAGTGTTACAAAGCACTCCACGATAAGGGCATAACCAAATAAAATTCTAGCAGCCTTCATTTAACCATGAGAATGGATGAAATTTACTGTGGTTTATTGCAATAGAATTTGCCATGAATTTGATGAGAAAATGGTTCTAAAACTCTTTTATTTTCCATGAATGATAATTCCTGTAGTAGAGTTTGGCTTGTGGAGATCACCGATATCCTTTTTGGCACTTGTGACATATGGAGAGTCTACAAATTTTGTGATTGTTAGATGATATTTGAGCAGCTTGGGTCATCATAAAAGGAAATTTGGAAATGTGATCTCTTGCTGGTATGAAGATTTCCTGTGCATTGTCATTTTATTTTATTTTTGCAATACATTTTGAGCACTTAACTACAACCATGTGGAATCAAAAATCGAGCTCACACAGTCAATTTCAAATAGCATACAGTCATTTTTGTAAGTTAAGTATGTGTTTCCAGCTAGCACATATATAAAAATTGGATGTTGGCAGTGATAGTACAGATACAAGAAAACAAAAGTCCCAAAGTTCACTTGATTTCATGAATGGAAGGTAGAATACTCAGTTTGAGGGAGATGGTTGTTTACAACTAAGATGACAACTCTTCTTTTGCATGAGGACATGACAAATTATTCAGTTTAGGGGAGGAGCTACTATGCTTACTGGTTTTCCATTCACATTCATATTTCTCATGCATATTATTCCTCACATAAAAAGCTGAATTTGAATTGAGCATATATCACAAACCACGAATTTTTATCCTTAGGAAATTTGGACAAGGAATGCATAACAACATGATGAACAACCGTGGCAAGTTTCAGCTCAATCTAGTGCATGGTTTTCGAGAAAATGACCATCATCACCTACAGTCAATTTGCATTTTTCTCGAAATCCGTGATGTGGGTTTGTCTAATTTTTGGTAAGGAGATGTACTATAATGCTATTTATCTTCTTGCAAAATTTCAGCACAACCTAGTTTGTATTTTTTGAAATATTGGTTCCGGAAGTTCAGCTACAACACATTTTTATTCATGTTCAAAAGTACAGATATTGAAATGGGAATATCTTTCAATTGGTAAATTATATTCTCATGATGTTTGGGAAAGAATTGCATAATACCAAGACGAACAAAAGTGGCAAGGTTTAGCTCAATCCAGTGCACGGTTTTCGAGAAAATGGCCATAATCATCTACAGCCAATTTGCATTTTTCTCGAAATACATGATGTGGGTTTGTCTAATTTTTGGCGTGCAGATGCATTAGAGTGGTAGATACTTGCTTGCAAAATTTCATCCCAACCCAATTCATCGTTTGGAATAAAATGGCTTCAGAAGTTTCCTGTTCAAAAGGTTGCAACACCATAAAATATTGTCATTTCCCATTTTCCGTTCCGTTAGTTGCAAGTTCGTTTCCCGTTTCCCGTTCTATTAGCTGCGAATCCATTTCTCATTCTGTCAGCTGCGAGTCCATTTCCCGTTTCCCGTTACGTTAGCTGCGAGTCCGTTTCCCGTTCCGTCAGCTGCGAGTCCATTTCCTGTTTCCCGATCCGTCAGCTACGAGCTACGAGTCCATTTTTCGGCAGCTGCGAGCTGCAAGTCCATTTTTCGGCAGCTGCGAGTCCGCCAAATTCGTTGCTAAATTTAGCGTTGTTTCGCCAAAATCATCACTAAAACCTTCGCCAAATTCTCTGCTAAAATAAGCTGTGACTCCGCCAAATTCGTCGTTAAATTTAGCGTTGTTTCGCCAAAATCATCGCTAAAACCTTCGCCAAATTCTCTGCTAAAATAAACTGAGACTCCGCTAAATTTAGCGCTATTCCTCCAAAGTCGTCGCTAAAACCTTTGCCAAATTCTCTGCTAAAATAAGCTGTGACTTTGCCAAATTCGCCGCTAAATTTAGCACTATTCCGCCAAAATATTCTCTAAAACCTTCGCCAAATTCTCTGCTAAAATAAGCTGTGACTCCCCCAAATTTCTACTAAAGAGCTGCGAATCCGCCAAATTTTCTACTAAATCCTCTGCTAAGTGACTCTGCTAATTTCTGTTAAACTCTCCATTTCTTCTAGCTGCAGCTGTGCGAATGGTAAAATGAAGGAATAGTGAATGAGCTTTTCAAGTTGAATGCTACACAGGTATTGGGTTGCATTAGGACATGCAACAAGTTTAGTTTGGGGAAGATGTTGGGCCTTGGAATTGTCCATTTTTCCATCACTTATCAAGATATCTTTCATCCATTTTCTTACCATTATTGCCCATTTATCATTCCATTTTCCATCTATTTGTTGTAGCTGTGCGTAAAATAACATACCACTTCCATTGATGTTTTACGTGGTTAATAATGATTATTTTCCTTTATCTTTGATGAATTAAAGACTATTATGCATAATTTTACTAATGATGGTTTGTGGAGTGATTTTTCATGTACAGGACGCTCATAGCCAGCTGTTACAGCCTTAACCGAAAATGCATGCCACATAAAAACACCTTGATTCGCGTCTTGATTTGCGGGCAGATGGAAATGAGTCTCAAAAATACGAGACATGGGTTTTGTGCGTAACATCCTCATTTACCTGACTCTCAAAGAAATTACCAAAAAAAGCTACGGTTTGCGATATGTAGGTGGTTCTTCGAGAGTGTATTTTCTAGATTTGGTGTTGCGGCCGGTTCCAAAGTTGCCAACAGTTACGGCCATGTTTTAGCTGTTGCAGATCACAAGTTGGGGGTTCAGTTCTTCATTTCCATGAGATAATTTTATGTATAAATATGTAATCAATATCATTAAGGAGAGGATTAGGCAGGATAGGAGAGAACACAATTTTATGATGTAGGATTTGCTCCAGATCTATTGTAATCCTTCCATTATGATAATACATGCTGGCAATTTCTTAATTCTGGAGTTGTAGACGTTTATTGTGGAGATCCAGATCTGCTCAGTAGAGGAAGGGCCCTCTTCCCTGAGCAGATGCTGGTAGTGTTAATTGTAAGTGTGTTATTGTTTATATTTGCTTATTATTTCGTTCATGCTTTCATTCATTAAGCTTATCATAGTTGTATGCTTTCATTCATTAGATCTGTTATAATCGTTGTGTTGATAATTCATTTGGTAGATCGTTGGCTAACATAACAATTCTTTTAGATGTATACAATTAGATCTTGTTTCATGATAATTGATTTTGTTCAAGTGTGATTAGATTTACAGTGTGATTTTATGAATAGGCTTAGGGTTGATTTCTTTTCAAGCAGGTGTGATCTAGTCTACAAACAGTTACGATTGCATACCAATAGATAACAATGCCAGGTAAAAATTGTGCTTGCATAGATCTTACACGATAAATTTGAAATAAAAGACTTCATCGAGTTGATAATTTATGTTTAGCACCCTGCATGTTAAGTTTTAATTAACTAGCATATAGTGGGCACGACATAATCTAGCTTTTCCTTTGCCTTAAATAAAAAATAAAACAAGGCAGCTTCACAAAAAAGTAGATATGTGCTTTGGAGAATCTAGAATAAAGAATACATGATAGAATGGGTTTCCAGGATGTTTCTCAAGCGCTCCATGACTCATTTTTAGCATGTGTTGACTTCTAGGACATGTAGAAGGCAACTAGGATAGAGTGGAATCTAGGAAACTAGGTAATAAGACAAAAATGATTAAATTAATGTTTAAGGTAGGTAACTATGGGTTGATTATTCTAACACGGAAGGATCAATTGTGGCAAGTTGGTCCATGGTCACCCCTTATCTTTCTTCCGTGGTAGGAGGAAATTCAGGTGGTAAACCTTGCAATCTGCAAGATCTCCTCACAAGTGGTTCATCTAGAATGATGGCTAAAACATTTTACTCTAAAGGTCTTCTAGTCAAAAATATCACACACAAACAGTTCTACGCAAGCTAAGGTCACAAAAAAACTTAAGTGATAAGTGGGGATGACAAATATGGATCCTCACTAGGACTTTTAAGTTGTCGCAACTCAGGATATACCGCAAGGTCCAACAGTAAAACATGACAAGGATGATTGGGACCATACCCTTTCCTGAACACTCGAATACCTAGATGCTACGTGCGTAGTATCTCCCTGAGTGTTGTTCTTGGTGTATTGCTTCAACAAGAGGACCAAAAGGATTTTCTCAGTTGGTATCGGCTCCTAGAAGGGTCTCCCGATATACACAAGGTGTTAGTTTTTCAACATTTAAGCTAGCATTATGTTAAGATCTTTTCACTGAGAGAATAACAAGCACAACAATAACATAAGCACATCACAAGAGACAAGAGACACAAAGAGTTTTCCTCGGGGAAACCATAAAGGAGAAAACCCCACAACTTCCTCTAAGATAGTATCACCACAAGATGTGAAACCCAAAACAGTAAGATTTACTCTCCACACAGCAATAGCCTTCTGTCTTCAGTCAAGCCAAAGTATTTCCTTCTCCAAAGGTGCGCCACACTTGAGAGAGCAAGTGATGTAATTCCAAGTGACAAATAGAGAGACTCTCACTCTCTATTTATATTCATCCGTTCACTTGAATTACATTTTCACACGTAGGCTCGACCTAATAATTACTACTCGAGCCTACACCTTAATTAGTGTATAATAACTCAAGTGCCCCGAAACTGTGGGGACTTACCTAATGACTTGATATGACTTGATTACATTATTAATCCTCCCGATCGGAACATCGGGGCATGACCACATGACTCAAATACATAATAGAAACATCCCGGAATAAACATCGGGTTACAATACATAAGATACATGGAAGAATACATTTCGAAGTTACATATACATCAACACAAGGTATGTGGGAGCTCAAATCCATATTAGTGTTGTCTGATGCACAACCTTTCAAAAGGGGCCTTCCGATATACTATTGAGTACATGAAGAAATTTTTGATATACCTTGAGGGTACATGAAAAAACATTCGATATATCGATTGGTGCATTGAATAACCACACGATCCCTGGGATGC
Organism: Pseudotsuga menziesii; assembly: GCA_001517045.1. NCBI lineage: Eukaryota > Viridiplantae > Streptophyta > Pinopsida > Pinales > Pinaceae > Pseudotsuga > Pseudotsuga menziesii. The sequence continues at coordinate 201,109 of LPNX010185725.1, read as the reverse complement.
AGTGCAGGAAAATAATGACAGCTCCTATGTTTATAGACGTCGAAACATGTCTTCTAACCTATCACTCAATCTAATACGAATTTTAACCTAATTTACCATTCAATTTTATCTTCATGGTTAGTGAATGTTTGTAGAGTGTGAAGTAATTATAAGTTTAAATGATCTCAATGCAATGCAATTATCTTTTCTATAAATCCTAACTAGAGCAAGGGAGATATTCTTCCTTTCAAGCAGTGAACAAAAACACCATGTGATTTTAACAACTCGTTCTTCAAGCTACGAAAAACTTTAAGACAAGAAAAACCTAACAATGCTAAACCTAAGAGATCTCTAAGATAAAAAGGGAAAGGTTCTTTGATACCTAAATTCCTATTCTTTTCTTAATCAAACTTCAGAAAGACAACACTTCTAATCATCTAATCAAATAAAAAAGGAAACCAATCTAAATTTTTCTTTTGTTTTTTTATGTAATTTTGGAAAAATAAATGTAAAGAAAAAATCACACTACAAAAGTGAAAGAAACCAGAACATTTTTCCTTTCTACATATCTAAAAATAGCTTTTAAGAGATCAGCACACAAACCATGAACCCAAGACCAAATTTCCACACAAAACCATCCAGTTTCAAAGTTTTTGCTAAGAAAAATTTTCAAGATTTGAACTCAAAAAGTATATTTAGGATAAGCACACTGTCAAACCTGTCAATGAGTAAAGGAGTAGATTTCCAAAAAAAAAACAAAAGCAAAAATTTAAAAAGAAAACCCTAGAGTTGGAGATGGCTTAACTCGATGCACTCTACAAGGTGAAACCAGGGCGTCATCTGTTGGTTAGCAATCTTTGCTTCCTTCTGAACTGCGTCAATGACACTCCTTGTTTCTAGGAAGAAGGTGTTAGAGGTTCTCCTTCATAGTTGGAAAAATACATTAGGGATAGTCTGAGGCTCTGTCAAAGAATCCCAGGTGTGTTTGCAAATCTAGAGAACCAAAATAAGTAAATAACCTTTAAGATAACCAATCTTAAATCAAACTGGAATTTTGGTAAGTCTAGGCACTAACTAGAGAAGGAAAATGAGATTGAAATAATATGGATTTCTCACCTTAAATCCTTGAATGAGCGATGAAAAAAACTTTGCAAGCTTCTGATCAAAATCAAAATAAAAAAACTCATAGATCTAATTAGTCAATCCCTAGCGAAGTCATCGATTTTGTTATCGAAAATTCTCAATCAATGCAGATAAAGATTGTTTCCCTAGTCTACATGGGGAGAATCTAGAACAAAAATCCATAGCATTTCATATTTTCCCTATATTATTAAGCTACTTGAATGCCAAGCTTTTTTACCTCAATGATGAAGGTGATCCTTGTCTCCTGGATTCGTTTGTGATCAACTATACCTACAAAGAACATGAAGAACAAGGCACAATAGTGAAAGCAACAATATAATTCAATGATCTATACTAATCATCAAGGATAAAAGTAATGAACAATTGATATTAACACAAATAATTCATGGGAAAGGGGAGCATGTTTGTATTAACAATATAATATAAGAAAGCTACAACCAAATCCTTTATATTGAATTTTTCTCTCACAATGCATTTGACATACTTTCACACACACTCTACAAACTCTACAAATCTCACTCACAACCACATTCTTTTCCTCCTACACTAGCAATGATTTCAGCAGCATAAAGGTGCTCTCTTGGTCCTCTTTCCTCTTCACATCCATGAGGGTAAGCTTGTATATATATGCCAAAGAGGACCCAAAGGGGTTGAGATAATTTTGGATGAAGATGAAGGATGATTCCTAGAGGCCAGGAGTACGAATGCCGCCTATTCCAAGTAGTTAGAATAATACTCCATGAGGAATTTCATCTAGAAGGTTCTCAAAGTCTTATCTTGTTCCTTTTTCATATTACTTACGCTTCTTGTGCATGAGCATGTCGCACCGACACTCTTTGTATTCAGGAAACAAGTGTCATCAGTGCACCTTGTCAGTAGGAAATAGGTGTCGATATAGTCTGATGCTCTATGTTAAGAAGCAAGGTGCATCATACCTCCTAGAGTTGAGCAAAAAGGCTCCTCAAAAGATAGTTTGTCCAAATCACTTTAGTGGATTGAGCATAGAGACAAGTTTTGGGTGTAACAGTGTTTTGTTCTACAAATAGATGACAAAAAAATATACACATAGATGACAAAAAGCTCCACAAGCCTTTTTGTGTATCCCTATCAATGTGAAGCTTCATTGTTGTAGAAAAGTGCATAAAGAGAGTAAATATCCACCCCAAGTACTAAAAAGAGGCAACTAACAGTATAACACCCCAATGTGAGATTAAATATTCCCACGTGCAAGGATATTGTTGAAATATTGTAACTTCAAAGGATATTATAAATGTAGTTTACTGGTGTAACCCAAGGGAGATGTTATTATTCCTTTGTCGGGATGTTACTATTGTAATTGGTCATCATAGAGCCATGAGGTAAATCCTCCATTATAAGTCAGTTCAATAGTACCCATATGAATGATATAATATACTTTTTTGAGTCTTCCTGGGTCAAGTCGACCTAGATAATTTAGTGGAGAAGACTTGTTAGGGTAGAAATTCAAGTGACTTAAAGTGTATAAATAGAGGAGTTGTGCTCCTCATTAGAACATAGACTCACTCGCTTGATTAGTGCAAAGGAGAGAGAGAGAGAGAGATATGAAAGGGGGAGAAAACATGTTTTGGGGTTTTATCTTATACATTTTATACAAAGGAAGTTTTGTTGGATTTTCTTCTCCTTGAGGGTTTCTTGGGATAAATATTGTGTCTATCTTGTGATTGTGTTTCTTTCAGTGATGTTGCATATGTTATTGTTGTGAATTTGGATTTAATACTAATGATATCTAGTCTAGCATATGAAATATTAAGATGGTATAAAATCTATCATGAATAGGACAACTTTCACAAGGTGAAACTCTCTCTACTCCCTCTCCGAAAGAAATTAGGGTTTCTGCAAAGTTTTGATTTTGGAAGATATGCTTGCATAGAAATTTGTGCCTCCCTAGAGTGCATCTATTGATCCTAGGATCGAATTTTTTGGGTGGTTGAATCTCTAGGAAATCCAAACCCTAGTTTGGCCCTAAACCAGAAAACTGCTGAAAACCAAAACCAGAAATTTTGCAGAAGATGCAACCTCGCAAGTAAGATTTGAAGGGTGAAGATTTGGGACCTCCGGAAATTAGTTGTACCAACCACCTCACCTCATCCAAGCACATCTCCTGGTAAGGTCAGATTTTCATTTTGAGAAATTTGAATTTTTAGCGACCTACTGGACAGGATGCCCCCAAGCACTAATCTTGAGGACAAGCTGGAAGGAATAGAAAACTTCCTAGAATGTATGTATAGGATTGGTATCATTCTGAAATAGAATAGCCTTGATAAGTACATCAAGAATGAAGTTGCAGAACCAAAATAAGATGAAGCTAAGGAGAAGCATGAACAAGAGCTAATCAAGGAAATGAGGATCATTATTAATTCTATCAAAGATCACTTGATCCATCAAGTGTCATCTAAGAAGACACCAAATCATATGTATGTTGCACTTTATACAATGTATGAGGGGAGAAACATCAACAAGAATATTAATCTGAGATCTCAACTGAAGGGCACCAAGATGATAAAAGGAGAATAAATTCAAGATTACTTCACAAGGGTCTCCCAGTTCAGAGAACAACTAAGTGCTATTGGAGACATCCTTGATGAGGATGAACTAGTTATGACTTCTCGCAATGGTCTCACTAGACCTTGGGACCCATTCATATAGACTTTGTGTGCTAGAAAAGAAAGTATGAAGCTTGACATAGTATGGAAATATTTCATTCAAGAATAAGATAGAGTAGCCAATAGAGAATCTCTAATCAGAGAAGATGATTAGGCTCTAGCCATCCATACTAAAGGAAGAAAACAATAAAAATTCAAGAAGGATAATCATAAACCTTCAAAGAAGAAGTTTCAAAATAAAAATAAGGATTACTCAAAGTATCAATGCTACAACTGTCATAAGATAGGACACCTTGCCAGAGAGTTTCCATCACCAAAGAATAACAGCAGCAACAAGAGACATCATGCTCATCTAGGTGAAGATGAGGATGAGGAATAAATACCTAGAAAGAGACTAACTAGAGAAGAATATGTAGAAGAATATTTACTATTCTCTGCACTCTCTGGGTCTATAACACCTAGAGAAGATACATGGCTTATTAATAGTGGTGATTCAAAGCACATGATAGTAAAGAAACAAACTTTGTTAAGACTTGAAGAAAAGAACTCTCCTAGGAAAGTATCATTAGGAGATGACTATCAATATCCCATAAAAGGTATTGGTGAATCAAGCTACAAGCTTGAATCTGGGACTTCCATGAAGATGGAGGAAGTATTGTATGTACCAAGTTTGAAAATAACTTACTTTCCATCTCTTCTCTAGACAAGATATAGAGTTGTTTTTATAGATGGACAAGTACTTATGTGTTCCAAAGGAAAGACACTTGAAGATGTTGTGGTCATCAGTGAAGAAGAAGGAGGATTGTACAAACTCAAAGGACATCCAGAGACATCCCTTGTCCATGAGACTGCCAGCTCAAGTGAACTATGGCATAGGAGGCTTGCTCACATCAACTACAAAGCACTACCCTATGTGAGCAAGGTGGTAATAGGGTTGTTGTATCTAAATATTGATCATCATGGAACTTGCAAAGGATGTGAAAGAGGAAAGAACATCAAGAATCCATTTCTGAAAAGTGAAATGAAGACAAAAGGTACATTAGAACTAATTCATTTTGATGTATGTGGTCGTATTCCCTCCATATCGTTAAGTGGATATGAGTATCATGTCACAATTTTTTATGACTATTCAAGAAATACATGGCTATACTTCTTGAAGAACAAAAGTGAAGTGTTCGGTAAATTCAAGGAATTCAAAGCCTTGATAGAGAACCATTCAAAAAGAAGAATCAAGACATTGAGATCAGATAATGGTGGAGAATACACTTCAAAGTAATTTGAAGCATTATGTGAGGAGGAAGGAATCAAGAGGGAACTTACTAATCCCTATAATCCTCAACATAATGGTATTGCAGAAAGAAAGAATAGAACCATTATGGAAGCAGTGAAAACAATGATTCATGGCCAAGACCTCCCCATGCACCTATGGGATGAAGAAAAAAGAACAATAGTATATGTGCAAAATAAATTATTTCATGGTTCTCTTGAATTCAAGACTCCTGAAAAGATATATACATGAAAGATACCTGAAGTGAGCTATCTCAAGATATTTGGATGTCCAGTATATGTACATATTCCAAACGAGAAGAGAACCAACTTGGATCCTCCTAGAAAGAAGGGAATATTTGTTGGATATTGTGAAGTCTCTAAATCCTTCAGGATATAAATTTTAAGATTCCATCATATCAATATTAGTATATATGTAACATTTGATGAAGAGACAACTCTTAAGAAATACAAAAGGTATCATATTGAATAGGTACATTGTTATAGCTGATTTTACCACACATGGTTGATCACATATTGATGGCCTTCCCTGTCCCTCTATAGACTCTTTAGTCCCCATGGACTCATATTATCCTTTTATGATCCAATTTCATCCCTTAAAAACCTCTGTTTATTCTTGTACGCAAATTTTAATCCCATACTCGTGTGTACACGTGACTTTTGACCTCAAACCCACGTGCATCGGGATGTGTGCATAAGTCCAAATGTTTTTGGAGTTTTTCTCATAGGAGTCTGAATAAATTGACTCTTGGCTTTCCAAATTCCTTGAGAATTCTCGGATTCTAACCTCCATTACCCTCTTGGAGTGCTATATAAGGAACCCCTTGGATACATTGAGGAGGAGGAATTGAAGAGCAAGTAAACTATAGTTCATTGTTGCCACAATTTGCATATACTTGAGTCTACATCCCTTTGTCCCTTTGGAGCACTTTGTGTTCTTCCCAAGTTTTCCTTTTCTTGTGAGATTTCTATCGAGAGATGGAGGATTGAGGTGGTGGAGGCCTAGGTGAAGGACTCAGTTTCTCCGGTTCATAGACGTGCCGACAAAGGTTGTCACTATTGTAATCTCTAATTTTATTAATAGAAATATATTTTCCTGGCCAATTATGTGCAATTGAATATGAATATTGAATCCATGGATATGTTTAATTATTTATGCATCATTGAATCTATATGTTAGAGTAGGTCTAACACATTATTATATAGCATGCTTGTCTTGTTTTCTGTTGTTGAGAGCGAATTGCTAATACAAGTGTGAATTGGAAATCTCAACAGGTATCTACTTCAACCATCCGGAATAAGGTACGACTTGATATCCCTTAGTGTTAGATGTTTGTTTTCTCTTGCATATTGGGAAAGATTGATTTCTAGTATCAAATCTGTCTTTTATGGTACACCCCAAGCCATAGGAAGTTTCTCTCCATAACATAATTGGCGACCATACTGGGGAGGTTCCTAGTTGTTTCTCTTTAGGGGTTTTTGGTATTCAATGTATTTAAATTGCTCTAGATTTCTCTGTTTATGTGTCGGGGTATAGGAGGATTAAATGTTACCGGGTTATTTCTGATGATTGTTGAGACTTCTTGGATGCTTATGGAGTCTGTATACACCCTCTGTTTCTGACCGGAGAGTGATTTTAGTTTTTATTTCAAGTTTTGTTCTTGTCATCCATATATCCATTTTTTGTTTTGAGATTAGTGCATTAGGTATCTTTTACCTTAGTTACTTGCTTGGCTGTTGTTTGTGAGTAGTTGTAGGGTCTGGGGGTTGTAGAGTCATTTATTTGCTTACATATCTCATTTATTACAAAAAATACAAAAATATTTTTGCTTTTGCATAATTATGCATCTCTTGCATTTTTCATTGGCACGGTACTTTCATTAGGTTTGCTTACTGCTATTATAGTTAGATTTTCATATAAGAATGATTGCACTTACATTTGAAGGAAAAAATTTGCATCTCATGTAGTGGCATACCTTGTTCTTCATTCTACACATTGCATTTGGCATTGCTTGTTAGGTATGCATATTTACTTTACTGCTGAGTCATAACTTCATTGGTTGCACGACCATTTACCCTTTGAGTAATCACATCCAACTAAAATCAACGCTTAATAAAATGAATTACACTCTTTTCTTTTCTAGGGTGCATCAACAAGAATAGGTTTTAAGGTCTTGGAATAATTCATTGTGATTCAATTCTCTAAGACGCCTAAACAAAACAAGTAGGTGTTTGTCCGGGTGAGAGTCTGAAACCCTTGATATAATTAGTGTTTCTTAGGATGCTCCTATTACACGGGAGTTAAGCACAAGGCAGTGCACGTGATTGTGATTGGGATGACCCCTGGTCACTTTCTGTGAGCACCGAAGATTATTCCAGGATTGTATTCATATCTAGGGGCCTTTGAGGTATTGATTAGTGCACCCTTGGGGTACTAGCTGTGCTTTTAGGCTTCGGGATTTTTGACCCTACCCATACGGTTGATCCCGCCTGCAACTGTTTGCTTGAGCATTATTTATATTGAGGTACCTAGGTTATCGAGGGGGTATTTGCAGAGATTATTCTGTAGGTGTCCTGTCCAGGTAGGGTTCAAACAGCACAGTCACTATATGCGTTGAAGCTGAGGGACACTATAATTGGTTGTGAACCTCCGCTTGTTGTGTATGGGAGTCTCAATCCTCTCCTAGGTGAGACATACCTGCTTCATTCGGGAGCTCACTTATCCTATCCTTGGTTTGCTTGTGATTTGGCTTTATATTTTATTAGGTGTATGCTCTGTGCACTCTAGTTTGCTTAGGGTTGCGTAGCTAGATCAAGTATTTTCTTTTTATTGATTCATTATGGATTCAGGTGAGGCACCTTGCCGTTCTTGTCGTTTAGCAGGGCTTTCACCTTCTACGTCTCCTCCTCCTTTGGGAGAGAGAACCAGACATTCCAGGTGGAATCATTCTCACTTTGATTCATATACTATGGGTGATCAAGAGCATGATATTCTATAGATCCCTGATCTTCCTCGTCATGTATAGGAAGATGAACCTCCTGGCACATACGAGACTGGCACAAGAATATTTTTCATGATTCATAGATTCCACACACCCTAATCACTATTATTGGATTCCGGGTGATGAGATTCATCACGCATCCACTAACACTAACACTATTAGGTATGGCATGCTTGATGTTCCCAAGACCAGTCCGACACCTCATGACGGATCGGGTATTGACCCTGGTGCTGGGCCTGGGGGCACGCCCATTCCTTTCCATGTGGAGAGGTTTGGTAGTTCTAGTCACATTACACCTTCCATCCCTACAACGAAGGTTCCTTTACACACACAGTTTAGGCCTAACACTAGTGTTCCTATTCGAGGACCAGAACCTAAACATGTGAATATTGGGGGCAATATTTATATTCCTTCACATATTCCATTGTCTTCTACACCAATTCCTTCAAATTCCTTTTTGACCACGCATCCTCCCCCTAACTCTAGTGGGCCTTCTAGTTAGAGTTCTACTACTAGCCATGTCCATCCTAGTTTTGCTAGCACTGTTGTGTCACAAGGCCATGTTCCTTCTCACATGTTAGTGGGACATGTATCTTACCATGGAACATCCTATGGACCTTCCCAGGGACCATCTCATGGTCCAGTTTATGGAACCTATTATGGACCTTCTTACAGACCACCTTATGGGTCTAGGTGTCAACCCATGTATCAATCACCTAATTATGGCTTTGTAGCACCCCAGCCTCAAGGTACCCCAATTCAAAATCCTTACATGCAACCCTATATGGGTCAAATGGGAGGAGGTTATTATCCCACTGGCTAAGGACATGGTGTATATAGCAGTCATCCTTATGCAAACCAGTCCTATTAGGGAGCATGGAACCAACCGGCTCAACCTAGGCTCCCTTTCCTTACGACTTTGAATCTACCTGATCTGTCGAGATTGACAAACAATCCTGTATCTCATGACCTGGCATGGACGAAATTTCCTACCAAAATTCCTTCAAACATCCCAAAGTTCGAAGGTAAGGCTGGTAAAGATCTTGGTGAGCACGTTACAACCTTCCATATTTGGTGCTCTTCGAATTCCTTGAACGATGATTCTTTCCGTTTGAGACTATTTCAACGCACCCTCATGGGTCCTATTGTGAAATGGTATATAGAGCTACCTGGGGGGACATATTATTTGTTTCATGACCTTGCTATGACTTTTCTTAACCACTTCTAGCTACTCGTACGTTACGATGCTGGTACTAAACTCTTGTCGACATTTCAGCAAGATAAAGCCACCCTTATTTTGGATCAAATTCAAGAGTGGCATAGACACAAGAGGATTACTAAAGCCTTTATACCACCATAGTTTTTGTTGATGTATTTGTAACTTCGGAATGTATTCACTTGTATATCTTATGTATTGTGTTGAATTTTTCATTTGCTTAGCTAAGACATCAGTATTTCATTACATTTTCATAACAAAAGCATATAAACAGGATCACTGAAAGATAGACAAGCACAACCATACAAAAGGAACACAAAGATTTATCCTGGGAAAACCCTAAAGGGAAAAACCTAGCAAAAGCTTCCTCAATATAAATGCCCCAAAAAGATAAAAGATAAAACCAGCAAGGAGATCAAAGCCTGATCCTCCTCCTTCTACAGCTACTTCTCTTCTCCACTAATGCGCTGCACAAGTGAGAATGTGTGTTCCAAATGAGGAGCACCACACCTCTATTTATATTCATCCGTTCACTTTAATTAACTCATCCGACATGTAGGCTCGAGTTACACATGTAGGCTCAAGTAACCACACTGGGGTGCTAATGACCCACCTTTACAATTAGAGGGGACTACCTCATGACTCTTATTATTTCTTCTGATTAGAAGCAACAGGGTAAAAATATAATACAAGTGGTTCTCCCGGTAGGACCATCGGGGACCACAAAAGATACATATAGAATATTCTTCGAAGTTACAATACTTCAACACTCCCCCTTAACGAGAAGGGTATTCTACAACAAAAACAACAATAGTAGGAGAGGACATCATCAACATCATCAGGGTAACACATCTATAAATCATTGGAAGCTTTTCAACATCATATAGTCTTCGTCTTCAATTTTCAACGATAGCAACTCTTTGATCAGCATCAACATATTTTGACCTTTTGATCATCAACATCTTCAACACTTTGACCTTTTGATCAGCAACACCTTCAACAACATCTTCAGCACTTTGACCTTTCGAACAGCAACATCTTCAGCACTTAGACCTTTCAATCAGCAGCAACATCTTCAGCACTTTGACCTTTCGATCAGCAACATCTTAAGCGTTTTGACCTTTCAATCAGCAACAATATCTTTAGCATTTTGATCAGCAACATATTTAGCACTTTGATCTTTCGATCAGCAACAACATCTTCAACATTTTGATTAGCAACATCTTCAGTACTTTGATCTTTCGATCAGCAACAATGTCTTTAGCATTTTGTTCTTTCGATCAGCAACCTGATCGGTAACATCGTGATCAGCACCATAATCATACTTCAATTCTCGAATAGCATCATCATCATGATATTCTGATCTTTTGATTAGTACGTCGTTATCATCACATACTGATCATTTGATCAGTACATTATCATCATCATACTATGATCTTTCGATCAGTACATCATCATCGTCATACTCTGATCACCATCATACTCTGATCTTTCGATCAGTACATCATCATCATCACACTCTGATCTTTCGATCAGTACATCATAATCATCATCATACTCTGATATTTCGATCAGTACATCATCATCATACACTGATCTTTCGATCAGTACGTCATCATCATCATAAAAACATCAACATCATCAAAACATCAACATGATCCTTCCTTTCGGAATTACGGGATTTAGGTCTTTATGGAGTTACCAATGATCCTTCCTTTTGGAATTACAGGATTTAGGTCTTTACGGAGTTACTAACGATCCTTCCTTTCGGAATTACGAGATCAACACATTTGTGGAACTTAGACAATCCTTCCTATTGGAATTACGGGATCAACAAATCTGTGGAACTCAGACAATCCTTCCTATTGGAATTACGGGATCAATTCAATGATTCTTCCTTTTGGAATTACGGGATTTAGGTCTTTACGGAGTTACTAACGATCCTTCCTTTCGGAATTACGGGATCAACACAGATGTGGAACTCAGACAATCCTTCCTATTGGAATTACAGCATCAACACATCTGTGGAACTCAGACAATCCTTCCTATTGGAATTACGGGATCAATTCAATGATCCTTCCTTTCGTAATTACGGGATTTAGGTCTTTACGAAGTTACTAACGATCCTTCCTTTCGGAATTACGGGATCAACACAGATGTGGAACTCAGACAATCCTTCCTCTAGGAATTACGGGATAAACACCCGTTCTCGAGTACCGAAGTCACCGGATCCATTCTGAACCGAAGTTCAAGGATGATACAATCCTACCACATTCACGGGGACCGAGATCTCCGGATACATTTTGAACTGAGGTTCAGGGATGATGCAATCTACCACATTCACGGGAGCCAAGACCTCCGGATACATTTTGAACCAAAGTTCAGGGATGATGCAATCCCACCACATTCATGGGGGTCGAGACCTCCAAATACATTTTGAACCGAAGTTCAAGGATGATGCAATCCCACCACATTCACAAAGACCGAAGTCACCGGATCTATTTTGGACAGATGTCCCAAGATGATACAATCCCTCTTCATTCTCGAGGACCAAGGTCACCAGATCACTTTTGGACAGATTTCCCGGGATGATACAATCCCTCTTCATTCTCAAGGACCAAGGTCTCCGGATCAGTTTAGGGTAAGTGCCCAGGGAAGATACAATCCCACTGCAACATCACTATTCCCCCTTTTGAGGAAGGTCTTTTCGAACAACACCAAGCTTGTCTCGAAAGTGTTCAAACTTTACCCGAGATAGAGGATTCATCAGTACATCATCATTCAAACCATCATCATCTACATCTTCAGTATGTGAATACTAAACTATCACCATATGTATCTCCAGTATGTGAATACTAAACTATCACCATATGTATCTCCAGTATGTGAATACTGAAAGCATCATCATCTATATCTTCAGTATAGAAATACTAAAAGCATCATCATCTCTATATTCAGTATAGAACTACAGAATCATCATCATCTGCATCTACAGTATGTAAATACTAAAACATCATCTATATCTTATCTCGTATGTAGAAATACCAACTTTTTATGTGTTACAATCGGAACACAGGGTTCTCTGTCATCAAAAATATGGTTATCACATAGAATCATTGTAGTATCCATCTTCAGGTCAAAGAGACCTGATATCAGCTTCCAAATCCATATGACTTCACAACTTAACATAGCAATCTGCTATGTATTTTGCTTCAGCCGTGCTATGAGAAACACTGGACTGTTTCTTGCTAAACCATGAACTCATAGCAGACCCAAAACAAAAGCATCTGCCTAATGTGCTTTTCCTGTCTGAGATACTTCCAGCCCAATCTGCATCTGTGTAGCCATACAATCGATACTCATGGCTACCATCATAGTATGGACCAAAGTCTATAGTCCCTTTCATATATCTCATCACATGTTTTGCGGTTACTAGGTGAACCCATCTTGGCTGAACAAGATATTGAATTAAGGTGTTCACAGCAAAACAAATGTCTGGTCTGGAATTTGTTAAGTACATTAATGATCCAATGATCTATCTGTAATGAGTCACATCCACTAACTCTGATGAGTCAACAGCTAACAGCTTCAGGTTGGAGTCCATGGGTGTGGCCATGAGTTTGCATTCCAATATATCAAATATTTTCAAACTTTGCACTGCATACTTTCCCTGATTGAGAAAGATTCCTTCATATTTCCAGACCTAGGAAATAAAGTATTAGACCAAGGTATAAATTCTTCAGCAGACTTCTTCTTGCATTCTACAATTTGTTTCTCATTCCCTGTCAGAAATAGGTCATCCACATATAATAACAGGATGACATGTTCATCTTCTACAACCTTGAGATAAAGGTTAGGATCGACTTTACTCTTGGAAAATCCCATGCTCATCAGGAAACTATCTATTCTTCCATACCAAGCTCTGGGAGATTGCTTCAGGCCATAGAGGGCCTTCTTCAACTTGCATACATGAGTCCATATGTCTTCAACTTCAAATCCTTGTGACTATTCGATGTAAAACTCTTCCTCAATCATACCATTAAGGAAGGCTTGTCTTTAATTCATCATGGAAGAATCAAAGTACACCTTGCTTCTTGGAGTAAGTGTCTCTTCAGAATTAATTCCCTCTTTCTGAGAGAAGCCACAAGTCTTTCCTTACTTCTATCAGTAGCATATTTTATCTTACTGATCCATTTGGAAGATACCACATTCTTGCTTTCTGGTTTGAGTATTATATCCCAAACATCATTCTAGTATTCTTTCATCATAACATCTTTCATGAGTTCATCTTGTCAGGTCATCAACATATCCTAGTCTTCTGCATTCAATCTTGAAGGTTGGAACCCACTTTACTCTTGGTAAAGTCCCAATCCATCAAGAAGTTTTCCATCATGTCATACCATGTTGAACTCAGATATCTTCTGTAGTCACTCCCCCTGAAGTGGAGTATCATCTTCCCTCTTCATTCTGTATAGGTGGTTCTATGCTTGACATATACTTGTGAATAGAGTATGTCATCTCATAGTCTATTCTTTCAAAGGCAACTCACGACCTTTGCTTTTTACACTTGTTCTTGTAGATCCATATGGAAGATACTACGTACTTCCCTTTATGTCTCGAAATCATATCGTATACATCATTCCCCATGATCCACTATTATTCTTTGATCATAGCTTCTTTCATAGCATTCTTTTCTTCATCTTGAGTTATCTCTCATACCCATGGTGGTATTCATCCTTCGAGGTGGATCTACCACTCTCGGAAGCTCTTTCTTCCGTCATGGTGTCTCTGACCCTGGGAGCTTCAGATTCATATTCATTGGAGTGAATCTTGAATTGTCATCACTTGTTCTTCAGAACAAGTCTCATCCTTCTTTTCTTATAGGAGGTTGTATAGGACCTTTCCCATCACAAGCATATTAGTAGTATACAATCATTAATGCAAACAATCTATCATGCATAATACATCAACTAAATATAATCAAATGCATAACAAAACAATATCATGCAAAGACAATTGAATACTTATATTTTATTCGTTTCGTGGGTAGACTCCTTCTTGATCCTTCTACTTCATCATCTTCTTCATTCATGACATCATCATTTCTTATCCAAATGATAAGATGGATAAGAGGTTCTTCAAGAATTGAGTTCTTCACATTACTCATTGCTTGAGGGATCTCCTTTGAATGGTGAGAGCTTGATCTTCAATTGCTCCCACCTTCTTCTTCTCTTCTTATGAGTCGAGATTCTTCTTCTTCCCAGATTCTGTTGAAAGTAATTACTTCCTTTTGGCACACATTCCTTGAATGAATGAATTCTATGATCCTGGGAGACCATTCAAGGTGGCTATCACCACTTCTACATTCTTCAATTCTTCTTCTACTGCTTCAATATGTTCTACATTCTGGATCTTCACATTCTTCAACTATTTTCTCAAATCCATCTTCTGATTAATGTTCTTATCTTCAAATATCTTGATCAAGGAATCAAACATCTTCGGTGTCTTTAGGGAAGACACTTATGGTACAAGTTGATCCGTGATTGAATCAACAATGATCTTCTTGGCCTTGATCAAGTTCTTCTTGTGTAAGGATTTGAGCCTCATCTCCTTCTGGAACTGGAACCTCTCTACTCATGAAGGTTTCCAATTCATTTTCTTCAGAGAGATCAAATGCTTCCATGCTTGGAATTTGTCAACTTCACCAAGCTTATCATCAAGTTGATGTGACATGTCACTTTGAAATGAGAACCTCAAATGCAAATAACAAAGGATTAGATCTTACCGATTTGAGGTGTCCGTCCTGGTTCCGGAGCTGGCTGATGACTAAAGCCTTTATACCACCATAGTTTTTGTTGATGTTTTTGTAACTTCAGAATGTATTCACTTGTATATATTATGTATTGTGTTGAATTTTTCATATGCTTAGCTAAGACATTAGTATTTCATTACATTTTCATAACAAAAGCATATAAACAGGATCACTGAAAGATAGACAAGCACAACCATACAAAAGGAACACAAAGATTTATCCTGGGAAAACCCTAAAGGGAAAAACCCAGCAAAAGCTTCCTCAATATAGATGCCCCAAAAAGATAAAAGATAAAACCAGCAAGGAGATCAAATCCTGATACCCCTCCTTCTCCAGCTACTTCTCTTCTCCACTAATGCGCTACACAAGTGAGAATGTGTGTTCCAAATGAGGAGCACCACACCTCTATTTATATTCATCCGTTCACTTTAATTAACTCATCCGACATGTAGGCTCAAGTTAATCATGTAGGCTTGAGTTACACATGTAGGTTCAAGTAACCACACTGGGGTGCTAATGACCCACCTTTGCAATTATAGGGGACTACCTCATGACTCTTATTATTTCTTTCCATTAGAAGCATCGGGGTACAAATATAATACATGTGGTTCTCCCGGTAGGACCATCAGGGACCACAAAAGACACATATAGAATATTCCTCGAAGTTACAATACTTCAACATATTGTACCTTGTACCTCGATGTTTATTCCAGGAAGTATCTATAATGTAATTGAGTCATGTCATGCCCCGATGTTTCGATCGGGAGATTCAATAATGTAAACAAGTCATGTAAAATCATTGAGGTTAACCCTCCATTGTAAGTCAGGGAAATAGTCCCCAGAATTGTGTCAAGGTTAACCCTCCTTGTTGATCGGAAGGCAAAGTCCCCATAGTTGTGGGGCTCTAGGGTTATTAGAATATCCTAAAGATGTCAGCGCTAGTAAGTAATTTTTAAGTGGGGCCAACATGTTGAAGTGGACATTAAGTGAACGAAAGAATATAAATAGAGAGTCAGCCTCTCTATTTATCACACACACACTCACTCACTGGGGCGCATGAGTGAGAGAGGAGAAGCTCTCTCAAGTGTGAGAGAGAGAACAAGCTGTGGAGATCAACTTTTCTATTTTTGGGTTTTACTACTACCATTGGTGTTGGGCTAAACTGGGCAGACCTGGGTTTTACCTTTAACTTCGCACCAACAAAATACCCACAGTGTTGGCCCTTTCGGCAGCAGCCTGCGAACAGGCTATAGTCTCACCCGAAACAGCTATGGGGTGCCGTAGAATCAGGTTTCTGCAAGCAGAAGAGAGAATCTTACTGTACCTTTAGTCTTTAACTATTAATAATCACTTACACAATGCTTCTATTATCAAATGCATAGCTTCATGGTTAGATAAACAAATAGTTACTTGCACAGCCCTTATCTGGGAATTCACAGCGAAGCTAGTTATTAACAGCAATCTTACTTTATCATTTATTTACTTAGCATTGCATAAAATATAATAACAAATCAACACAAATGAACCAC
Organism: Pseudotsuga menziesii; assembly: GCA_001517045.1. Classification (NCBI taxonomy): domain Eukaryota; kingdom Viridiplantae; phylum Streptophyta; class Pinopsida; order Pinales; family Pinaceae; genus Pseudotsuga; species Pseudotsuga menziesii. Next base: position 184,499 of record LPNX010185725.1, on the reverse strand, counting down.
AACACCAAATGTAACGTGGTTCACCCCCAGTGTAGGGGTTACGTCCACAGAACTGTGTTTTATTCAACTCTTTACAATTAAAACGACAGTTCTAATCTGCGCACTCAGCTGCAGATCCTTTCAGTCCTCAAAGCTGCGCACACAGCAGCAGGCCTCTGCGCACACAGTTGCAGAAGTCGTCCATGCACACAACTGGGACTTAACCTTCTTACAAAAACCCTTATACAATCTCTTATCTTCACATTACAATAGCTTCGTAAGATAATCATTAAAGACCTAACCCTACTTCTTTACATAAGTGCCTATTTATATAGCGCACTGTTACAATACCATGGACTTAAACCATGGGCGCCCAAAACCCTAACCATGGATTTACACCAAGGGTTAATTACAAAAATGGGTTTCGACCCACCCGCGACACCCCTAAGACTATTTTGGGTTGTAACTCAGCTTACACTTCCACAAAAACCGCGGAGTTACCAGAGCTAAGGACCCTTAGGGTCGGATCCCCAACAGGCCCCTAAGACTCACTTGTGGCCTGTCCCGGGGCACCCTGCGACTCTTCTGGTGGGAGAATCTTCTTTGCAAGGATATGGAAACAACTGTTGAGGTTGTGTATAATGTCATCAGCTGCTTTCTCTTTTTCCACCAATTCTTGTAACACTAAGGATGATACTTCATTAGCCTTTTCCTATGCAAAAGTATCATAGGTCTTCAAAACTTTGAGCTGACTCTCCGCAGCATTGCTCAATTCCAATGCTTCATCAACAAGTGGCTGCAGAAAATTTTCCAGTAGTGTTACCTTCATCCTGCAGGACTCAATTTCCTGCTGGAGTTCCTTGCTTCGCTTCACCTTAGCCATTTTCTGCATAGGAGGCAGTGTCTTAATTTCTGCTCTGACTGTATCCAGTTCTGCTTGTCACAGAGTGATGGTTTCTTGTACCTTACCTATATCTGGGTGGTCCTGTAGGTTCACCCAAGCTTCGATACTGTCTTCCAGCAGCTTTGCTGCGCTGCCCACAATATCTGATATTTTTGCTGCAGAGGCCTGGATGTCCCTGTGGCGCTGTTCTTGGACCTCAGGTGGAGTCTCTGGAGGGATGCGAAGTTGAAGCTCCGTGATCTGACTCTGGGGTTCTGTTTTTAAATTTTCAATTTCGCTGCGAGAATGTTGGGCGTAGTCTCTCAGCTTGGCAATTCTTTGCTTTGGTTCCTCTTCGTCCTGGATGTCGAACTCAGGAAGACTCCGACATGCCTCATCCAGCGCTCGCACCAGTGTAGCTCTTTTATGATCAGCCTCTTTCTTTCTTTGCACAACTTCTTCCAGCCTTGCTGCAAGATTCTGGCTTTGCTTCATGGTGTCCTCCAACTGGCTTTGAGAATAGCGATCTCGTGCATGGATCTCCTTCGTGATGGCTAACTGGCAGAGGTGCAATTTTGTCATAGACAGATTGGTGTAATCGAACCCAACTGTCATACTCATCTGCAACCTGGAATCTGCATCAGGTAGTATTAGAGATGCGCTTGACAATTGGCCCTTGTTATCTCTGGTTGGCCATTGCCTCATATCCTGCGGCGCGGATGCTGGAGTACTACTTGTCGTGGTATTGGTTGCTAATTTTGTTGCTAACTCTTTTAGCTCTGACACCCTGTTTGCTATGCCCGTGAGCACAGCAAGATGCACATCCGCGAACTGTGACCACTTTTGAGTTAGTGTTTCAGTAGATTTTTCGAGAGGTTGCTCAAACTCTTCCAGCGTCACAGTGACTCCTTCATCTAGATTTTTGTCCTTTGACGCCTTTGTCTTCCTGCGGGACTAAGGCTTGGTTACCTCCTCTACCTCTAGCGATTTGCGCTTAGCTGATCGATTAAGATCTGATAGAGTTTTGACCGACTCCTCATCCTCTTCTTCATGTTCACCATCTCCACCCTGGTCGTCTCCATCTTGTTGCGAGTCACTTGGGTCTTCGCTGTCTTCTAGTGGGTTTTGCTGCTGCGTCTGACTGGTACCTGCGCCCATATTGGTAACTGGGGGAACTGGAATGGTGGGTTTTTTTCCTGCATATTTCAACCAGTCAGCCGACCACTATTGAACTATGCCCAAGATGTCTGCTTTGGTTACTACATATGGTAAATTAAACCATTGATGTGTTGGATCTGCACGGGCTTGAATGAAAACATGATGCATGTCGGCACTGAAGTTCGCGTCGCCTTCATATTGAGAGAATAACTCATTGGTAAGCCGTGGTGTTCGCAAGATCTCGTAGTGTATACTCATGCCATAAAAGGTGAACACAGTGTTCGTCATCTGGTGAGATGCTTTGTCCGGCGACATCCAGAGGGATGCGTACCTTACTGCACCCGGCATGCCTGGGGGTGCCTCCACGAACTGAGCCTCAGTGGGTTCTTTCCACCCAACTAGTGCAATAAGTATTAATAGCCAGGAATAATGAAAGGGTCTACCTTTTTCCTGCGCATCACGGGCATCTTCCAGGAATTCCCTCGCGAGGTATGCGACCCAGTTGTAAGTGTAACCTTCAGCGTAGTTTATAGCGATTCTGATAACTGAGGCAGGCACTTCATTGGGCCTGCACTTTCACAAGAGTTTGCACGCTAAGAGCTCAGCGGCGAAGTGGATGTTCTGGTCCTCAATCGTGGAAGTGTGATACCCTCGTTTCCCCTTGGTCAGGCCGAAACGGTCCTTCATGCTCTGCGTGAGCTTCGTATCCTCGTGTTTTGACGGAAATTCAATTCCCGGATCAGGCCCTGCTATCGGTAAGCTTGTGATCTTATGAATGAGCTTGCTATTGATAGGAATTTGCTTGTCTCCTATCCATAAGTGGTCATTATGTACTAATGCTAGCAGCTGCTTAACCACTACGGTCACCTGTGTGCTGCGCCCAAAATGAGGAACATCAAGCATTTTTAGCAGGCCAGCTGTGTCCAAGCTGGCAGCCCACTGTTTCACTTCCAATAGTGTCGCACCATTGTCTGGGTATTTGACGTGATGCAAGTATTGAGTAGGTGCGAACTGTGGAAACTTGCTATGATCATTTGTGTCATGGTCGGCATACTTAAGCCGGTCTATTTTTCCTGTCATGGTTCTGACCAGCTGTACACCCGGTGGCAGCAAGGGCGTGCTTAATGTAAACTGCTTTGTCCGCTGGGGTGGCTGGACGCCTGGCCGAACGGGCTGGAGATACGGTGGCCGTGGTGGTGCAATGTGCTCATCTCCTCCAGTCGGGACCTGTGCTGAACTGGGTGGGTCCATCTAGTGAGTCCCTGATGTTTTCCCTGATTTCCTGTGTCGGTCTTCGTTCCGCTTAGAACGAACTTCAGGTTTAAACTTTTTCCTGGCTAACCGTGTCTGCATCGGCCGCGGCGGTGCGAGGTGAGCTTCTTCACGGGGCGCATAGGTATGTGGGAGATCGAAATGACTCTGCAGACCCCTCTGTTCGAACTCTCTTACTAGATCCTGAAGCTCTCGCTCGTCTGTCATGGGTTCACTCGTAAATGTCAAGGAAATGCGAAATGCGATTTTTTCCAACTTAGGGATCTTCTTATACACTTTATCAATCAAATCTGTTAGGACGATGCATTTAAGGCACCAAATCTGATAAAAATCTTGTCCGACCGGTACTGGATTTTCCATGATATCAGTAGTACAGACAATGAAGGTAATTAAAGTGCCAACACCGCCAATTCGGCTGTTTTCCAATGGTCGGATTTTAAGCTTCGCTGTGTTTTTGTGCTCTGGCAAAATCACTGTCTTAACTTCGTCACAACGGGAAATCTCGGCACAATATTGACCCTCGGCCTGCCCTGGTAAGATCTGCAATGGGGCTGTTAGGTTTGGTGCACTAACTTCTTGGTTCTTCTCCTTAGTTTGGTACTCAGTTCTTTCTTGATCATCAATTTCCTTGTCATGGATCAGTCTGACATCTGCATCTAAAGTAGGGAAAACTTCGTTAATAGAAAATGTAAGCATAAAACTATCAACAAGATCATCCCAACTTACAGTACCGTGTCAGAGTTCAACCTCCGTATACCAGTTTTTTGCTATAGGTTCCAAAGTGTGCACAAACTTATGCACCCATTCCTCGCAAGGTACATGTTCCCATGCTGCATAACATTGCTTCAAATGTTCCTGAGGACTATTTTGCCCATTGAACTTGCTTCACACCTCTTGATATTGGTCTATGAATCTGAGGCGTAGAAATTTCTGGCAAGCTTCCCAACTGTGAATATACTTCCTGTGACCATTCCACCATCTTGCTGCTGTAGCTCTTAATGATGCTTCCAGAGTCTGCATTCTCTGTGATTCTGGCACTTGTTCTGAGAACTGCGCAATAAATTTTCCTGGGTCTGTCAACCCATCATATGTAGGCAAATCTTTGGCCTGTGCACTAAGGCATCTAAGAGATTTGGTAATTCATGCACACCGATGGCCATGTAGCTCGTATAGTCGATTCTGCCAATTCTCTAGACCATCATCTGAATCAGACATGCAGGAGCTATCACATTGCCAATACATTACACCTTCGGCATTAGGCTCGACATAATCTTCTTCTTTAGCTGTGATATTATAGATGTGGTCTAGAATAACCTGATCTTCCTCTCTGACTGGCTCCGTATATCTTTCTCCTTGAGAAGGATCCAATGGTAGTATAGCTCTCAATCCCTTCGCTTCAAAAGTCATTTGCCTCCTTTTAAGATTGATAACCGCATCACTATCTATTGCCCACTCAATTCCTAGCAAAGTTGGATAGGGTTTACTGTCATCAATGATCTCAATAAATTCAAAATTTGCTACAGTACTGACTCCATCTATATCCACTGGTACTCTAGGGAATCCTCTGCTGATTGGCTAATCTCAATTGGATAGGGGACCAGTCAAGGGTGGGCTTTCCCATTTGTTCCCATGTCTGTTTAGTTAAGATATTGACTTCTGAACCCATATCTAAAATAATATCCTTCATGTCATATTCTCTTATCTGAGCATGTAGTCTCATCTCTCTTCCAGTCCTTCTAATTCTACTGACAGCTTTTTCCTTACCAGGGCTTTGTTGAGGTTCGCAAGACTGAATAACTTTTTGTAATTCATTTAAGGCATTCTGATTTCTTAACAATTTAATGCAACTCTGTAAAAACGATGACAGAGTACTTACTCGGCCTTGTGAGTCTTCCTGGGATTGCAGCTGCTGATGCTGCTTGTTTGCTGCTGGAAAATTTGGATCAGCAAAGTCTTGTCTGGCTTCCAAAAAAGTTTCTTTTTCTCATCGAACATCAAATGCTGGAGTCTTCTCTACAGCCTTGTGAACCCAAGCTTTGTCAAGCTGCTTCGCCTGACACTACACATCTGTCATAGCTCCACTTCTTGTAACAACATTAACAGCTGGGATTGGTTGTGGCTCGACAGCAATCAACTGGACACTCAGACTAGTTTTGTTGTTCCTTTCTTGGATTTTAGCGAGGAACTGTGGGCACTGCTCGATGACATGATCGACTGCTCTGCAGTATCGGCATGTCGTGGTTGGGTTTTGACAATCTCAAGCTAGATGTCCTACCTGATTGCAGTTATAGCAAATAACTTGACCTCGACCTCCTCCAGGCATACCATGACCATGGCCTCTAAAACTACCTCGACCACCTCGGTAACCATATGCATCATTCCCTTGTGCATCCGGGTAGATCCTATAAGTGTCATAGGTCCGCTCCCTCATAAGGTCGAAGCTGCGACATTCATCTTCATTGTGGCCTACTGACTTACAGAATTTATAGTAAGGGTTCTTCGGGACTTGAACATACCTCTGTAACAGATAGCAGTATTCCGATCCATACTGGCCAGTAGTTCGACAGATTTCACAGTACAGAACACTAGGATTCAGCGGGTTTGGTGCACCAGTATTCAGATAGTTTCTCAGCGCCGGACACTGGTCCTTGTCGTGGAATTCTATTCGACAACGTATACACCATACCTCTTTGTGGGTAGATTTCCCTTTTTTCATGTCGCGAAGCTCTAAATCCATCTCCGCGAGCTGTGCTTGAATTTGAGCTATGTCAGAATTATCTTCGACAGGTGCAGTTTCAAGCTTTATGGAAATCTCTAAGGCCTCTTGCTGATCAGCAACCTTCTGTTGCATGAGTGGAGCTCTAATGTGAGGTAATAATGCTACAATAAACCACTCCTTATGTTGTGCTGGTCCAATCATGAAGCTAACTTGGTCAAGCAGAACTTTGAATCTCTGATCAAAGTCCCACACAGATTCACCTCGCCGCTGCTGAATCTCTTTTAACTCAGTGATGCACTGCGACTCTGATTTAGGTTTCTTAAATTCTCGGATCAGTGCTACTTTGATGTCAGCCAAGACAGGATTCTGCATGCTAGCAAACTTCATAAACCAAGTTAGGGCTCGGTCTCTGAAAGAAGTGATCAGCTGCACTCGTTGAACAGCTATGTCCGTAATGTTCTTCGCGGTCCACACAGCTTCGCATAGAAACCAGAACTGTTCTGGATCTTTCGACCCAGTTCCTTTAAAAACCGGTAGTTTGATTTCATCATGAACATGGGCCATCTAGGATCTAGGGTGGGAGGAAGGGTTTGAACTAGCTGGGGAAGACTAACCTGCAACAGGGATACTCGGGCTAGGGTTACTTTTAGACTGCAACAGGTTTTCGGGGATAATAGGTCTCTGCTATGGGGTTATCGGAGGGTTTCTAACAGAGGGGGCTTCGGCGGACTCGGAGGCTTCAAAGCTTAAAGGGGTATACTCAGTAGAGGGGCCGAGATCTCTCTTATATTGTTTGTCGCTTCACAGCAAACCACTTTGCTCGTCGCAGTCCCAGTCACTTCCAATCATGGGTTAGCAATACTAGATCTAACAATCTGATTCTATAAGCAAGATTCCTTTTTCAGCCAATAGTATTTTAATATTCAAACTAAATAGGTTCAAGTACTTACCCCTTGGTCCTTTGAAAAAATTTTGTTCAGCTTCGCTAAAGGAGGTGCTTGTGTCGATGGCGAACTCCGTCACAAATGCTTCGAGAGTTCGCGCAGTCCAGAAATCCACGTCTTGCGAGATCGCGTTGTTCACTCTTTTCAAGATAGCGATTCTTGCGGGGGTCCAGGGAGGAAACTGGTTTTCTTGGAATTTCATCCCCCTTTCTATTAACCTGGATAACCACTAGTGCAAATCTATGTGTATAGTACCAAAGAAAATTTCATGAACATCAGAAAAGACGTACCTTTGCGAAAAAAATTCTGCGCTACGACAGGGATCTTTATTTTCCTGTTCTGCAAACTTCAAATAGGTCGCTTCGATCCAATCACCAATTTCTTTTATAGAGGGTCGCCAAAACATATCCCTCGAGGTACGACGTAGATCCCTCTTCAACAGATACTAAGTTCAACCAGCAATGGAACCAATTTGTTGGGCTAAACTGGGAAGACCCGGGTTTTACCTTTAACTTCACACCAACAAAAGACCCACAGTGTTGGCCCTTTCGGCAGCAGCTTGCGAACAGGCTACAGTCTCACCCGAAATAGCTATCGGGTGCCGCAGAATCAGGTTTCTGCAAGCAGAAGAGAGAATCTTACTGTACCTTTAGTCTTTAACTATTAATAATCACTTACACAATGCTTCTATTATCAAATACGTAGCTTCACGGTTAGATAAACAAACAGTTACTTGCACATCCCTTATCTGGGAATTCACAGCGAAGCTAGTTATTAACAGCAATCTTACTTTATTAGTTATTTACTTAGCAGTGCATAAAATATAATAACAAATCAACACAAATGAACCACAACACCAGATGTAACATGGTTCACCCCCAATGTAGGGATTACGTCCACAGAACTGCGTTTTATTCAACTCTTTACAATTAAAACAACAGTTCTGATCTGTGCACTCAGTTGCAGATCCTTTTAGTCCTCAAATCCATGCACACAGTAGCAGGCCTTTGCGCACACAGCTGCAGATCTTCCTTTTCACCAAAAACCCCTCTGTGCACACAGCTGCAGAGGTCGTCCACGCACACAGCTGGGACTTAACCTTCTTACAAAAACCCTTATACAATCTCTTATCTTCACATTACAATAGCTTCGTAAGATAATCATTAAAGACCTAACCCTACTTCTTTACATAAGTGCCTATTTATATAGCGCACTGTTACAATACCATGGACTTAAACCATGGGTGCCCAAAACCCTAACCCTGGATTTACACCAAGGGTTAATTACAAAAAGGGGTTTCGACCCACCCGCGACACCCCTAAGACTATTTTGGGTCGTAACTTTGCTTACACTTCCACAAAAACTGTGGAGTTACCAAAGCTAAGGACCTTTAGGGTCAGAGCCCCAACAATTGGTGCTCATTCTATCTCTGAGCAAGTTGCGGGGTTTTCTCCTTTATGGTTTCCCCAAGGAAAATTCTTTGTGTCTCTTTTCTCTTGTGTTTATTGCTGTGCATGTTATTCTCTCAGATAAGATCCTAAGATCATATTGCCTAAATGATAAAAATCTAACATGGTATCAGAGCTAACCTAAGAAGAAGACATTGTGCAGCTACAAAAGCTAGGGCTTCTTATTTTTTGGGTCTCTCTCCACAATCCATCAGTAAAAGTATGCTAGGTTGACTCTCCATCGAAGGGCATATCTTTCTGTCGAAGCAAAATTTGATTCTGGGCATTTTCAGTTTTTGGTGCGGGAAATTAGGGATTTTTACACAAGAGGGATTTTTGAGTGATCCTGGCATAGGATTTCTCTCCTCATCCAAATCGAATTTTAAAGACCTGGGTCGAGATTTTTGGTTGGGTGTAACTTTGGGAAACTCAAACCTAGTTTGACCCCGGGCTGAAAAATCTTAAATATTAAAACTAATAAGTTTTGGTAAATTTGCTATATCTCAGGATTACAGAATTCTCAGGGGCTGAAACATTTACAGGTCAAATATAAAATCCTGATGTACACTGTATCCATTTTTTAGCCTCATATTCACTATATTCTAGGAGATATGATTCCTCCAAGTTAGGGTTCCAGCCTCTCCTAGGATTCATCCCTAAACATGACACCTGGGGAGAATTGATATATCTTGGGATACAGAAGTCCAAATTAAATTTATGAATATGTTACAAAAATGGCACAAAATTTAATTTCTATGGTCAAATTTTCAGACCTAGAAGACGAAACAGTGACACGTGGAAGTCCGTACAACTTCTCTATGCTGAATAGTCCTAAAACAGGTCACCTTGGGAAAAATGCTCATAAGTCCTAATTGGGGAAACCAATTCTGATGAAACCTATGCTATTGGAACAAGGACAGGTGAGGCTACCTCAGTGTGAAATTTTAGACATAGAGGAGTAGTAATTTTAGAGATACCACAGAAACAGTATCAGGCATTTCTGCAGAAGAAATTGGAAAACTAGGGCTTCATGTTTCGGGAGTTTCCCTCCATTGTTTTCAAAAAAGGAGTATATTGGAAATATCACCTTGAAGAGGTCTATCTTTCTATCCAATCAGATCTGAAATATTCCAAGTTTTGAAAATTAGGGTTTCTCTGACAAACCCTAGATCAACAAGCTCCAGAACCAGGACGGACACCTCAAATCGGTAAGATCTAATCTTTTGCTATTTTCATTTGAGGTTCTCATTTCAAAGTGATCTATCACATCAGCTTGATGGAAATATTGGTGAGGCTGACAACTTCCAAGCATGGAAGTATAGGATGTCACTATTTCTTGAAGGAAATGAATTGGACACCTACATAAGTAGAGAGGTTCCAGTTCCAGAGGGAGATGAGGCTAAAAGCCTTACATAAGAAGAACTTGGTTAAGGACAAGAAGATCATTGTTGAAGGTGGAAGACTAGTGATGCTCCAACCTTGAAGGTGGAAGCCTTTTCTTCAAGGTTGAAGGTGGAAGACTAGTGATGCTCCTGTTATATGTCGATGACTTGTTCCTGACAGAAAAGAGGAACTCATTAAAGTTGCAAGAAGGAGACTTGTTTCCAAGTTCGAGATGAAAGACTTGGATATGATGCACTATTTTCTAGGCATGGAGGTGTGGCAGAATGCAGATGGAATCTCTCTAGGACAAGGGAAGTATGCAGTAGATATCCTGAATAGGTTGAGGATGATGGACTGCAAGACCATGACCACACCTATGGCATCGAACTTGAAGCTATTAAGTGTTGCTTCATCAGAGTTTATTGATGCCACGATGTATCATCAGATGATTTGTTCCTTGATGTACCTAACGAATACGAGACCAGATATTTGCTTTCCTGTGAACACATTGAGACATGTTCACCTGATGGTTGCAAAGCATGTAGTGAGGTACCTAAAGGGTACAATTGAGTATGGACTCAAGTATGATACGAATCAGAATATTAACCTAGATGGTTATGTGGATTCATATTGGGTAGGCAGTGTCATTGATAGGAAGAGCACTTTGAGGTGCTACTTCAGTATGAGCTCAGGTGTGATCTCTTGATTTGGAAGGATGGAATCCTGCATGGCGCTGAGTACAACCAAGGAAAAAGATGTTTCCACTTACTATTTGGGAGGTAGTATGTTTCTTTTAAAAACTACTATTTGATTTGATTGATCTGACTTGCATTTTGGTATGATGTAGAGAGGAGTAATGAAGCTCCAGTTTGCGATCAGATCGAGATCTCTTGAAAGAGGGAATTCTAGCATGTCTGGTGAGATAGGTTGTCTGAGCATAAATCTTGGCGAAGCTCATAGGTTTCTTAGACGTAATCAGTCCTGTAGGTTGTCCTCGGATGTAATCGGTCCTGGCGAAGCTCGCAGGTTATCCTTGGACATAATCATCCCTGATGTGATTCTATGCTAGAAATGGCTAGAGTGAAGTTTGAGTACTTTAGGGATAAGCTTGGTGTTCTCCAGATTGAGGTTCCTTCCAAGGGGAAGTGATGATTTCCTGTGCATTTCTGACATGGTGAAAGGATTGGTTCCTTCCATGGTCAGATGTAAGTGTTGTGCCTTTCTGACATGGTGACATGATTGGTTCATTCCATGATCAGATGTAAGTGCTATGCCTTTTTGAAATGGTGATAGGATTGGTTCCTTCCATGGTTAGATGTGATTGTTGTGCCCTTCTGACATGGAAGCAATATTGGTTCCTTCCGTGGTCAGATATAAGTGTTGATGCCACATTCAGTATGAAAAAAGACCGGCTCTATGATGACACATCTAGTATGAAAAAGGACTGGCTCTATGTAGATGCCACATCCAATATGAAAAAGGACTGGCTCTGTGATGAAACATCCAGTATGAAAAAGGACTGGCTCTATGTAGATTCCACATCCAGAATGAAAAAGGACTAGCTCTGTGATGACACATCCAATATGAAAAAGGACTGGCTCTGTGTAGATGCCACATCTAGTATGAAAAAGGGTAGGCTCTGTGATGACACGTCTAGTATGAAAAAGGACTAGCTCTGTGTAGATGCCACATCTAGTATGGAAAAGGACTAGCTCTGTGATGACACATCCAGATTAAAAAAGATTGGCTTTGTGTAGATGCCACATCTAGTATGAAAAAGGACTAGCTCTGTGATGACACATCCAGTATCAAAAAGGACTGGCTCTGTGTTGGTGACACATCCAGCATGAAAAAGGGTTGGCTCTGTGATGATACATCTAACATGAAAAAGGGTTGGCTCTGTAAAGGACTACATCCAGTATGAAAAAGGACTGGCTCTGTAGATATGCTTCTAGCATGAAAAAGGGTTGGCTCTGTAGAACTTCCTGTGACGAGAAGAATGAAGAGATAGCACCATTTTATTGAGATAGCGGAAGTAGTGATGATTATGATGATCCAATGACGATCCAGATCAAGTGATGATATAGAATTGATGATGATCCAGTGATGCTCCAGATCAAGTAATGATCCATACTTGATGATGATCCAGTGATGCTCCAAATCAAGTAATGATCTAGACTTGATGATGATCCATTGATGCTCCAGATCAAGTAATGATCCATACTTGATGAATATGAATTGACAATGAAAATTACTTGAAGATGAAGATGACTTGACGATGATCCAGATGATACAAAGAAGAAGACTTGTGCTGATAAATTGTGTCGAGAGAATACCTTCCTAGTTAAGAGGGAGTGTTCATGTATTTATAACTTTGGAATGTATTCACTTGTATATCTTATGTATTGTACCCCAATGTTTATTCCAGGAAGTATCTATAATGTGATTGAGTCATGTCATGCCCCGATGTTTCGATCAGGAGATTCAATAATGTAAACAAGTCATGTAAAGTCATTGAGGTTAACCCTCCATTGTAAGTCGGGGAAATAGTCCCCAAAATTGTGTCAAGGTTAACCCTCCTTGTTAATCGGAGGGCAAAGTCCCCGTAGTTGTGGGGAACTAGGGTTATTAGACTCTCCTAGAGATGTCAGCCCTGGTAAGTAATTGTTAAGTGAGGCTGACATGTTGAAGTGGACATTAAGTGAACAAAAGATTATAAATAGAGAGTGAGCCTCTCTATTTATCACACACACACTCACTCACTGGGGCGCATGAGTGAGAGAGGAGAAGCTCTCTCAAGTGTGAGAGAGAGAACAAGCTATGGAGATCATATTTTCTATTTTCGGTTTTTACTACTGCCATTGGTGCTCATTCTATCTCTGAGGAAGTTGCGGGGTTTTCTCCTTTATGGTTTCCCCGAGGAAAATTCTTTGTCTCTTTTCTCTTGTGTTTATTGTTTTGCATGTTATTCTCTTAGATAATATCCTAAGATCATATTGCTTAAATGATAAAAATCTATTAGTTTCTTCTAGAGTGGTTCCTCAAGTCATTGTTACAGTATATCACGAAGGATGTCTTCACATCTGAAGTGAAAAATGAGGACCAAGCTATTTTTAGGGCCCAACAATTGGACTTTATTTATGCTCAGTCTGGGATCCTTTATGAGATCATACCTAATTCTCCACATTCCAATTTCCACTCCAATTTTAAACCTGGGACACATGCCGATGGTATTGCTGGCTCTGCAAGTACCAAACCTGTGGATTCGGTTACGAAACAAGTGAGCCAATTATCGCTTAACCAATATGCGTCAGGGAAAGATATGGCTTCACCCCTTTCTACCTAGTCGATGGATGTACTTTATGTGTAGTCATCAAACCCAAAAGGTAGCCCGAAACCTGGAAGGAATAAAAAGAAAGGAGAAAATAATAAGAAGGGTGGGAATAATAATGATAATGCGACTAATGACAAGAACAATAAAAACAATAATAATGTTGTGGGGACAAGAAGTCTAAGTGAAATTTTAAGTTTCCTTCCAAGTTGTGCGGGGATGACCACCTCACTCACTTGTGCCCTCGTATGGAATATGATTTAAATTTCATAGCACACGGCCCAGCTGTGTTTACAAATCCTTTACAAAATAATCAAAATATGAACTCTAGGACCGTGGATCCTAGTTATGCATCTAGTGGAACTCCAAATCCGCCAGAGGCCACTAGTGGACACGGGTGCATAAACATGGTGAAATATACTAGTGTTGTGACGAGTGCGAAGGATTATGGTTCGTCACAACCAGACCTTGGGAAAGAACCTGCTCCACCTGAGAGGTCTTTGCAAATTGAAAATCCTATGGATAACCCTGAAGTTTCACCTTGCATTCCTAAGGGAGTCTTGAAACACTAGGGGCACAATCCTAATGCTCGAGCTGCCCAGAACTATTCAATTGTTGAGGATTTGGGCCATACTCCTTATGCGATGTTTGCATTAGAAGTACTTCAGACTTTTCCTTGGCAGAGAAAGGCCATGTTGTCTACTCTTGGGGTTGGTGATGATAGCTCTCCTTCCGTGATCAAATTTGAAACTTGTGGAATCTAGCCTCGCTTGCCTTACTATGTGTCTCTTTTGATTCAAATAGAGTGTTTGAACAACACCATCATGTGTACTGTGATTGTTGAAGGCGCTGTCACTTCCGTGATGTCTTTGGCTTGTTGGAAGGGCTTAGGTTCTCCCATGTTGTCTAAATATGCGAACATGTTGACTTCTTTTGATGGAAGATCATTTTGGACGCATGGTATACTTCCTTCTCTAGAATTCCAATTGGGGGGGAAGACTATTGTGATCGAGGTCGAGGTGGTTGATGCGCCCCTTGACTACAATATTTTGTTGGGTAGGAACTGGATGTACAATATGCAAGTTATAGCCTCTTCCCTGTTTCGAGTGGTTTGTTTTCCATTGAATGGAAATATTGTTACTATTGATAAAAAAAATATTTCCAAAATCCAAGTGTAAATGCATCATCGGGAGCTTCTATCCCAATTATTGATCATTATCAATTAGCAACTGAGAATGTGGGTGTGGGTATGTATCCTTCCCTCATGGGAACATTTCATTGTCCTACACCCGTTCTTATGATTGGGTCTAGTCTTGGTGGGGCTTCGACCTCATCGAATTCGGTATCCTTTCGCACTTCTCATATGGAGGATCCTTGTATTCTTCCTTCACCGAGTACTTCAAGTGATGATTCTATACCTGCTGAGACAAATGTGTCGTTTCCTACAACATTGGTGGCGTATTAAGCAAATATTAATCATGTTGTAGAGCCTAGTCCTTCCTCTTCGTGGATGGAGGAGGAGGACCCTTATGTGCCGCATGCTTGGGTAGTAAATTCATCTCACTCTCAAGACTTCCTTGATGATTTTTTTCCATCTAATTAAGCTATTCTTGAGTCTATGTCTAGGATAGAACAACCTTGGGGAGAGCTGCACCATAGATCATATTTCCTCCCTAAGCTTGATCGGTTAGAGTGTGATGACTTTAGGATGATTCTAAGTGAGAAGGTTGGTAGCCCCATGGTCCCATTAAGCTTTCCTAGTCAGATTACTGAAGGGAACATGGCTAACATGTCACCAACGATTCCTATCAATATTTCTCGTGATCCTAGTTAGATTGAGAACGTTTACATTGGGGCGGATTGTTCCCCCGATGAGAATAAAGAGTATACTGATATTTTTAAGGATTTTTGTGATGTTTTTGCTTGGTCATATGAGGATATGCTAGGAATAGACCATCACATTGTCGAACACGATATAAAAACCTATCCAGATGTGAAACCGGTTCAACAACGTTTGTGTGCCATGAATCCTAGGAAGGCTCCTGCTACTAAAGCAGAGATAGAGAAACTGCTCAAAGTTGGTTTTATCTATCCAGTTTCCTTGACATAGTGGGTTTCAAATCCCATTCCAGTGGATAAGAAGCAGGGAGAATTCTAAATATGCACTTATTTCCATTATTTAAATCAATATTTTCCTAAAGATAATTTTCCTACACCATTTATTGATCAAATTTTGGATGGGTGTGCAGGAAGAGAGGTTTTTTTAATTTATGGATGGCTTTTCTGGATACAATCAGATGCAGATTAAACCTGAGGATCAACATAAGACTGCATTTATTTGTCCTTGGGGAATTTTTTCATATTGAAAGATTCCCTTCGACCTTAAAAATGTTGGAGCTATGTTTCAATGGGCCATGACCTTTGCCTTTCATGATCTCAAAAAGATTATTGAAGTGTATTTGGATGATCTAGCTGCTCACTCTCATTTGAGAGTGTGTCATCCTTATCATTTGCGATTAGTTTTCAAAATATGTCGTCATTATCAAATTCGATCAAATCCTCACAAGTGTATCTTTTGTGTGAAGGTCGGTCATTTACTAGGATTCATCGTGTCTAAGGAGGGTATTAGAGTCTATCCCTTGAAGGTTGAGGCAATACTTCAATTGTCTCCCCTATGCAACATTCGACATATTTAATGTTTACAAGGTATGGAAAACTTCTTGCAAAGGTTCGGGGTCATTTTTTCCAATTTGACTAAAGGCTTCATGCATTTGTTGAAGAAAGACACCCATTTTTACTAGGATGAGCGAGTCCAAGAGTCTTTCAATGCTCTTAAGAATTCCTTGGCATCGGCCCCCGTGCTTAGTCCACCAAACTATAGCCATGACTTTTTTATTTATGTGGTTTTTTCTCAGGAGATGGTTGGTATGGTATTGGTTCAAGAGGATGAGGAGCTCCATGAACATGTCATATATTATCTGATCCAAAACCTTATTGATGCAAAAATTCGTTATTCCCATGTTGAGATGCTATCCTTAGCCACCATTCATGTTATTCAACATTTGAGGCATTACATCCTCCTTCGCCAAACTTTGGTTCTATCTCACATCAATCAATTTCAGTTCATCCTCACTAGAAGGATGATTGGGGGAAAGTATAATAAATGGATTGTGATGTTGCAGGAGTTTGATCTCGAGTTTCTTTCAGCAAAATCGAAGAAATCATTAATCTTTGCCGAGCTCATATCGAATTTTCCAAATTTGGATGAAGAAGAGGTTCATGAGGATTCTCTTGTTGATGAGCATATCTTTCTCATCTCAACCGCGGACCCTTGGTATGGGGATATTATTGTTTATTTGCAAACATTGAAGGTTCCTACTCACCTCTCGCGAGATGAGCGATGATGACTACGTCACGTAGTGAAGAACTACCTCATAGTGGAGGATAATTTGTACCTCCATGGGGTTGATTCCATTTTACGTCATTGTTTAACTCATGAGGAGGCTAAGGTTGTGCTTAATGATTGCCACAAAGGGGCATGTGGTGGTCATTTATCTGGGCTTTCTACAGCCAAAAAAAATTTGCGAGCAGGTTATTTTTGGACATCCATTATTAAAGATTGCGTTAATGTCGTCAAGAGGTGCCACCCTTCCCAGGTGTTTGCACGTCATATGCGTTCGTGTCCGGCCCCTTTGAATCCTATTATTACCATCGGTCCCTTCACTAAGTGGGGGGTTGATTTTATGGATTGTAACCCAGCTTCGGCTGGGGGGCACCATCATATTATTGTGGCTATGGATTATTTCATGAAATGGGCAGAGGATATGCCTACTATCAAATACAATGGTGAAACAATCATGCATTTTGTATTTAATCAGATTATCACCTGGTTTGGCATTCCAAGGGAGCTTGTCATTAACCATGGTAGGCACTTTCAGAACAAAATGATGGAAGAGTTGTCTTCAAAGTTAGGAAATAAGTAAGATTAATCCTCTTCTTATTACCCTCAAGCGAATGGACAGGTTGAAGCAGTGAACAAGCACTTAAGTCCATTCTCCAATGAACCATCGCACAGAGCAAGAATAATTGGCATATCATGTTGTATCCTGCTTTGTGGGCCTATAGAACCACGGTCAAGGATGCCACCATTTTTTCTCCCTATCAACTTGTGCATGGGGTGGAGTCAGTATTACCGGTTGAATGCGAAATCCCTTCTTTGAAGCTATATGTGGATCTTTTACTAGAGACTTCCGCATTGGAAGAACGTCTGGTCCACTTGGAGCAACTTGATGAGCAGTGTCGAGATACTTTAGTGGCTCTTGAGGTTAACAAGCATCACATTAAGGTGCAGTATGATAATTCTATCCGTCCTAGGAATTTTAGTGAAGGTGACTTGGTCCTTTTGAGGGATTAAGCTAAGGAACCCTTGGAGGTAGGAAAGTTCAACCCAATGTGGCATGGTCCTTACGTGGTTAAGCGTTTCTTAGAGAAAGGTGCCTATGAGTTGGTGGATTATGAAGAGACAGCCTTGGCGGATCCTAGAAATGGGCTCTATCTTAAAAATTACTATGCATGATATTCAACCAGGGATGACTTTTTGTATATTATTGTACATTTTTGCATTGCATAGTTAGGTCTTCTTATGGTGACCAGGTTTGTTAATTAGCTTTCATTTGTTATGGCAGATGTCGATGGAGTCTTTCATTTACATAGGATTTGTTGATGGTTCTAGATGCCACACTCAAAACTCAACTTCGGCTGCTTGGGTGATCTATACTCCTATGGGTCAAGTGTTTTCTTCAGGAGGCGTATGTTTACAGCCTTTGTCGAACAATGTTGTTGAATATAGTGTCGTGATTGAGTTATTGTGGGATTCCATTTCACATGGTGTTCTTTCTCTTGAGGTATGTCTTGATTTGTAGTTAGTGATTTCACAACTTAATGGCTTGTATCGTATTAGGGATCTGACATTGTTACGAAGATTCTTGCGTGTAATTTTGATAGAATGGCAATTTGAGAGTATAACATACATTCATGTTCCAAGAAATTTTAATCAAGTTGTTGATTCATATGCTAACTATGTACTAGATTGGAATTTGTTTCACAGACCATAAGAATTTCACAAACACATTTTATAATAATCCATCATCATAAATATTTTTTCATTAAGTCAAAAACTGGTGACGTCATAATACATAAGTGTCATATACAAAATTGGGGCTTCCGAGCCACCAAAATATACTACATGGTAATACAAAATATACACCTAGGTCTCTGAGCCTGAGGTGGAGGAGGGTGTTGATCATGGTAGCACACCATTGCTCTATCTAGCCGGTGGAATAATCAAACCCATTCCTATGATACTCCAACCACCTGGCATTGCATAGCCTCAGGAAATTCCTCAACTTACGCCATGGGAACCCAATGTGTTAAGCAAGCGAAGTTTGTGTGAATGCTTTGGAGCATCTGATCCGCATCCACACCCATTATCCCATCCCTCTTCCCCTCTGTCGATGATGAGGAAAGCCTTCTGGCCATCGTGGTCCCACATCTACATGTACATGACAGAGTTTCATTATGTTTTGTCACACCAAAAACATGTTTTTGATTTCATATATAAAAAAATAAAAAAATATTTAATAACTCAAAAAACAAAAGTGAGTTGGGATTCATTACCTATGTCTCCATATGCTAATCCTGGTGGTAGGGGCATATCTGGATCTCTGCAGAAATCTATCCCTACACAGGGGTAGTCATCTTTGGCCATGATTTGTCTCCACCACCAGAGAAAAAATTCTGCTGGGTAGGGGTTGGCCACTCTTCCCCCTCCCAGTCTTCGCATGACGTTGGCCCAGTGTAGATGAGCTATATCTCTGACTTTGAGTGGAGCAAAGTCAACTCTAGGGCTTAGCCCTGATACCCTCTCAAAAAAGAATGCACTCAATATACTGTCAAACCTAAATTTCTATACCCTTCCCATCTTGCATTCACTGAGTTGCTGCTTCATGTGGCTTAGAAACAAGGTAATCCAGTCATATATCGTAGGCCACATACACTCTACTGCATAGAACGTCAGTGGCCTTGAGGCCTGGTGGAGTGATACCAAAGCTGCGATCCTACCTAATGCCAATAGAATGGCTTTCATCCCTAGGTTATGAACCGTGTTTGTCAGGACTTCAATCCCAACCTTCTCTGTATCGGGAAGGTAAAACATAGCTATGTATTCCTCTATAGTCAGCCCGCCTCCTAGCCCATGGGATCGGAGGTTCACCACCTCCCCTCGTCAAGGAAAACCTGTGATAAAATATATGTCCTCAACCTCAATGCTGAGTGACATCCCATCCAACTGAAAGATTTCCGAATATGGATCCCAGTAGTCCACTAGCAGCTGGAGTAGTCTTAGATTGGCTCTTAAGCTTCCAAGGCGCCAAAACTTATACAATCCACAAGCCCTCAGTGCTTGTTGAGCCATTATATCTCCTTGTACTGCCTCCACAACATCACCATGTTCCCTCTCTCTCCATTCTAGCACCATCATGCACAAAAAGTTTTGAGTTTCATCAGTATTTCACTTTGCAAATCACATTTTCAGCCCTATACGCGACTATTTTGAGAACAGCCGCATATGTATGTGGGTATCATGGTCTTTTCCATGTATGCCCATCCATATATGCGGAAAAATACCTAAATTTTGCGTGGGCCAAAACGCACATTTTGGGGTGGCCTAAACAAAAAAATTAACCACTAAAATTATAAAAAAATTGCATGAAAGTTAAAGAGAAGGGCTTGGGGAATAACCTGGACCAAACGCGGAGTGATTTAGTAGGACGATGCTCCCAGAATCAACTCTTGAAATTCTGGGCACAAATGCACTATTGTGGGTGAATTTTCAAATGGTATGAAAAATTTTAATTTTTCAATATTTTATAGAATTTTTTTTCAAATTTTTACCCACTTCCTATAGTTTTTTACCGTTTCTTACCATTGTGGACCATTTGGACTAATATGATGTTGTAGGAGCCTGTTTTGAGTTCGGTTTGACTGATACTTCGAACCGTTCATGTCTATTACGGGTATCATGTCTAAACTGGCATATAGGTTAGGATTTCACATCCACTTGCATTTGGCATGACCTTCTGACCGTTTCATCTTAACCTTAGGTACATAAGTCCAATTTTTTTTGGAGTTTTCCTCATAGGAGTCCAAATAAATTGACTCTTGTCCTTCCAAATTCCTTGAGAACACTCATATTCGACCCTCCATTACCCTCTTGGAGTGCTATATAAGGAACCCCTTGGATACATTGAGGAGGAGGAATTGAAGAGCAAGTAAACTATAGTCCATTGTTGCCACAGTTTGCATATACTTGAGTATGCATCCCTTTCTCCCTTTGGAGAAATTTGTGTTCTTCCCAAGCTTTCCTTTTCTTGTGAGATTTATATCGAGAGATGGAGGATTGAGGCGGTGGAGGCCCAGGTGGAGGACTCGGTTTCTCCAGTTCGTAGACATGCCGACAAAGGTTGTCACTATTGTAATCTCTGATTTTATTAATAGAAATATCTTTTCCTGTCCAATTATGTGCAATTGAATATGAATATTGAATCCATGGATATGTTTAATTGTTTATGCATCATTGAATATATATGCTAGAGTAGGGCTAACACACTATTATATATCATGCGTGTCTTGTTTTCTATTGTTGAGAGCGAATCGCTAATACAAGCGTGAATTGGAAAGCTTAATGGGGATCTACTTCAACCATCCAAAATAAGGTACGACTTGATATCTCTTAGTGTTAGATTTTTTGTTTCTCTTGCATATTGGGAAAGATTGATTTCTATTGTCAAATTTGTTTGTTGTTGTACACCCCAATCCATAGGAAGTTTCTCTCCGTAAAATACATGAAGAGGATGTACCTCCCAGGATGGTTGAAGTTGAACCCTCTCCTAAAATAGTAGCATCTAAAGATCATGATATGCTAGAACCTCAGGAACCCCCTATTATGGATATATCTCGAAATAGAAAACATGCTTGGGTAAGAGAAATCATACAAGAAGCAGAGATATGGAGCTCCAAAAGGCTCCACAAGAACATGCAAAAGATCAAAGCCATATTCCAGTTATGTAGCTTTGATGTGTGACCTTGTAGATAAAGAAACCAATAGCTATGAGGAAGTTGCACAGAAAAAAGAATGGGTTGAAGCAATGATGGAAGAATACCAGTTAATAATGAAGAATGATGAGGAAAGCAAGACTGTGGTATCTTTGAAATGGATCTACAAGGCAACGCATGCTGCTGATGGAAGTATTGAAAAGTACAAGGAAATATTTGTGGCTAGAGGATTATCTCAGAAAGAGGGAATTGATTACGAAGAGACATTTGCTCCAGTAGCAAGGTACACTACCATAAGAACCATCATGGCACTTGATTCGATGAAGAAATGGGATCTACACCAAATAGATGTAAAGACAACCTTCCTGAATGGTATGATTCAGGAAGAGGTTTACATTGAACATCCACAAGTATTTGAAGTCGAAGGCAAAGTGACTCATGTATGTAAGTTGAAAAAGGATTTGTATGGACTGAAGCAAGCTCCTAGAGATTGGTATGGTAGAATAGATATCTTCTTGACAATCCTAATATTTACCAAGAGTAAAGATGATCCTAACCTTTACATGAATATTATGGATGATGAACATGTCATACTATTACTGTATGTGGATGATCTAATTCTGACAGGAAATGGGAAACAGATCACAAAGAGAAAGAAGAAGCTAGTTGAAGAATTTGAAATGAAAGATCTTGTATTGATGCATTATTTCCTCGGGATGGAAGTGTGGCAGAGCCCAGAAGGAATATTTTTGAACTAGGGAAAGTATGTAGTAGAAATCTTGAAAATATTTGATATGTTGGATTATAAATCCTTGACCACACCCATGGACACCAACCTGAAATTGGTATCTAATGAATCATCATAGTTAATGGATATGACTAAGTATAGACAGGTCATTGGGTCATTAATGTATCTGAAGAACATAAGGTCAGATATATGCTTTGTTGTGAACACCTTAAGTCAGTATCTAGTTAAACCTAGACCGGTTCACTTGATAGCTGCAAAGCATGCGATGAGGTACCTAAAAGGTACAATAGATTTGCTACTTTACTATGGTAGAGATCATGACTATAGATTGTATGGTTATATAGATTCAAATTGGGAAGGAAGTGTCACAAACAAAAAGAGCACCTTAGGTGGATGTTATTTCTTGGGATCTACCATGATCTCATGGTTTAGTAAGAAACAGTCCAGTGTAGCTCTTAGTACAGCTGAAGCAGAGTACATAGAAGCTTGCTCTGCAAGTTGTGAAGCAATATGGCTTTGGAAACTGATGTCAAGACTATTTGACATGGAGTTGGACATTACAATGATTCTTTGTGACAACTAGAGTTGCATAAAGATGACCTAGAATCCATTGTTCCATGATAAATCAAAGCACATAGAAAACCGATATTTTTATATAAGGGATATGGTATAAAAGGGAGTTATAAAGATATGGTATGTGAGTACCAATGAGCAAGTTGTTGATGTACTGACCAATCCTCTATCTCGAGTAAAGTTTGAATATTTCTGTGACAATATTGGTGTAGTTTGAAAATAATTTCCTCACAAGGAGGAACAGTGATGGGACTACAAACTTTCCTTGCAAGAAGGAATGATGAAGATATAGATCCTCCAAGGGAAGGGGGAGTGATGATAAGATTGAAATCAATGATGGGATGATAGTGATGCTCTAGTATGAAAGAGACCAAGCGCACTTGAAGATGTTGACAAGGTCCGACATTCACTTGTTGATGATAATATCCTCTCTTGAGGATTGCAGGTATACCACTCTATCATGAGAGTGGTCCTTACTAGCTAAGGATGGCCCTGTAGATGTTACTCTCACATGGATAGTACCCACATTTAGTTTTGGATACCGTAGAATAAAACTCACTTGGGAGTGGTCCTAGCCTTAGTGGCAAGGATTCTCTATGATGAGTCCTTATGGATGACAGGTCCAACATTTACATGCGGTCGAGATCTGATTTGCATACATTACTCTTGTATGGAGAGTATACCTACATTTATACATAGATTCCATAGAATAACAATCGCTTGGGAGTGGTCCTAGCCTCAATGGAAAAGATGCACTATGATGAGTACTCACGGACGCCATAGCATAACACTCACATGGAGTGGTACTAGCTCTAATAGGATGAGGATGTTCTATGTTGAGGGTCGACACCTAGGTGCAATCAAGATAGTCTCTGCAGACAATACTCTTGTATAGAGAGTATGCCTACATGTATATGTAGATACCATAGTATAACACTCACTAAGGAGTGTTCCTAGATTTGAAGCTGAGGATGGACTACGATGAGTCCTTACGGACGACAAGGCCTGCATATAGGTGTGGTCTATATCTACATTCACTTGTAGATGATTCATATGGTCGATACTATGAACCCTCCTCGTTAAGGAGGAGTATTTTGATGGAGGATTGCATCATCCTTGGACCTGTGTTATAAATTGATATGTATTGATCATCTCGCAAAGAGATCATCTGTATTGCAGGTAGCATGGCAGCAAAGGATTGAGAAGATCGAAGTGCGGCTACAAAGGATCGAGAAGATTGAAGTGTGACTACAAAGGATCGAGAAGATCAAAGTGCTACTACTACAAAGGATCAAGAAGATTGAAGTGTTGCTTCTACAAAGGATAGAGAAGATCGAAGTGCTACTATAAAGGATTGAGAATTTCAAAGTGATACTGCTACAAAGGATCAAGAAGATGAAAGTGTTGTTGCTACAAAGGATCAAGAAGATCAAAGTGCTGCTGCAAAGGATTGAGAAGATCGAAGTGCTGCTATAAAGGATCGAGAAGATCAAAGTGTTTTTGTAAAGGATCGAGAAGATCGAAGAGCTGCTACAAACGATAGAAAGATCAAAGTGTTGTTGCAAATGAATCAAGTGATCATGTGCTGCAGAAGATGAAGACATTAAAGAGTAATTGTTCCAGTTACTTATGAATGTTGAAAACCTCCTATGACATATAGATGTATTACCTTGATAATGTTGAAGATACTCTCTCTCGTTACTCCTATAGTCTATGATGATGTTGTCAGTAGAATAACCTTCTCGTTAAGGGGGAGTGTTGAAAAATTGTAACTTTAAAGGATATTATAAATGTATTTTACTAATGTAACCCAAGGGAGATGTTATTATTCCTTCGTCGAGATGTTACTACTGTAATTGATCATCATAGAGTCATGAGGTAAATCCTCCATTATAAGTTGGGTCAATAGTACCTCTATGAATAATATAATATACTATTTTGAGTCTTCCTAGGTGAAGTCGTCCCAGATAATTTAGTGGGGCCGAATTGTTAGGGTAGAAAGTCAAGTGACTTAAAGTGTTTAAATAGAGGATTTGTTCTCCTCATTAGAACATAAATTCACTCACTTGAGTAGCGCATAGGAGAGAGAGAGAGAGAGAGAGAGAGAGAGAGAGAGAGAGAGAGAGATATGCAAGGAGGAGAATAAATGTTTTGGGGTTTTATCTTATGCATCTTATACAAAGGAATTTTTGCCGGATTTTCTTCCCCTTGAGGGTTTCCTAGGATAAATACTATGTCTATATTGTGATTTTGTTTCTTTTAGTAATTTTGTACATGCTACTATTGTGAATTTGGATTGAAAACTAATGATATCTAGTCTAGCATATGAAATCTTAACACATATGGAATAATTCAATTTTGTAATTGTAAAATTATTCACAGGAACTTGTTTCCAATCACATTGAACTACCTTAATTCCCATCATGTTGGTTGATTAATTTACAATTTAATTTCCTTTTATGTAACGTCCCCGACCCTCTGACCGGCGAAGAGGACGCTACCATACACCAAACATTCAGGCAACTAGCCCCATGAACAAGAACATACATATAATGCTGAAGCAAAATGCTTGAACATACTACATACTAAGATGCATAACCATCCATATACACAGCGGAAGAAAAACCATACATTCCTACAAGAATTCAACATGTTCATCATATTCATTCAACAATAGATATGAATGCAGAGACGAAATGGTCAAGAATACTTATCTTATAAATAATTCGTCTCGCAACCAGCTACGTCGCTGCAACGTTCCACCCAACCATAGGCCAGCGTGCTCCTTAGTCTCCCAGCAACACTACCACCCCCGAGCTGGGTATGATTTCCCCAAGGAATAAGGAACAATAAGGCTTACACATAGCTAAGGATATACCAATCAGCCAAGCCAACACAGTTGGGTTTATCAAGCAAACAAAAAAATAGCCAAGCCAACACAGTTGGGTTTATCAAGCCATCCAGGAGCTGGGAAAGGCTGTATACTAAGCTGGTGAGCTCGTGACAGAGCTAGGGACACCTACACCACAACTAGCCTGACTTCTAAGACACCCACACACACCCAACACAAGGAATCAATCCCTTCTATGCTACACAGTCCCTCGGGCCCTGACTTCCCTTCCAATGTTATTCAGGGGTTGTGGAGAAGAAATCCATCCCTCTAGCTCTATCTGTGTGGTTCCCAAACACACCAAGTTTATCAAGCAACCCAAGCCCTCATCCCTACTCCAACATAGTTCAAATACCAAGCACTGCATACACACAGTCAAACAAACGGTTCACAGCTTGGACAGGGAAAACAATTCCTGAGTCGTTCATGGCCCTTTCATGGCAAAAACGACTCCAAAACAACCTACAACAGCCCCAAACGTGACAACAAACATAGCCAACAAAACATGGGGAAACAATAGCCCGTTCTCAACAATGAAGCCATGGGAAAATTACACAGTCAGCAATGGAGGAAGTAAATAGACCCTCAACCCGTGCCTAAGAAAGGACATACACACTGACCACAAACCGTAGGGAAAATACACGCCCCCAGCCCTGAACGCTAATGGCCAAATCAACACCCCCTTTCTCTCTGCGTGAGGAACCACGATGGAGAAGCCCAAACAGTGCGTAAGGAAGAAGAACATCTCTGCGTGAGATGAACAAGCTCAAGAGAGTGGGAGGATGTCCCATGCAGTCATGGAGCGAATGGAATAATGGAGGATCCGCATGGATTGATGGGGTAGTGGTTTCCTGCCATCGTGAGGGTCAACCTACTGGTGGAGTGTGCATGTGGGCAAGGACTGACAGTCCTACCACACTCCACTCCCCAGCAATAACTACCCCAACTAATCAGCAAAAATTTTAATGTGGTAGTTGGATAAGACAAGAGAAGATGAGAAAATCAAAAAGGTGGTGACACATGGCTTTTCCCCCATGGCTCAAGGTTTAACATTCCCACTCCTTATCCTTAGGAATATCATGCCCTTTTCAATATGGTTGCAGTGAACATAGCTGGTTGGGGTTTATTTAATTAAAATCATATTTACATGATGCCAAAACTATTATGTGTCGTATATCACAATATACCATCAGCAACGATTCCAATCGCTAAAACATAACACAACCAAATCGATGGTGGGGATTTTTCCTTTAGCTCCACACCATGATTCATTACAATATATACATTACATAAATTTATTGAAAACAGGGTCAAAACCGAGGTGTTACATTCCCCTCCCCCTTCAATAGCACTGTCCTTAGTGCTTTACAAAATTTGAACAAAATGCTACACTGGTACCGCCTCAGTGTTTCGCAAAATTGAACAAAAATGGATGTGCCAATCGCATGGCATCCTCCAGCTCCCACATAGCCTCTTCAGGTCTGTAGTGCTCCCATTGCACCTTTACCTTCCCTATGGCCCGGTTCCGGAGCATTGTGACCTTCTTGTCGAGGATGCGCATGGGCTCGATTCGAAACTCTCCCTTAGGTTCCACCTGAATCACATCCCAATTTATCACATGGTTAGGATCATGTAAATATCTCTTAAGCAAAGAAACATGAAAAATATTATGATCTCTACTGCTAGCAGGCAATGCAAGTCTATATGCGACTGGCCCTATTCTTTCAAGCACTTCAAACAGCCCACAATATCTTGGTGAAATATTGGCACAATTCCCAAGCTTCAGGGAACTCTTCCTTTCCCTAACTCTGAGGTAAACATGATCCCCAACACTGAACTCCCTATTCACCCTATGCTTATCTGCATAGCTTTTCTGTCTGTCCTGTGTTGCTTTCAGATTCTGCCTGATCTTTACAACCTCTTGCTCCATTTCCTTGAGCAATTCTGGTCCAAGCACAACCCTGTTCACTGGATTATCCCAAGTCACCGGTGTCCTACATCTTCTTCCATACAAAGCTTCATATGGACTCATCCCCAAGGATGTCTGTTGTCCATTGTTATAGGCTAACTCTACCAGGTGTAAGTAATCTTCCCATTTGGTTGGTTTGTCCATCACATACATGCAAAGCATATCTTCGAGCACCTAATTAACTCTCTCTGTCTGCCCATCTGTCTGAGGATGGTATGCAATGCTGAAGCTTAGATTTGTACCCAAATCCACAAACAACCCCTTCCAAAAATTGGAAGTGAACTTGACATCTCTGTCAGAGACTATTTCCTTCGGCAATCCATGCAATTTGAAAATCTCCTTCATGAAGATCTTTGCAATGTCATCAGTCTTATGTGTAGAATTCACCAGTATAAAATGTGCTTCCTTAGTAAACTTGTCCACCACAACCATGATGGAATCATGTTGTCTCCAAGTCATCGGCAATCCTATAATAAAATCCATGGAAATAACTTCCCGATTTCGTTTTGGAACTGGCAAAGGCTGCAACAAGCCCGCTGGATGTTGATGCTCAACCTTTACCTGCTGGCATTTCATGCACCTTGAAATGTATTCAACCATATCCTTTTTCATTCCTATCCAAAAGTACTGCTTTCTGGCTATAGCAATTGTCTTTTGGTATCTTGGGTGAACAGAATACGGAGCTTGATGGACTTCATCCATAACAACTCTCCTCAAATCTACTACATTTGGAATATAAATTCTGCCTCTATAAGTGAGAAGTCCATCTTCCTCCAACTTATATTCCTCATATCTCTTCTCAAGACTTTGCTGCTGCAATTTGTCTTTTATTAGCTCATACAATTCGTCTTCAGCAGCATGATTAACAATTTGCTACGTCAAATCTGATTAGAAAATACTAAGAGATGCCACATGCATTTCTTGCACCTTCCTGCTGAATGCATCAGCTACCTTATTCTCTTTTCCCTTTATGTGCTTGATTTCAAAATCAAACTCACATAAAAGCTCCAACCATCTTGCTTGCCTAGCATTCAAAGTAGGCTGATCAAATAGATACTTCAGACCACAATGGTCCGTCCTCAGCTCAAATTTTCTACCCATCAAGTAATGCCTCCACATCTTAAGAGCATGTACTATGGTTGCAAGCTCTAGATCATGAGTGGCATAGTTCTTCTCATGCTCCTTCATATTTCTTGACTCATAACATATCACGTGGTTGTCCCGCATAAGGACTCCTCCAAGCCCTTGTTCGCATGCATCGGTACATACCACAAAATATTTCTCTGGATCTGCAACTTTCAATACCAGTGCACTGGTGAGAAGATTCTTCAACTATTGGAAGATTTCTTCACACCTCGATGTCCATTCAAAATTTATCCCCTTCTTTTGCGAATAAGTGATGGCGTGTGTAACTTTGGAGAATCCCTCAATGAATCTCTTGTAGTATCCTGCAAGTCCCATAAATTATCTTACATCTGTCACATTTCTTGGAGTAGGCCAATTCATAATGGCTTCAATATTTTTAGGGTCCATAGATATACCCTCCTCAGAGATAATGTGACCCAAATAATGAATTTTTTCTCTATAGAAGTCACACTTGCTCAGCTTTGCATCACCTTTGCATATAGTTGATGCTCCCTAAGAAATTGCAATGTCAATCTCAAATGTTCTTCATGCTCTTTCTCATTCTTAGAATACACAAGAATGTCATCAAGGAAAACAAGAACAAACTTGTCCAAATATTTGCTGAAGACACTATTCATAAGGCACATAAATGTAGCTGGTGCATTTGTGAGGCCAAATGGTACCACTACAAACTCATAATGTCCATACCTTGTTCTGAAGGCTGTCTTATGAATGTCTTCATCCTTGATTCTCACCTGATGATAACTGGACCTCAAGTCAATCTTGGAAAATACCTTTGCTCCTCTCATTTGATCAAAGAGGTCATCAATCCTAGGCAAAGGATATTTATTCTTCACATTAACCTTGTTCAATTGTCTGTAATCAATACATAACCTGAGTGCACCGTCTTTCTTCTTTACAAACAGAACTGGTGCTCCCCAAGGAGACACACTCGGCCGGATATAGTTCTTTTCCAGCAACTCTTGCAGTTTCATTTTCAACTCTAGCATCTTTGGTGTACTCATCCTGTAGGGTGCCTTGGACACATCCTTGAATTCCTGTAACACCTGATAGTCCTCCAACCTAGGAGTTTCATCTCCTGTTGCCTCCAAAATATGAGCTGCATACAACTAGAAACCTTTCCTACAGAACTTCTTTAACTGCATTGCTGAAACCTATTGTACTGAAATCACCTTTGGAATACCTTTCACAACTACTTGGTTTCCTTCTTCATCCATGCATTCGAAAGTCTTGTTATAACAGTTAAGCTTTACTCTATGAGCTTCCAACCAATCCATTCAAATGAGGACATCATAGGAACCAAGTGGTAGAACATTCAGATCTACATAAGTGGTCAATCCATTCATGACCAAGGGACATTTCTCTACCACTTCACTGACCTTTCTCTTGGTTCCAGTGGCTAGCTAGACTAACCAAGATTTCCTATGCTTTACTTTCTTAAAAGCACAAATCTCCACTACTCTAGGAGTAATGTAACTATGTGTAGAACCATGGTCAATCAAAATAGAAACAGATTGTTCAAAAATATTACCTACTAATTCAACCACAGTTGACTGGTGATCTTCCTGGTGGTCCTCTAGTGCTGCATAAATCCTAGGGACTGCCCTTGCTACTTGATCCACTGTCTCTGCTTCTTGAATGTTGTAAGCTAGTCTTGCACTCTCATTCTCTAGTGGACAAGTCCTGCGCATGTGGGGTCCTCCACATCTCCAACATTGAAGTGGTCCTCTATTCTGTTGTGGATCCTTAGGCTTTTCTCTTGTCACTCCAACTGGCTTACTCACAGCTTGGGATGGCTGCTTCTGCTGATTCCTGAAGCAAGAAGGTTTGACGCCTTTCTTTCTTTGGTCAAAATTTTCATTCTTCTTGTCCTTCCATGCCTTATGGTAATCAGGTTTACCCTTGCTTTTCTCATAGCAA
The DNA here is from genome assembly GCA_001517045.1 of Pseudotsuga menziesii. Classification (NCBI taxonomy): domain Eukaryota; kingdom Viridiplantae; phylum Streptophyta; class Pinopsida; order Pinales; family Pinaceae; genus Pseudotsuga; species Pseudotsuga menziesii. Next base: position 154,024 of record LPNX010185725.1, on the reverse strand, counting down.
TACTTAGCCTTCCTTATTGCTTCTTCAAGAGTTCTAGGTTCATAAAACTCAATCTTGTCTTTTTAAGACTGAGGCAATCCACTTAGAAACCGCTAGACCTTCAATTTTTCATCTTTCATGTATTTGACATACCTCAATAGTTCCAAGAACTTATTTGCATACTCTTCCATGGTCTACTGTCCCAATCTTAGCTCATGGAATTCTTTGATCTTGTCATCATAATACCTGTCAGAGAGGTATTTCTGCTTGAAATACTTCTTGAACTATTTCCACTTCAGTCTCCTTTCACTGATCCTCTTTACTTGAAGTGTTCCCACCAAATGGATGCCCTTCCAGTCAGATTGAATATGTCAACTCTTGCCTTCATGTTTCCCGAATAATCCCGCACTTGAAAGTACTTCTTTATCCCAAGAAGCCAAGCTTCAGCTTCTTGTCTTGTCTTTACCTCACCATCAAATGTAGGAGGTTTAGCCTTATTAAATTAATCTCAAGAGTGATCCCTATGGTGTCTCTTTCTTTTTCTTTTACGAAAGGATGAGCTTGTATCCCCTCTAGATTCTTCCGAGTCGGATGATCCACTAGAAGTCCTTCTCCTTCTCCTAGTGCTGCTCTTACTGCCTTTCGGTCTTGCTGTACCCCGTCCAGAGTCTATCTTTCTCTGCAAGTCTGTCAAACTCTGCAACATGGCAGCATTCAACTGATGCTGCTCTTCCTATTATTTAATCAAGCTTCTCATGGTGGTTGCAACATCTAATGGTGTCTCTTGGAATCTCCTTCCATTAGACTCTATGTCATCATTTCCATTACGAAAATTTTCTCCTGTGGCATCTCTCACACATTCGTAAGAATCCTAAGCATCATATCCATCATGGGTTCTCATAACTGAACCACCACTTACTTACCAAACCGCACTATCCGGAATACTGCCCTTGAAGGTGTTTATGATTCTGCAAACGTGTTAGCGACACAACTGCTAGATGCATAACATTACTATAAATCAGAACTACTTACCTTCTCCTGGAAAAATCATAAAATAACAATTTGCTTAACCACAAAATCTTCTTCCCTTTTAGCCTTGTAATCCACTGACAATCTACTGAAAAATCCACTTGAAAAATAGTTGAAAAACTGCTTGAAAATTGCTTAGAAATCCCCGTATGGAAAACTCAAAATTTCCTTGTATAAAATCGAGTCTCATCCCAACTAAAATTCCAATGTTTTGGCGGTCAGAACAACTAGCTTCTTCCGATGTTCATCAGCGGTCTGTTCATCTATTTTTCTCCGGCGTGTTGGATCCGTAGTTGTCTAAGCTTCTGAACTTTATCGGTGATGCCAAGGACTATTCATCAGCGATGACAGTATATCGATGATTGGGACTGCTAAGCACTACCGCATCAATGATCGAATCCACTATTCATCAGGCGGTTAGTTCCTTAGGCAGCCACAACGACGACCAACGAACTCCCTGTGACTTCTGTGGGCCATAACCCTGTCGACGGTCGGAATAGTTAAGCACTGTTCATCAGGTGGATAGTTCTTTGGGCAGATGCAACAGTGTGTAGCAATCCCATTGTGGGTTCCCCGGACTATAAACTCATCAGCTGTCAGAAGCTTTATCGACTATCGGCGGTTGAAGCCTCTATCCATCGAAATGATAGTCCATTAGACAGCCACAACGGTGGATGCACGAACAACTAATTTCCTTCGATGTCATTCATCGGCGGTCCATTCAACTAAACTTTTCTGGTGGCGTTCATCAGCGATATAAACAGCTAAAAAGGGAAAACGTTTCAGCGGTTCCATCCACTAAATTTCGTCGATCGCCGATGGGCTCAACACTCAGACAAATTTTTGAAAATTTTCTTCTTCTTTCTCATCCACATCGGTGCCTTCATCCTCTAAATTTCTCTGACGACGGTGACGTTTCGGTGACCCCATCATCTAATTTTCACCAATCCTCTCAACTAATCTCTGTCGATGTTTTGGTGATCCTTAGCCATACAGAGCTGTCATTTCGGTGCTTCTATCGTCTAATCATCGGCGATCCAATCAGCTAATCCTTGCCGATTGTCGATGGTCTCCACACTTAAGCAAATTTTCAGGGAAATTCCTTCATTTTCCTCCGCGTCGGTGCTCTCGTCCACTAATTCTCACCGACGTTTCGATGGTCTTTAGGGGATCTCCATTGACATTTCGGCTGGTCGATCAACTAAATTTCACCATTCTGTCTACTAATTTTTGGCAAAAACTTCCTTTATCTTCCATCGACTCTATCGGCTCCATCTTCTTCTAACTTTTACCGATGCCAAGGTCTTTATCAAAGGTTCTTCAAACTAATTTATCCGCTGCATTAGAAAGGCTTCCCACTTAGTCTTCCGATGAGCTGACAGTCTTAAACTTAGAAAATTTTCATGAATTTCCTTCCGTCGGTCCCTCGTCAGGTGGCCTTCCGACTAAATTGTCCGTTGTATCGGAGGAGCTTCCCTCTTAATCCTCTAATGATCCGACGAGCTCAGTACCAGGAGAATTTTTCAACAAAATTTTTTGGAAACTTTCTGATTCTTATTGAGTAGAAGGCAACCTGCCTCTGCTAACTGGTTCTTCCTGGCCCATAGAGGCCCATGCTGCAACCTATAGCTTTGATACCACATTGTAATGTCCCTGACCCTCCGACCGGCGAAGAGGACGCTACCATACACCAAACATTCGGGAAACCAACCCCATGAACATGAACATACATATAATGCTGAAGCAAAATGCTGGAACATACTGCATACTAAGATGCATAACCATTCATATACACAGCGGAAGAAAAAACATACATTCCTACAAGCATTCAACATGTTCATCATATTCATTAAACAATATATATGAATGCAGAAACGAAATGGTCAAGAATACTTATCTTATAAAGAATTCATCCCGCAACCAGCTAGTTCGCTACAACGTTCCACCCAACCATAGGCCAGCATACTCCTTATTCTCCCAGCAACGCTGCCACCCCTGAGCTGGGCATGATTTCCTCAAGGAATAAGGAACAAGCAGGCTTACACATAGCCAAGGATACACCAATCAGCCAAGCCAACACAGTTGGGTTTATCAGGCAAACAAAAAAACATCCAAGCCAACACAGTTGGGTTTATCAGGCCATCCAGGAGCTGGGAAAGGTTGTATGCTAAGCTGGTTAGCTCATTATAGAGCTAGGGACACCTACACCATAACTAGCCTGACTTCTAAGACACCCACACACACCCAACACAAGGAATCAGTCCCTTCTCTGCGACACAGTCCCTCAGGCCCTGACTTCCCTTCCAGTGCTATTCAGGGGTTGTGGAGAAGAAAGCCAGCCCTCTAGCTCTGTCTGCATGGTTCCCAAACACACTAGGTTTATCAAGCAACCCAATCCCTCATCCCTACTCCAACACAGTTCGAAGACCAACCACTGCATACACGCAGTCAAACAAATGGTTCACAACTTGGATAGAGAAAACAATTCCTGAGTCATTCTTGGTCCTTTCATGTCCAAAATGACTCCAAAATAACCTACAGCAGCCCCAAATGTGACAGCAAACATAGCCAACAAAACGTGGGGAAACAATAGCCCATTCTCAACAATGAAGCCACGGGAAACTTACATAGTCGGCAATGGAGGAAGTAAATAGACCCTCAACTCGTGCCTGAGAAAGGACATACACACCGACCACAAATTGTAGGGAAAATACACACCCCCAGCCCCGAACGCTAATGGAAAAATCGGCACCCCCTTGCTCTCTACGTGAGGAACCACGATGGAGAATCCTAAACGACACGTGAGGAAGCACAACATCTCTGCGTGAGATGAACAAGCTCAGGAGAGTGGGAGGATGTCCCATGCAGTTGTGGAGTGAATGGAATAATGGAGGATCTGCATGGAGTGATGGGGTAGTGGTTTCCTGCCATCGTGAGGGTCAACCTGCTGGTGGAGTGTGCATGTGGGAAAGGACTAATAGTCCTACCACACTCCACTCCCCAACAATAACTGCCCCAACTAATCAGCAGAACTTTTAATGTGGTAGTTGGATGAGACAAGGGAAGATGAGCAAATCAAAAAGGTGGTGACACATGGATTTTCCCCCATGGCTCAAGGTTTAACAATCCCCCTCCTTATCCTTAGGAATATCATGCCCTTTTCAATATGGTTGTAGCGAACATAGCTGGTTGGGGTTTATTTAATTAAAAGCATATTTACATGATGCCAAAACTATTATGTGTCGTATATCATAATATACCATCGGCAATGATTCTAATCGTCGAAACATAACATAACCAAATTGATGGTGGGGCTTTTTCCTTTAGCTCCACACCACGATTCATTACAATATATACATCACACACAGTTAATGCAAATAGGGTCAAAATCAAGGTGTTACATTTTAAATCTAGAAAACCATTACAATAACATTGATCTGCTTCTAAATTTTAACCCAATGAAAATTTCTAAATTATGTCCATATTTTCACAAATCCTCATCTAATATTCATTTAAATATATTTGGTGTGATATTTAATTGTTTCTCATTTGAACTATGGATATTTTAAATATTTTCTTGTAGTTATTTTTACTAGCTATTGTACTAAAGTCAACAATGTAACTTGTTGTTATCACACAACTTGTGGCTGCCCTTAAAACGTATCCTATCCAGGACGGTAGAAGGCAAGATGAGCAACACAAGAAGTGATCCTAAAGGATCCTGCTCCCTAGATATGATTTAATTGTCATACCATAAAATATTCTCTTCACTTTAAGACAAAAGAATACTAAGGGGGAAACCCTTATCAATCCTTGTGGGAAAGATCTAAGTCAAGACACCATATCTGAATATTTTTGTCTAACATAAGATGACCTTTTGTGTAAACCCTAGATCATAAATGGATAGCCAAAGAGAGAGGCTTATAGGATTAGTAAATGATTACAAAGGTTGAAATGCAATCCAAATGTTTATTTATCAATAGCTTAATGAATTACAGTGATCTAGGTTAAGAATGTTAGGTGAAAAATGACTCGCCACTACCTGGAGGATTTGAAGTAGAAAAATGAAAAATTCCCAAGATAATAATTTAGCTGACGATTTTAGATTCCTGACACTTGGTTGATTTTCTTGATTGAAAGGTAAGACAATAACAGAAACCAAAAGCAAAAATCTAGTCGCAGTATCAAAACATGACCACCAAGCCAGGAAGTGTGAATTTCCTAGGCATACCAGTGATTTGAAGGATGGGAAATAGAGTCCAAGAGGATGATTCCTTAGGGGCGTTTTGGCTGCTAGGGATTCTAGGAAAAATTCCCAAGTTTTATCTTTAAAATATTTAAAATGGTGCAACCGGTAGAATTTTTTTATGTTTTTAGTGAGGGTTTTGAATTGTATTTTATTAAGTCGGCCAAGGAATAGAAAGAAAGACAAGAGAAAAAAATAGATTGAACTTACCTGAATCCAAGAGATGTTAATATTTGATTCCCCTCTTCCAACGTTTCCAAATTTGAGATCAATTTTCATGCTATATATTTTCCTTCAATTTGTCCAAGTGCACCCTCATGAGACAAAAAAACACCACACATAAACTTGTGTTGATATTGAACCACAAGAAATATTTTGCATGAAAGAAAAACAAAGGGAATGGTGATAAAATGAATAGAAAGAATAAAACATGAAACCCACTATTGAATTGATGATTCAATAAAAGAGAGAGTATATCTCTCCACCACTTCATTCTCATAAAATCAGTCTTCTCCTGAAAGTAAACACAAAATGGTTTTGTCAATAGATAAAAGATGGATCTCCAATGTTGAAGGGAATAAAAGACAACAAGATTTTTGAACTTCTTCAAAAATATCACAAGTATTTGTAAAATAAAATATTTTATATTACTTCAATCCAAGAGCCAAAGTCCCCTTAAAATGAGGGCTATTCTCTCTTAAATAGATTTGAGAGAGACCAAATTCATAAGCAACTTTTAAATCAATGGTTGATATTAAAAATTATATAATGATAATCAATGGTAGATATCTAATCTCACACTCACTACATGTATCACTAAACTATAGAGGGATGAGTTGCCTCATAACTCCCAAATACATATAAAATAATGATATAACATGATAATACATCAAAAGGGTCACCTAGGGGCCAAGTGTTGAACATGTATTTTCATTGATGTCAAAGGATCGAATATTGTACATAAATTATGATTTATGTCAAAAGAGATTGTTAAGGAGATTAATGTCAAATGAGATTGTTGAATTGGTGCCAAAATAGATGAAGACTTCCTCACATAAATCCAATTTAAAGAAATGCATATGGAAGAATATGGAAGTCCAAAAAGGAAAAATATCCCTCCATGACACTAGTCATAAGAGTGCATATAACAATCCACAAAGAAGAAAATTGGAAATGACAAATATGTGCAAATACCATTTGCATGGGACTTACAAAAGAAAAGCATGAAAAACAAACTAGTGTGTAAATGTCCCACACAAAAAAATGGTATGTGTGTTACAAATATTTATGAGGAAGAATATTAGTTATGAACTTATGTGCAAAAGTCCCACAAGAAAGTTGGCAGATGTGCTCCAAATCCCACAAAGATGAATTGCGATAAACGACACACCAACACAAATATTAACTTGAAGAAAACACAAACAAGTGGCAATGTTATTCAAGGATAAGGAAGTTCAACAAGTGGACACATCTCTTGAGCTAGAAACAGTATAAATAAGCAAGAGATGGATTTGTTAAAGTAATCTTGTAAGCATGAAGACTTGAAGGTATTCTAATTTGAACAAGCTTCGTTTTTGGGGCATAAATGGCTTGTTGATGGCAAAAATATTTTTATGCAGCAGAACCGAAGAGCGCAAATCAACAAATGATAAACAACAAGAAGAGCATTATATAAAAAGATAGTAGTAGTGAGGATGTGAAGTTCTTACTTAGTGAAAACATAGATCTCAGAGTCACGGAAGTTACTAAGTTCAAAACATTGTTTAGTAGAGATACACAGATCGTAGTCTTTATCACACATCACAGTTTTGGAAACTAACCATACTGACGCATATACTCAGACACAAATAGGAAATATTACAACACTTTCATTTTTGCAAACAAGGTAAATTGCAATTCTTTATTATACACTCTTATTTCTATAAAAGGGAGGTTTCATGGGGCAAGGGTCGGGGAGTTAGAGATTCCTTCCAATGGTTGTTGGTAAATCATCTCATGGAGGTTGGATGGGGAAAGGAACAGGGAGTTGCATATTCCTTCCAGTCATAGCTAGAAAAGGAAATTTAGGATATTGTAGCATCCTTTATGTTGGAGTAGATAAACCTAGGGAGTTGGAGCCTCTTTCAAGTTTAAGATGGTAAATATAATTAGGGGGTCAGTGCCTCCTTCCAGTTGCAGTTGTTAAACATACTTGGAGGTGTTTATTGTACAACATCAAGAGTCATTCTCCAAGACTTGTGTGGTATCAAGTCAGGACACTGTGTTGTATCAAGTCCTAAGTATCCTCATATGATTGAGGTGGTGATGTTGTATTGTAAAGCTTGTGAGTAATATCAAGTTGAGTTTTGTAATTAATATAAAGACTAATCTTTTGTTGTATCGAGACTTTGGACTTGTGTTGTATCAAGTCTAGACTTGTGTTGTATCAAGTCAATGATTCTCATAGATGGTACCCTATGAGAATGGAACTCCAATTATGGAGATGATCTTGTGTTGTATCAAGATTGAATTCTTCTGTTATATCAAGACTTTGGACCTCCATTTGTTGAGGTGGTTATACTATGTGATATATTGTTAGTCATGTTCAGTGAGTGCTATAAGTATCCTTTAGGGCTTAGCTACCCCTAGAGTGCATTAATTTAACATATGACTATATGGCCAAGGGTGATGTATATGATCATCAATATGTATGGAATTATTCTTCTAAGTAAGATATTATAAGATGGATAAATAATACACATATGGACCATGAATTAATTAATTAATGGTAATGAGATAAAGCATAGAGAAAGAGAATTCAAATTTCCCATGCAAATATTTGAGTGAACTAAAGTTATAAAGATTTAATAAAATATGAATGCCTCAATAAATGCCTTTGTCAAAGCATAAATTGAACTATTAATGAATGTAATTAGTTAAGTAAAGAAGAGCTTAATATTCATCAATCAGCATGCATTAGTTAACTAAAGAGATCCATGCAAAAGTTAATAATAGAAATAGATACCACTAAGAGTGAAGCATTGATGACACTTAAGTTAGCATGTTGGTCAACTAAATGATCAGCACTCAGTTAAAGATTGAGTTCAAGTCAATTAACATTCAGTTCAAGTTAGTTAAACACTCAGTTCAAGACAGTTAACATTCATCTCAAGTCAGTTCACTTTCAATTGAAGACGGTGAGCACTCACCTAAATATAATTGAAGAAAGGAGGGAACTAATGTTTGCATGGAGGGAGTTTTAGTAAGCTCCTCCTTGTGAATGCATTATGTAGTGCTCTTAGTTTGTTTATTGAACCTCCTATGTGCTACCTTCTGCATGCTAGGTTTTTGTCTTGCTATTAATATGCTATGCATATGTAAAGCTCAATACAGTTGCATACAATTGTTTTATAAGGGTTACATTGGATCTCTCTTCTCTATTGTTGTGGTGATATCTCTTATTTGACAATATTCTTATGTTTTGTAAACCATTCTATGCAAATATATCTATCATGCTCAAAGAATTACTGGTTTTTTCATCTTCTGTGTTTGGAGGGTTTTCCCAGGGTATATATTGTCTCTCATCGTTGATTGATTTATATGGTTGATTTATTTATTATATTTATATATGGCTGATATATGTGGATGATATATATGTGGCTAATTTATATTTGGTTGATTTATGAAAATCATATGTGCTGAAACTGATCAATAAAAGTTTTAAAGTTCAAGCATCCCCGATTTTTCTCAAACATCAACAGGAGGTTGCATTTATCCATAGGTTGGTTCTTGGTTGCCATAAGTTGTAGTTTGCATAGTTATACAAAAATATGTTCAGGTCGGTGCCTAAAGTGCATGAGTTGTTGCTCGCATGGATTAAAGTCGTTACAAGTTGGTGCCTGTAACCAACAGATTGTACTTGAGGATCAGGCTGATACCTAAAATGAGTTGGTGCTTATGTTTGGAGATTGAATTTCCCATTGATGTAATAATTCTTTTATTTATAGATATACTTATAATTATTCTTCAATGTTTGTGCGCTATTGTGCTTGGTTCTAGTAAAATAGTTTTGATTGATGAAAATTGGTTAATTGTGAAATGATTTGATATATGCACTTACATTTGGTGCTCTCAGTTTGTTCACAATATCTATGCTTATGTTGATGTTTGCACTTAGAGTGGGTGTCTTCAGTAACAAATTGACATTTGGAAGAAATTTCTAGCGCAGATATGGACAAACAAGAAGGCCTATCCACCAACTGAGCACTGAGATATGACAACTTCAATTATACATTCTAGAAAATACGCATGGAGGTATATCTACAGTATATGGATGTTTGGAAATTAGTGGAGGATGGATATGAGTTTCCTAAGGCAACCACAGATGAATCAAAAGGAACTAATGAGCATACAGCTTCCCCGAACTGCACTAGTTTACCCAAAAAACAGAAGGCAGTATGAATGGAATGCAAGAGCAACGAATGTGATGCTTTGTGGACTAGCTAATGTTGAATTCACCAAAGTCATGCAATGCACTATAGCAAAAAAAATATGGAACAAAATAAAGAGAATTTAATGAGACAAAAATTCAAGAAGGATAAGATGCAAACCTTCTCTGCACAGTTTGAAACATTGAAGATGAAGGAGGAGGAATATATTGCAACATATTTTCTCAGAGTAGATGAGATAGTAAATTTCATGCAGGGACGTGGAGAAACAATTAAGGAAGATTCAATTGTACAAAAGATATTAAGAACTCTACCCTCACGATTCAATTCAAAAGTTTCATTCTTGGAGGATAGATCTAACTTGGATAAACTGATAAAATATGAATTGTATGGAATTCTCACTACTTATGAGATGAGGATTGAACTAGAGAATGTATTAAGAAAGGAAGCGGCATTCAAAGCCACAAGGAAGCTAAAAACCAACAAGAATGAGTGCAAGAACATATTTGATATGTCTAATGAAGAACATGATAACTTTGTAAGAAAGTTAAAGAGATGACAATGAAAGTACAAGGGAAATTTTCCCTTCAATTGTTTTAAATGTGGAAGGATTGTAAATTTTGGTTCAAACTGCACATATGAAGAAAATGAAGAAAGTGAGAATGAAGAAGACTCAGATTGCCAAGAACGAAGAAGTAAGCACCAACAAAATAGAGTTAGATATAGAAATAAATTTTTAAAGAAGAAGAAGATATTGTACACTCAAGAGGATAACAGTTCATCAGAATAAGAAGATAACAATGATAACCTAATAGATGTATTAGTCATGGCACTTATTCAGGACGAAAATTCAATAGAATGAGGAAGATCGTCATTAAAAGGAGTTCAAGGAAGTATGCCAAAACCATCGAATAGGTGGACCTACAATGGAATTTGTATGTCTTCTCCAAAATCCGACGCTGAAGAAAAGTCTAGTTGCACTAAAAAATCCTTAAAACCAGAAAAAGGATATTGAATGTAAACATTCCTAAAATGGAATTAGTTTACCATCTTCAAAGACTGAAGCAAAAGAAAAATAAAATGAAATGGAAAAAGACTATAAGTATGAAGATGATAAAAGTATTTAAGTATATTAAGAAGGAGAATTGGTTATTACACTAAAAAAAAAGGTGTTGAAGGAACAATTCGAAAAGGAAGAACTATAGGTCAGGAAAATTATGGGTATGCATGAAGTATTAGAGAAGGAAAAAATGTCAAAGAAGAGGAATTATTTTGCACAAAATAAAATACAAACCTGCAACTAGCAAGGAAATGAGGTTTCCTTGATAAAAACGTGAGGGGGACAACCAAAGATGTGGAACACTCATGGGACTGAGACACTGAATGGGGAACATGGGTAGGAGAGTACAGGGGACTCAAACTTAGGAGAGTATAGGTAGGAGAGTAGGGATGACCTGGAAGAAAATCATACTGACGCATGGGGAGGGAATCATAGCTGTGGAACCAGGGAGATAACTGCAATGGGGAGAAACTTGGGTAAGTAATTGGACATGTGATATCCATGGGATCCAAGGGAGACTCGTTACAGAGTACTCTAAACAAAGGAAAACCAATGGGGGGAAATATTCCATAATGGGAGACTATATGTAATATGTGTGGGTTCCTAAAGGCACCATTTTGGGCCTTCTTTATAGTTTAAGGATCTCAAAGAAGGGATAGAAGTATGCTCAATATAATACTATATCGTGGGTTCTTAGTGAGCCGAACATAGTAAATGATCGATGGGGTTTTCATGTTTAGAGAATCTAAAAATAGGAAGAAGACTCCAGTGGATTCTTTTTTTCGTACAGTAGTCTCCTAAGTCCGAAAAGGGATAAAAGTGTACAAAGGAGACCTCTCCCGACCGAAAGGGGTAGAGAGACTTCTTTCTTGTAGGTATTCCAACCAAGATGACAAAGGTTAAACCTATACTGACTGGACGGTCATTCAAATACTTTTACGAGCATGAATGAAACCAAGTTTTCTCAGCAATATTTTCTTATGAGAGAGATGGAAAAGAGCTTCAATACAACCCATAAATGAGCTTTTTTGTAAGTTACGGTCTGAATGTCTGACAAAGCATAAAAGGATACAAAGGGAAATGTTCCTAGATAGAAGATGCTAGGGTGGTATTTTTATTTAAATAGTCTATGTGGTCCAAAAAAAGAGATAAACAAGGCCACATAGACTCCCTTTAAAATACTTTAAAGAGCGTGAAAGGAAGCAAGCGTGCTCAACAATCTTTTCATTATTTTAGGAGTGAGAAAAGAGCTTAACTGAAACTCTGTAATGGTCAGTCAAGCAAGGAGGAAGTGTTCGATGTACCAAAAGGGGTGGTGTTGTAAACATGGCTGATACATATATAAATAACGGTGGAACACTGGTGGGGCCTCCTTCCAGGATGGAGAATGGTGGTAAAATAAGGTCAAGTTTGCAGTATGGATGGAGCGGATGGCTCGTGAACATGCCAATACATACAAGGTGTGATTTGCGTGGTGGCACACAAATTGAGGTGACTCCGAGAAATGGCATAGAAAATCATAGGGAAAGCATGAGAGGTGGGTCTCATGAGTAGACAAAGGATGGAAAACTAAACCCGACGGTGTGAACGACATGAAAAATGGATAATGGATATTGGATGACTCTGTGGTGCACAGAAGAACTTGGGGTTGACCAAAAGGGGGCCTATAAATAGGGGGGACAACATGAAACATGTCATTTTCACTATGCATTATTGAGTTGGAGTGGAGGGCCCCAAAGCACAACTGCTTATTTCTTCCGGCTAGACCGACAATTTTTCGATATGTGAGTTGCAGGTAAGATCGCTTACCAAGCCTGTCAATTTCCGTGGTTTGGTTTTTTTTTTATCGTTATGGGGGTCTTGAGCCCGAAGGGTTCGGGAGTATAGGTTGCACTTTTTGAGGGAAAAGGCAGTACCCAGGTCGCACCTATCAGGCAGAAAAGCATGACCTGATCACCACTATCAGGGAGACATGTGCAACTTGGGAACACCTGTTCAGGAGACAAGAGTGACCCAGGTTGCACCTGTCAAGTGTTTTCGTTGCACTTGGGTCACACAAAAATGGTCGACAAGCGAGACCAAGCACATAATGGAAATTTTTTTGTAACTAGGTCTGATAGGGAATTTTTGGATATGCATGATGCCTCAAATTGAGTGGTGAGAGAGAGACATTGGGGACCTCATAGATGAGGTAGAATATTATGGAGCAGTGCAGGATATGCTCACCTCTTGTGTCCTACTAAATTTATTCAAGATACCATTGATGCGTTCAACAAAGTTGTTGTTCAACAAGCTGGTGAGTTCTTGGGACAGAGACTTAGAATGCTTCATCATACAAGGTGAGAGACTAGAGATCACCCTCCGAAACGCGTAAGTTTTGACTAGCCTCCCACTGTTGGGTGTGATCAATGATATATCGTTGAATCTCCCAAGGGTGGTGTTGATGGATGGCATGTGCGCCAAGATTTGCTATGCCTCAGCTTATGTGCATGCGTCATACATATTGGTGTGCAACATTGAGAGTCTAGAGACTTGGTCAATGGCAACAATGGTGTTACAGATACTGGGATCAAAAGGTCTGCACAAGATCTCGGACATCCAGCTATTGATGATCGAAAGTGTGCTGGGGGGAACCTACTATGGGTGGGCTCAGATGTACTTGACAGCAGTTCGACGTGGGATGAACCAGGATAGTTTGGTGGATGGGGATTCTTGTTTCCCCTCCTTTTTGTGATCTTTCTTCTTTGAGTGACTACTGACCTTGTGACCATGTCTGGCGGTGTGAGACAGGGGACCTCGAGAGACTTGCATGAGACACTAGTGCGAGATGATGATAAGGGAGGGAGGTGTCCTAAAAGGGTGTTTCTTCACCTAGGAGATTTTTGCACAGTGTCAAAAGCTTCCTATCCTCATAGAGGACTATCCATACGCGAGGATGGACTACCGAGGATATCTGGAGATGCCTTGACCTTTAATACAGGTATGAGGACCTTATGGCATGTATACATGACTCTATGTGGTTTCATTCATATATGGATTACTAACATAGTGGTAGCTAGATCATAAATGTGATAGATACTAATAACATACTATGTGCATGTGCACATGTGGGGTCACACCTTCCAGCGGGGTGCCAACGGCGTAGGGGCAGGGTGGAGGGGTTAGATCCACCCGCTCATAGACAAAGGAGGAAATAGAGTACTACATTGGACTCATTGCAGGTGGACATGGAGTGGCTACTTTAGGGGGGCACTGTAAATGGGTGGCAGTACCTAGACGATTATTTGATCGTCACGTGCTACAAAGATCCTTTGGAGTTGATATCTCACATGAGGAGGATCACAGACACTATTGAGTATGTCAGAGCGGTGACCCAGAGTGACGTGCTAATGGAGGAGGAGAGCTCAAATGAAGAGGAGTACATTAAGGAGGACATAGAGGAAGAGGAGGATGACTCAGACTAGAACCATGTGATGCTTCCCCCAATGTGTTTGAGAATGGGGATGTCTATATGATATGAATGATTAGACGAGAAATCCTATGGAGCTTCTCATTTGTATTGAACATTATGATATGATATGAAAGCACGGGGATACATATTTTTTTATTTTTATGGGTTTTTATGAGTCTCTTGTTTATGATTATGAGTATGCCTATATGATGTATATGACATATGTATCCATGACTATATGATGATGCATGATGCAGTTTATTTCCTATATGTGATGATTGATGTGCCACTATAGAACACCATTATCCATTTGGTCTACTACACTATTGAGGCTTCTGGGAAAATGCATGAACGTAATGGATTCGAAATGTTTAACCAAGTGTCTAGTGCACGGGAAATTTATAAAGAGGAAGGGATAATGTACCCAGTAGCAGTTATCCAAATGGGAGACAAGCAACTGGGAATCTAGGAAGACATCAAGGTGAGGAATACCCAAATGAAGGGCGGCGGTCAGGATACCAGCTACACTGTCGTACTCAGCCTGGTTGTTGGTATAAATACCAACACACATTTCGTCGATATGGATCAACTCGTGTGATGGGGAATAAATGACCCACGCAATCGAGGCGATATTAGGAGACCATCTACTTGCGTCGTCAGCGAAACCAACATAGCAAGGAAAGGTAGGATCCATCGGGATCAACCAAGGAAATAAACTATGAAACTCATGGTAGCAATGATGTAAAACAAGAAATAAAACTCTATGATATAAGGGTATGCATGGTGGGTGACTTCATCCATAGAACCTCTTGAGGTAGAGCCTGTTACGCGAATTATTCAAGAGGCGACCATTGAAGTCAGCAAAGAGGTATGCCCCCTTACTAATACATCTATGGATGACATAAAGGCCATACCACATGGATTTGAACTTCCTTTTTCCATTCTTATAATGGGATTAGCTGTAGACGAGGACAAGCTCCCCCTTGCTAAAGGTATGTGGATGGGCGTGGGAGTCATAGTAGGACTTCGACTGATTCTTAGATGCTTTAATCATTTGGAGAGAATCACGGCGGTCCTCATCGGTTTGTTCAAGCATAAGTAGGTATTTTTCAAACGGTGAAGTATAGGGTAGAAGTTCAACGGCAAGGCAGAGTGACAGAATATGACATTCACTGGGAAGAATCGATTCCACACCATGGAATAGGTGAAATGGGGTGAAACCGGTGGCGGTTTCAAGGATCTCTTCATTTTCATGAAAGTGGTGACATGATAGATTAGGGGGGTCTTCTGCGGTCAATGAGGGAGAAGGAAAACTGGAAGTAGATACCATATAAATGGTTTTATTGGTGTCTGAGGAAGAGGCCCGAGGGTGGATATCCTCAAGGACGATGATTTCAAATGCACAAGAGTGCTTGCAAATGTCACTGAGCAGCATCAAGTACTTAGGAAAGTTTGGGAAATGGTGGGAATAATGACCATATAGGACACAAACTGCGCATAGGTGGTTGGTTTGTAGTGATTTATTTTTAATCACAAGAATGATTGGTACATTGACAACTGGAGAGTCATCGATCTCGACTACTTTGCGCATATGGGTGCAAAATATTGGAAAATTGGGGCAATTTTGTGTCGCATGGACTTGGACATTGCATAAAGTGCATGAAGGATGACATGGTTTTGTCAGGGCTTTGGGTGGCTTGTCCTTAGCCTTCGTGGGAGGAGGGGGGTAGGAGTAGAGACAGAAGCAGTTGTTTGTGTACTAGGAGGGGGGTGTGACACCGTCTCAATAGGTTGGACTGGTTTCAACGTGATCTGTGGTGTCGAGGGAGGGGTGGGTGGATCTAGGTACCACACAGGAATTTTTACACTGTATCCTAGTGTAATATGTCGGCCCGTATCTGGGTTTAAGGAGGAAGATGCTCCATCTTCAAAATAATGATGTATAAATATATAATATTGAATGTATCGGATCAAATACAATGGATATGACAGCCTTAAATATGGCTTGGCCATCAAATATTGAAGATAAATTTATCTTCATAACTATATTTAATAATTAATTACTATTACTAATAATTATAACCTATTTATTTACTATTTTATTGTTGTAAAATTGCCTTCCCCTTGGGAAAGCTTTGTCCTCAAAGCTGAGTTTTTTCATGTTGTCTTTTATTCTGGCTTTATGTCGCACTGATGACTTGAGAGATGCGATTTTATTACAACCATTACTTCATTTTGATTATTTTGTCTTGGTATTTGCATTAAGTATGAACTTGGTGAAGTTGTGTTTACTCTTTTTCCACTTGTGTGATTGCTTCATTTAACTATGTTTGTCGTTAATTGAACATACTCGACATACATGACGACCTTAACTATTTTCATTTTGTTATTACCAACATATTTTGTGTCAGTTCTCTTGAACAAGCTCTTTGTTCTTATAGAGCTCCTAAGAATATCAGTCTTATCTTGTGTCTGATAGATATTATAGTTTCTTTCCTTGATGTTCTTTATAGAATTCCTTGTGATGACATATGTCCTTCATGCATTTGTTATTGTGATATTATTGTCAATGCATTGATCATCTCGATTGTTAGTAACATCGGCTTGTCTCTTGTCACAATCTTGGTCAAGATCATCTTTCTCCTTGTCAAATATTTCGTTGTCGTTTTCTTCATTACAAGGGTATGTTATATCTTTGCCTTGCACAATATATTTATTGGTGCCATTACTCTCGTTGGAAATAACATAATATTCCATTGTATCTTCATCTTTTACATTATCTTGGGTGGTTTGTTCTACTTGATTTTCACATCCATCTTCATTTTCTTTAAATGTTTCGTCAATAGATTTATTTATTTCATCTATATCCTTAAGGATTTTCTCAAGGATATTTATGAATTCGTCACTATAAGATGCCATGGATGTTGTACAATGGACTTTTTTGGCTTTATGAAATGAAAGACACTTGATTTTTTTAACTTAATTATCGCTTAGTAATAATTAACTTATAAAAAATTGATACCAATGTTACATCGTATCCGAGTGTAATATGCCATCCCATATCCGAGTTAAGCTAGCCCATATCCAAGTTTAAGGAGGAAGATGTTCCATCTTAAAAATAATAATGTATAAATATACAATATTGAATGGATGATAAAATACAATGGATATGATCACCTTAAATATGGCTTGGCCATCAAATATTGAAGAGACACTTCTCTTCATAACTATATTTAATAATTAATTACTATTAAAATAGTTATAACCTATTTATTTACTATTTTATTGTTGTAACAGGAATACCCAAAGTGAAGCCCGGAAGGTTCAAAGTAGCCATGTCTAGCTTACTCACAATGTCAGAAGGTGGAAAGAGGAAGGGGATCGTGTGTATGGGGAATTAACCCGAATAATTCCCCGGGGTTTGTGGTTGGGGTTGCGACTGAGGTTGAGAATAGGTTGGGATGGTACCAGATGCGATCATGCACAAATCCAATATGACAGTCAGTGAAGGAGGGGGTGCTAAGAACAAAAAGGTGTTCGTCGAAGGAGAATTGGTAAAGAGGCCCGGGCCAACAGTAGATAGGGAAGAGATGGATACGTTGTCGATGGTGATTTCGATTGTAGGGAGGACATCCTCTAGAGTGGCCAGCCATTTAGGATCATAACAGTTGGTTGATAGTCATGATCTTCCCATCATGGGGAACATCAAGAGTCAAAATACGGCAGACGCAATGACTCGCATTGCATACATATAACTACGTCCAAGGATAAGTTTGTAATCTAGTTGGGCGTTGGAAACATAAATGTAAATCAACACAGTTTTTTTGACTAACTCAATGGGGACATTCATGAGAACACCTTGTGGTTGAGAAACGTGACCATCGTAAGCTCGAAGGGAAATGGTGGAAGGTTTAAGGGTTGGGGATCCAAGTTTCTTCCAAACAAAGGTTGACATAACATAGATGGATGCTCCCTTGTCAATGATGTATCAATGAATGACCAAATTCCGAATAGTGACTGGAACCTGGAAGGCTATGGATGATGACATCTGATATTTTCCTTGATCCAAGTCGAAGGTCATTACCCTTGAATCAGAGGGATTGACAACACCTAAAGCAGAGAGAAAAGATTTATGTTGCAAAGGAAAAGTTTTGAGGACTTCCAATGCAGTCATGGACGAGGGAGACTTGGCCAAGTCATCAACAATACTGTAATTAAAAGCGGCTCTATCGGTGGGATTGTTCGTGACGCAACACAAAGGGAACTGAGGGACATTGGGAGTCTCATCTATGGGAGGTCTCGAAAAATGTAATGACATATCAAGAGCAGTATAGGTAGATGTCATGAATGGATTAAAGATTTTTGTGGTGGAGCCATACCAGTTTTGTTGATTCTGTAAGTTGACATCATACGATAACGCCATAAGGTGATGGAAACCAGGATCAATGGGTGGATCCGCAAGAGTAGGTGTGGTGTTTTGTGGTACCAAGGGCTGGGTTGTATTAAATTGAGCACATATATCTTTGGATAAACACATAACTCACAAGATAGATCACACAATTTACTCAATTATTGAAGAATGAAACAGTACAAAATGGCTTGCAGCTGTGAATGCTTTTCATTAATCAAAGAGTAATTAAATAATAATTACAATGAAGTACAATGGCTTAAATAGCCACATGCAATTCGAATCCACATGACGAAATTCGAATTGATTAGACTCTACTTGAATATAGGTAACTAATACCTTGTCTAAATCATTGTCAGAGGACTCAATAGTTAACTGACCTTGTCTAAACCATTACCGGAGTTCAACGGAGTTCTAAAACACAACTCAAGTGTCTACTTTAGTGTTGACTGAGGCTAACTAACTGTGGTAGGTGAGAAATGTGCCTCTCCTACATGCAGCCATGCAAACCTAGCACTAATTGAATGTAGAGGACTAGAACTAAATGTAACTGACTCCTAACTCATCTTGACTAGTCACTAACTGAACTCAACTACTAAATATTGGTGTTGGCACTCCCAGTGGCTCCTAAATTGTAGGAATTGATCTAGGAGGTTTCTAAACTGATGCATGCAAGTGCAATTAGTGGCATTAGGCCTTAATTAGTGTTTCCCACATTTTAGTAACTGGAACGTGTGCCCCAATTAGGCCAAGTGGACCCAATGGTGCTAGTGACGAAAAATAGACTGGGTGGACTCCCGATTTAGACATATGACCAAATTGGACAAGGGATCCTAACACCCCCCTGAATGCTAACTTGGAAAATATGTGGGCCCTGGTAACTAATACCATAGGTCACCCGTTACATCAAGTAAAGTAAAGTAACTGCTCAATACAAGGAGCTAGGGAAAAAAAAACATGGGAAAAAATCACCCCGTCTAATTAAGCAGGTAGAATCAGGATCAATCTAGTTCTTCTGTGCACAGGTATCTTGGGGCATGGCATGTGCACCTCTCCATTATGTCTAGAGGAATATTCCTCTTTGGAAGAAGAATTATATGCTCAACTAAATCAGAAATATAGACAGTTGCCGGATGAAGACTGGACCCATGTAGAGCAACTGAAGTCAACTGATAAGTGAGAAAAGGTTCTTGAGGATTCAGAACATGTGAAAAACACTCAAGAAACTAATATGTTGCAACCATGAACAGAAAACCATGAGTAGTAAAAATATCCCCAAGTATTAGGAGCAAGTGTCTAGGCGGATGCAGAAAATCTTCCTCTTTATTAGTTCTGTGAGGAGTTGAGCATGTGACCAAAGGTAGAGAAGCCCTGGGACTGTTGAGAAAGAATGCTTGAGCTCACTATTCTGATATAGCTTCTGAAATAGCTAATGAATCACAAAATAAAATATCAGCAACCTCATAAGAGGAAACTAACACCAAATCCCCAGCAGCAATTTTGAAGAGAAATTGCAGTACTTGATTTTTCACACCAGAATTGGTGAGAGCAGCTACAAGCATGACTGAAAGCTATTGGATTTTAAAATATGATCCAAATAATATCATATCAGAAAGTAAATCATATCTAAATAGGTTCACAATAGATCCAAAACTGTGAAATGAAATCAAATCCCCAGCAACAGCTTTGTATGAGACTTGCGGTACTTGTTTCTTCACACCGTTGATGAGAACAGCTACAAGCAGTACTAAAAGATTATGAATTTGAAATATTAAACCAAGAAATATTAGATCAGATCCAAATAATATCATATCAGATCCAATAAGGTTCATATCATATCCAAATAAATGGTCAACCGAGACAATGGATGCACAGCTTTATTTTTCTTCAAAATTTTGAATTTTGGTGCATGCAATCCTACAAGAATTCGCTGGAAGATCTAGATCCAAGGCAGTGACATATTTTCACACCAGCAGCAACATTAGAGGGAGAAAAATCAAATTTCTCTTCACTTTCAGAAGCAATTACTGGCAAATTTTGCACATAATTCAAAGGAAAATCACCAGTGAATGTTTGCATGGAAGTGCAGCAGTATTTTTCTTCAATATTATAGATTCAGATGTATTCTTATATTTCATCCATATGAGGAGATGAGATATCAGAGATCTCATAAACTTCCAAAGCATCAAAAGAAGGAGTCATTGCAAGGAGACTGTCTTCAATTCGAATTGACTATGTAGAAGCTTCTGCTTCTTCTTCATCTTGAACAACTTCATCAGAGAGAGTGGAGGATGAGATTTTTGGATCAGGGATTCTTATGGTGTTGGATGTGCTCTCCAAAGTGCTATTATTATCCTCATCAATCATTCCAAAGGTTTTGTCCAATATTTTCCAGAGATCCTTTGGGTTTTTAACAAATCTTTTGAGGTAGCGCATGCTAGGAGAAATGGCCATACACATTGTTCCATAAGCTGCCTCACATTCATTTAGCTAGTCATCCTTTCTCTCAAAGGACTCTTCACCAAGTCCAATATACACCTCATAGAGATCTTGTCTCTTAAGAGATGTAATCATCTTCATCTTCCATTCTGAACAGTTTGTGAATAGGGTGAGAAGAGGAATTGATGAATCCAAAATTGATGAAGCCATTCGAAGTTGTACCTGCAAAAACACAAAAGGGGCACTGTAAGGTTGACAGCCTGCACATTTCAGGTTTTCATCTTTTCATCACACCTAGCATAGTTGATCAAGCAAGATTTTCCAACAATTTCTTATCTTGGGGTATTAAGTGGTAAACCTTCTGCTTCTGGTGCAGAGCTGGAAGGAGCAATTTTGCTAAAAAATGATCCAGTAGGAGATCTGAGGAGGAGAAGTGCCTTGTCTACTGAGGCTCTAATACCATATTAAATTGAGCACATAGATATTTGGAAAAACACACAACTCACGAGATAGATCACACAATTTACTTAGTTATTGAAGAATGAAACAGTGCAAAATGGCTTGCAGCTGTGAATGCTTTTCATTAATCAAAGAGTAATTAGATCATAATTACAATGAAGTACAATGGCTTAAATAGCCACATTTCCACATGAGGAAATTCGAATTGATTAGACTCTACTTGACTGTAGGTAAATAAGACCTTTTCTAAATCACTGTCGGAGGACTCAATAGTTAACTGACCTTGTCTAAACCATTACCGGAGTTCAACAGAGTTCTAAAACACAACTCAAGTGTCTAATTCAGTGTTGACTGAGGCTAATTGACTGTGGTAGGTGAGAAATGTGCCTCTCCTTCATGCATCCATGCAAACCTAGCGCTAACTGAATGTAGAGGACTAGAACTGAATGTAACTGACTCCTAACTCAGCTTGACTAGTCACTAACTGAACTCAACTGCTGAAGGTTGGTGTCAACACTCCCAGTGGCTCCTAAATTGTGGGAATTGATCTAGGAGGCTCCCAAACTTATGCATGCAAGTGCAATTAGTGGAAGTAGGAATTAATTAGTGTTCCCCACGCTTTAGTAATTGGAACATGTGCTCCAATTAGGCCAAGTGGACCTAATGGTGCTAGTGACTAAAAATAGACTGGGTGGACTCTCAATTTAGACATGACTCCTAATTTAGAAATATGACCAAATGGGACAAGGGAGGATTAATAATCCTAACAGGTTGTAACTGTTCCTTGATTTGGTAATGGGTTATGCATCACCATAGGCGAAGGACCTTGTGGTGTTGGGTTTGGCTATGCCGAAGCAGCCACATTAGGGTTATTAGATTCTGACAGACACATCTTGGGCCAAAAACAGTCTTCATATAGATTGCACAAGAAAAATATAGAGAAGAATAACAGAATAATAATATGATAAATATTCCATTTTCTATGTCCAGTAATACAATGGTGTTACAATAAATAGAATTACAATCATGTGGATAGGATTCAAATATACCAACTAAAACTAACTGACTGACTAACTAAGAGTGTCTAACTCCTGATGTCTAAATCAATAAACAATCAGTTAAAACTAGTTAAACCAGTTAAACTGATGAGGTAGGTGGAAAAAGGCGCCACTTCCCCATGAAACCATGCAAAACTGATCCTAGACTAACTAAGAGTGATCTAACTGAATGTAACTGAAGGTTGACTCAGCATACTACTTACCTACCACAACCAATTGATGGAGGTTGCTAGTGGCACTTAGAGTGGGATCCTATAATGTAGGGATTGGTCTCAAAGGCACGTCAACTCATGCATGCACATGCAGTATATGGAAGATAACCTCTCTATGTGTTCCCCACACTATAGTACAGTAATAAAGTTCCCTAATTTAGGTAAGATGATCAATTAGACTATATACGGTCAAGGAGACAAAGGGAGGATTGATAATAATCCTAACACCCCCCTTTAATCCTAACTTTGGAGTACCTGAGCCCTGGTTACTAAGACCAAAGGTCTTCCATTACAAATCTAAATGAAAAAATTATTTGTCCATGAAAAACTGAGGGAAAATGAAAAACCTCATGGGGAAAATCCTTCCTCAAAAATGGACTGAGATACACCAAAACATAAACTGGGGCCAAATCCAAGTAGGTGTCAACTTGATTAGATGTTTGGTGGCATATTCTTCTTGGGAAGAAGAGGAATATGCTCAAATTTGATCGGGAACATATACAACTACATAAGGTTTTATGGGACCATTTAGAGCAACAGAGATAATCTAACAAAAGAGCAAAACTGAGTGCTCATTCAACTTGATCTTGAAATTAGGTTCAAATGAGTCTTGATGTGCTTGATACTTTGAACCATGTGAAATAGATTCAGCTCCACATGAGAGGAGCATGCATCCAAGTGAATGCAAGAGGTATTCATCATTTCTAGAACTATGAGGAGATGTGTATGTGATTCAGAAGAAAGAGACAGAAGATCTGGGACCATGGAGAGAAAATGCTTGAGCTCCAAAATATGATGTAGCTTCTAAAAATATCCATAAAATCACAAAATTTAATATCAATAATTCATAAGAATACACTGACATCAAATCCCAAACAACAAATTTGAAAGAGCCTTGAGGTGCTTGATTTTTCTCATAAAAACTAATGAGATCGGTTACAAGCATAACTCAGAGGTCTTGAATCTCTGAATTTAAACCAATTAAAGTGAGAGACTCAATGGAGAGTTCTTCAATAGTGGATATTTGAATCTTCTCTTCTCGAGTAGCTGCATGAAAACATGAGACATCAAATTTCTCAAAAATTTCGAGAGCAGCAACAGAATGAGTCTGGTTTCAAATTGAATCAGTTAAAGACTCAGTGGGATGGAAGGATATTTCTTCAACAACAGAGGTTCGAATCTCCTCTTCTGGAGTAGCTGTATGAAAACATGAGACATCAAATTTCTCAAAAATTTCGAGAGCAACAAAAAAATGAGTATTGTTTCTAATTGAATTAGTTGAATACTCTATCATTTCTTCATCTTGCAGAACTTCATCTCTTGAGAAATAATGGAGGCTGGAATAAATTGAAATGAGATGTCATATGCACTCTTCCAATTATTTGCATTAATCTCTTCAGTCTCCTGGCCAAATGCTTTGTCCAATCTAGACCAAATTTCAATTGGGAATTTAGCGACATCAATGAGATAGTGAATCCTAGGAGGAATGGATAGACACGTGGCTCAATATGCTCTGTCACAATTATTGAACCAAATATATTTCTCATCATCGAATTCTAGCATTTCCACATCTCCAATAGACACATCAAAGAGCTCATGGCTCTTAATATATGCAATAATATTCAATTTCCATTCAAGATAGTTGAATGATGATAGAGGAGGAACTTATATCAAATCCATATTGAAGTTGTATAATAAAGGTTTCTACAATTTTCTTCTTCAAATTCAGGAACAACTTTGAATCCAAGAAGTTGTACATGTAAATCAAATCATGTATGTAAGCTTACATAAAAACTAAAAAATGTGATTGACGTCATGTTGTGAATTCAATCACAACTTCTACAGTCAACGAAATCAAATTCCGTCGAAGACCCATTTAAAATATCGAAGAGATATTTCAAATAATATATGGAAATTGACCTATCTCATCTTGTGGAGTGAGAAATATTTCAAATAATATATTCAAAACATTATAAAACATTTGAAAATTTTACCCATTTGAGGTTAGAACTTCAACAACGAATTCCAGGAGATCCAGCCGATGGAATCCAATACCGTTTTTTCCAGGTACTTACCCATGCTCTACTCTTTCATTTTGATGCAAATTTTGTCAAATTCAATGGTGTATTTGGGCTTCTAGGCCATTCTAATACATGCACCATGGCCCATGCGAAAATCGAGGGTTTTTCCGCGTATAGGGCTGGCTATACGTGGAAAACGCCCTCAAAGTCGCGTACATACGTGACTGTTTGGCAAACAGTCGCGTATGCGTCCATGCTCAATGTTTTTTAAGTATTCTAATGGACAAAATTCAAATTTTTTGTGCACAATGGTCCTAGAATGGAGAGAACATGAACACGGTGATGTAGAAGAAGCAATAAGGGCAGATCTAATGGCTCAACAAGCGTTACATGCATGTGGGCTATACAAGTTTTGGTGTCTTGGTGGCTTAAGAGCCAAACCAAGACTACTGCAGATGTTAGTGGAATACTGGGATCTAGACTCATAGTCATTCCAAATAGACGGGATGTCCCTCACCATAGAAGTGGAGGACATATACTTTATTACTGGACTTTCCCGACGGGGGGGAGTGGTGAACCTATGCTCTCGCGGGCCGGGACATGGCCTGACTATAGATGAGTAGATTGCGGTGTACTGCTATCTGGACACAGAGAAGGTGGGGAGTCAGATCCCAACTAACTCCATATAGGTGCTGGGCCTAAAGGCCATCCTACCGACACTGGGCAGGATAGCAGGCTTGGCGTCACTCCACCAGGCCTTGCGGCCTCTGATGTTCTATGCAGTGGAGTGCATGAGACCCACGGTATACAATTGGAGCACTGCACTACTGGGAAACATGAAGCACCAGCTCAGTGAGTGCAAGATGGGCAGAGTGCGAAACTTCGGTTTCAGCAGCATACTGAGCACATTTTTTTTTCAGCGTGTTCCAGGATTGAGCCCTAGAGTTGACGTTCCTCTACATGGGGTTTGAGATCCGGCCCAATGGAGTTGGGTGGATGTGATGCACAGACAGGGTGGAGGTAGGGTGTCCAACCCCTATCCAGTTGATTTCTTTCCATGGTGGTGACAACAAATAGTTGCCTTTGATGACTACCCCTATGTGGGGATAGATTTCCAGGGAGACTCAGACATGCCGCTACCACCAGGATCGACATACAGAGACATAGGTAACTAATCTCGACCCTCTTTTTTTTTAATTTTTGAGTTATTTAATTTTTTTGTGCTTTCTGATTATGTGGAATCAAAAGACATGTTTTTGGGTGACAATACATAGTGACATCTACCATATACATGCAGATGTGGGACCACGGTGGCCTGAAGGCTTCCCTCGTCATAGACGGATGGGAAGAGGAGACGATATCACGGGTGTGGATGCGGAGCAGACGCTCCAAAGCATGCATACCAACTTCATGAGACTAACACATAGAGTACCCATGGTGCAAATCGAGGACTTGCCTAAGGCCATGCAACGCCAGGTGGTGGGTGTACTGCGAGCATGGGAGTGGCTATTTCGACGGCTAGCTAGAGCTGTAGTGACATTCCATGATCACAAGCCCCCTGCTCCTCCACAAACTTAGATACCTGGGAGTGATATATTTTGTACTACCGTGTATTATATTTTGGTGGCTCGAGAGCCCCATTTTTGTATTATGACACTATGTATTACCACATTTTGGATGTTTATAAAAACTTTTATGATGATCAGTTTATTTATTTACATGTGTTAAAATTTATGTTTGTGATGATCTTATTGTGTATGAAACAAATGCCAATCTAACATGTAGTTAGCATATGAGTCAGCAACTTGATTATTAATTCTTGGAGTATGTATGTATGTTATATTGTCAAATTTTCGTTCTAATAATCTCACACATAAGAATATTCTTAATAATGTCGGATCTCTAACATGGTACAAACCATTAAGCTATGACACTACTAACTCCAAATCAAGTCGTAGCTCAAGAGAGAGAACACCATGTGAAATGACATCCCATAGAAGCTCAATAACGACACTATATTCAGCAACATTGTTTGAAGATGGCCGTAAACATACGCCTCCTGAAGACAATACCCGACCCATAGGAGTATAAATCACCCAAGAAGTAGAGGCTGAGTGTTGAGTGTAACGGCTCGCACCATCCGCGAATCCTCTGAAGGTGGAAGATTCCATTGACATCTGCCAAAAGAAATGGAAACTAATTACAAACTCGATCACCATAAGAAAAAGACCTATCTGTGCAAAACTGTACAATAATATACAATAACCAGCCTTGGCTGAAAATCATGCATAGTACTTCTTGAGATAGATCCCATTTCTAGGCTCCGCCAAGGCCGTTCCCTCATAATCCACTAACAAATAAGCGCCCTTCTCTAACACACGTTTAATGATGTAAGGACCATGCCACATGGGGTTAAACTTTCCTGCCCCCAAGGTTTCTTTTGGTTGATCCCACAAAAAGACCAAGTCTCCCTCACTAAACCTCCTTGGATGGACAGACTTATCGTACTGGACCTTTACGCGATGCTTATTTACTTCTAGAGCCACCAAGGCATCTTGGCACTGCTCATCAAGTTGCTCAAGGTGGACCAAACGCTGATCCAATGGTGAAGTGTCTGGTAAGATCTCTATGGCTAGCTTCAAAGAAGGAATCTCGCATTCAACCGGCAATACCGACTCCACTCCATATACAAGTTGATATGGAGAAAAACCCGTGGCAATCTTAACGGTGGTTCTATAATCCCACAAAGCAGGATATAACATAATGTGCCAATTATTCTTGCTTTGTGCGATGGTTCGTTGGAGAATGGATTTGAGTGATTTGTTCACTGCCTCTACCTGTCCATTCACTTGAGGGTAGTAAGAGGAGGAATGCTCTTTCTTGTACCCTAATTTTGATGCCAACTCTTCCATCATACGATTCTGAAAGTACGAGCCATGGTCAGTGACAAGATCTTTTGGAATCCCAAACTGAGTAATAATTTGGTTGAATACGAAGTGAACGGCTGTCTCACCGTCGGATTTAATTGTAGGCATAGCCTCAGCCCATTTCATGAAGTAGTCAACAGCAACTATGATATGATGATGCCCCCCAGCTGAAGCTGGGTTGCAATCCATAAAATCAAGTCCCCGCTTAGTGAAGGGACCGGTGGTGATGATGGGATGCAATGGGGCAGGTTTTGAGCACATATTACGTGCAAACACCTAGCAAGGGTGGCACCTCTTGGCCGCATCTACACAATCCTTAAAGATCGAAGGCCAGAAATAACCCGCTCTTAAGATTTTTTGGGTTGTAGAAAGCCCAGATAAATGACCACCACACACCCCTCTATGGAAATCATTTAGCACTACCTCGGCCTCCTCATGAGTTAAACAACGACGCAAAATGGAATCTGCCCCACGACGGTACACAATGTTATCTAATATGAGGTAATTCATAGAGACGTGACGTAATCGTCATCGTTCATCTCATGAGAGGTGAGTAGGGACATTCAATGTTTGTAGATATATAATGATATCCCCATACCATGGGTCTAAAGTTGAGATTAAGAAGATGTGCTCATCGATAAACGTATCTTCACAAACCAACTCACTTGGGAAATCCAAGATAAGCTCCACAAAAATTAACGATTTCTTCGATTTTGCTGAGACAAACTCGAGATTGAATTCTTGCAAGATGACAATCC
Organism: Pseudotsuga menziesii; assembly: GCA_001517045.1. Taxonomy (NCBI): domain Eukaryota; kingdom Viridiplantae; phylum Streptophyta; class Pinopsida; order Pinales; family Pinaceae; genus Pseudotsuga; species Pseudotsuga menziesii. The sequence goes on along the minus strand of LPNX010185725.1, from coordinate 125,550 downwards.
ATTAATTATATTTTTCCCAATCATCTTTCGAGTGAGGACGAATTGAAACGGATTGACATGGGCTACAACCAAGGTCTAGTGAAGAAGAATATAATGTCTCAACCATTGAACCGCATGCATGGTAGCTAAGGCAAGATTCTCAACATGGGAATAATGGATCTCTGCGTTAATAAGATTCCAGCTCAGATAGTATATGACATGCTCTTGGAGCTCCTCATCCTCTTGAACCAAAACCATACCAATCGTCTCCATGGACACAGCCACATAAAGTAGAAAATCACGGCTATAGTCTAGGGGACTAATCATCGGGGCCGATGCTAGGGCTCGCTTGAGCGCATCAAAGGACTCCTGGGCTCGCTCATCCCAACAAAAGGTGGTGTCTTTCTTCAAAAGATGCATGAAGCCTCTAGTCAAATTGGCAAAATTGACAACGAATCTCCATAAGATGTTTTCCATGCCTTGCAAACATTGAAGATGACGAATGTTTTTCGGGGGAAACAACTGAAGTATTTCCTCAACCTTCAAAGGGTCGACTCTTATACCCTCTTTAGAAACAATGAATCCTAATAAGCGACCTGACTTCACACAAAAGATGCACTTGTGAGGATTTAACCTGACCAAATAATGGTGGCACCTTTCGAAAACCAATCTCAAATGATAGGAATGAGCAGCAAGGTCATCCAAAAATACTTTGATAATCGATTTGAGATCATGGAAGATCAAGGTCATAGCCGGTTGAAAAGTAGCTCCGGCGTTCTTAAGGTCAAAAGGCATTTTTCGATATGCAAAATTTCCCCAAGGACAAATAAATGCAGTCTTATGTTGGTGTTGCAGCTGCAACATTTTCCCAAAATTCCAAAAAATTTCAGGACCCTCCTTTGCTTGGATTAGTTTGATTTTATTCTTTAATTTGATCTAATGATTTTCTAGAAAGATTTCTAATGCTTGGATTGATCTACCATTTGTTTTATATTTTCCTCTAACGCTTGAAACAATCCACTATTTGATCAAACTTGATTGTTTCCTTTGGATACATTCTCAGCTTGTTTGAATCAGAAGTTGATTTGGTGGATGTTCCCATCGTTGCGGCAAAATAACAAGTCTTGGCTTCTACATTTTCTCCGATGCGTTTGTTTCAATCGACTAACTTTGGTTTTTACATCAGCGCAATTTATTAATACTTTCTCCGCCGTTGCGAATGGAAAATTGTGATCTCTCCCGATTACTATTTTGGTTTTGCGGCCCCGCTTTGTTACTTTCGTTGATCCTTGAGTTATGGGGTTTCCGCTGTTGCGGCTGCGGAAAGCTCTATCCTTCCGGCCGTTGATTCATTTTGAACCCGGACGTTGCGGAAGGTCACACCCTTTGTGACTCCGCCGTTGCGGCTGCCGAAAGCGCTACCCTTTACGATCTTTATTGTTTTTGCTTCCGATTCAGATTTAGCGCCGCGAAAGGGTTATCCTTTGTGTCTCCGCCATTGCGGCTCCCTTTCCCGCTATCGCTCCGATGTCCCGATGATTAGTCTTCCGAGGTTCCGCTGCATACGTCTCTGCGGATGGCTTAGTGATTTGGCCACCCGGCGTTGCGGAAGGGATTACACTTTCGACTTTCGATCCGTTTGGCTTCCGCCGTCCGATTTTATATTTTACCCTTCGCACATGTTGACTATATATAGGTATGGGGTCGGGCTTGTGTGTGTTATTATTCTATTTCTTTTTCGACTATCGCAAGCTGTCATTCTCATGTGTTGTCGTCTGCTAAAGCTTGGTCGGACCCCAGTTGTCGGTACCCACGTCCAGGTGGCTCAACTGTGGTGGCTTGACCGCTTTTCTTCCCATCGATTACGCAACAGTGCCAGGTAGGCTTCTATTGCATCACCCCGTTCCATTTGGGCATTTGGTGTTTTTTCCCCACAGTTAGGTTTTTGGGTGCGGTCGTTTTCCCTTGGCCTGTTAGTTATGCTCCTATATATTGTGGATTTTGTAGCATAGCTATCGGCGGGGGGGCATTTTGACCTGTAGAGTAGTTTTTCTCCATCATCGTTTGTTGTGCGGCCCTGCGCTTAGTGAATGAGGGGGTTTGGTGCAGACGGCCGTTACGCTGTCTACACCAATCCGCCCTATGTGATGATGTTTTTGGTAGGAGTAGGTTTTCCATGGCTTCTCCCTATGGGGCTTGGACTGTTTGTCCCATTTTGTGCTACCCGCATCCTTTAAACCCCAACCATATTCCGCCATGTTGTTCCGGCCGACCGGTTCGCAGCGGTTTCGATCCCTAGTCTGGTAGGGGTTATATAGCGCCACAGCGTATCAGTTTTAACCACAGTTTTGCACAGACAGTAGTTTATTTCTTAAAGACGCATCGTCGAAAGCTTGAATATTTTATTACTGCATAGCACTGCACAGCGTTTCATGTGAACAATAGATTGCAGCTATTTTCTTTTCTGAAAGCGCACCATAGAAACTGGCATAAGTTCCTCTATTTTTTCGTGCAACGCGATGGTTATGGCACTCACAACAAGCCCAGATTTTCTTCATTTTAATGTAGATGTCATTTCTCACTAGAATTCTGTTAGTTAAGCCATTTCAGCTCATATGCATGCACATATTTGCTTCATTTAATTACTTTTGTCATGTTAAACATAGATGAAGTGAAATACTGCATTCTAATGTCTCAATGTTGCAACTTCTCTGGAAATGGATTACAATTTCATATATGGCAGGAAGATTTCAAACTCACAGTGTCAAAAAGGCAAAAGAAGAAGGCCCCTGTGGTCGAGGAAGAGCCCGAAGTGGAAGTCATTACCAAAACAGAATACATATACGAAGACACGAAGTGTATATCTGGTGTGGAGCCCGAGTACCAATGGGGAGAGATTTACAGGCTGATCACACACCGGGAGGTGCCAGATAAGGGCCTAGAAGAAGAGGGCATATATGCCAATATCGAGAGATCTTCACTAATGAAGATTGCCACTAGACCAGAGCTTTTCCCATGCTCTGAAGTAATTGGTTGGATTCTGCCCTGGGAAGATGTGACCACAATGATCATGGAGAACGTTGAAAAACAGGGCTATGCTGCATATATCCCAGGATATGTAGCTCCGGCCTACCACCTTCCAGAAACGAAAATATTTCTATCAGATGATTGGTTGAATAACATTAGAATGGACCTTGTGGAGACCCTTAAAAAAATGCTGCTATCAGGAAAGCATTTCAGAACCAGGGCTACGGGAGAGTATGATACAGCAAGCTTAAGGGCCCCATATAGGTTCATAGCTTTAATGCTTGACAGGATTTTTGGAAGAGCTCATGGCAGGTTCTTCAAATTGGAATGGATGCCAATTATTTTTTATGTTGCAACCCAGGGGACCATTTTCAACGGGGCCAACATTGTATCAAACAGTCTTTCAGCCTGCATGGCCTCGGCTTTGGGAGGATTTTCCTAGAAGAGATCTAAATTCTACATGAGTTCCATACTTGTCGACTGTATATTGTGCAATCAGCCTTTCCCTGGAATACGGTGTATCTGGGACAGGGAAAGGATGACGGTGTATTCTGCATATAAACCATTGTGGGCACACAAGTACCATAGTCATTATCAAGAAGTTTGTGAACACTTCATCATGCCCTTATATACACTCATTTTCCTGAAGGAGTGTTATTGCATGTCACGGGAGGCGCTGCAAGTAATTGAAGAATATGCAGATTACTATCTGACTGAGGATGGCCTTTACTTCAGCATGTTTGGAGGATAAAGAGCACCCTCCCTGCTGCCCAAATACGCCACTGACTACATCATTCACAAGGATGATGTTAGGCAAGACTTCTTGGATGGCATAGGGAGCTTCTTGTTTGAGCATATGAAGGCCGCCTATCCTCCTTTTCCCTTCAAGTTAGGAAGTTACAGGTTCACCAGAGTGAAGAAAGATGATGAATTTGTAGAAGAGTTGGAAAGGTTTCATTTTGGCGAGATGCCTTTCCATAGAAGTGACACCTGCGGTAAAGTAGCTGAACATTGTAAAGAAAACAATGTACATTTTGAGTATACCCACCATTGGGATATAGAAGAATCAGTCTCCCGAAGTGCGTTGAACATGACAGCCTTGAGGAGAAGGTTCAAGAAGAAGATAATAACCAAAGGTGGGAAGGGAGATGAACAAGCAAAAAGAAAAGCTGCACAGGAGGCAGCTAGAAAAGCAGAGAAAGACGCAAGAAATGAAGCAGAAGAAGAGAAAAGAAAGCTTGATGAGGAGCTTAAGAGACAGGAAGCAGAGAGGTTGAAGTTGACTCAGACAGATACTAAACAGTCGGTCTCTGACACAGCTGGTGGTCAGACCCAGGACATTGAAAACCTCGAGGTGCAGGACCCAGAAGTACCTGCTGCTAGCACACCTGGACAATCTATAGTCCCCACCCTTAAACTGATCCCTTTTGTACAGAAGGTGGGTGAAGAGATACCTGATTTTAACACCATCTTCTATGATAGGGAAACAAAGAGGATGGTGAAGAGAATGGAAAGGAAGGTTGAAACAGGAGGTCTTCCTGGTAAAATGATAATGGATACACCCGTTGTGTTGGGAACAGACCGAGATCCAAGATTCACCATTAGAGCCAGAGCAACATTGATTCAATCTTCGGAAGATAATGTGGACAGGATTATGACAGACTTGGAGATATCCAAGAAGTCCTCTACTCAATTGAAAGACACATTGAGAAAGGAGAGAGAGGAAAGCAATAGGATAAAGTGGAAATATGAGGAAATGAAAAGGGATATGACCTCCTCAAAAGATGAATTGCAACTCCTCCAAGCAGAGAGAAAAGCTAGCGAAGCTGCACAAGAGCGTCTGGAGAAAGTGCAGCAAGAGTATCAAGAGCTCCGGGTGGAGAAAGAACAGCTGCTGGGAAAGATAGGAGACTTAGAGCAGCAAAAGACTGCCTTAGAAGCAAATGAGCAGCAGGCTCAATAACAAGAGAGAGCTTCAAGAGAAAATTTCTTCTTTAGCCACTGCTTTAGAGGAAGCAAGGGAGTAGCAGGTCAAACTCCAACCGTTCAAAGAGCATGTGTTGGCACAAAAGGCCAAGATGTTGCAGCTGCAGACTGCCATAGAAGAGGAGAGATGTAAAGTTCTGCAGGTAGATGGTCGATTAGAAGAAATCCTGGAAACCTCCTCTTACTTTGTTGATAGATCTCAGGACGTCATTGAGGTCCTGACTGCAAGAATGGAAATGTTGAAAAATAATGAAGAAACTCCAGCAGAGCTGCCATCAAAGGATCAACAGGCCCTCAAGTGGGATTATAACTTATTAGAATTTGCTATAAATACCGCAAAGGATTTCAAAAAGGCAGTTAAAAAGACGAAAGGAGCCTGCACAGAGTTCTTCAGAAGGCTCCTTATTACCTACAATCGGTGCCAAACAGAGGCCGAATAGAGGCTTGATGTTTTCCCGAACCACAACTCATTTGTGGAGATGTTGCAGAAGAGATATTAGGAGGAGGAAGTGAAAGTACAGCATATTAAAGCCCTGGATGATCAGATCTTGAGAAGTGAAGTAGATCATTCAGCCATCAGCATTCAGCTTTTGGAGGATCAGCTCCGGTTGAGTGCAGCCAGGATTGAGGCTATAAAGAACCAGGCTGCAAAGTTTGAGATCAACATTCAGTTTCTGGAACCTTGTGCCTTTGAAGGCATCGCCTCTGAAGCTTTGGTGTGGAAGAAGTTTCCAGACACCCAAGTGGGACCCTCGTAAAAGATTGGTCACTTTTTGTAATTTGTAACGATTTTGTAAAAACATTTGAGAAAAGCAAAACATTGGAGGTGAAGAGTTGGGAAGATCAAAGGTTACTTTGGGCAACCCAACAGTCTCGCCCTTTTTGTATAAATGTAGAAGGCTTAGAAGGGATAGGGGCTTTTTCCCAGAGTTAGACATGAAAAGTGATATTGTAAGAAGAACTACTTTTTTTTGCAATAAAGAATCATTGTTTTCCTGTTGGAGAAAGAGTGGTGGGACTCTCAAATGTTATGCTGTGGATCACGGAAATATGAACTATTTTGTTTTTCCAGCTTTGTGTCCATTAATTGTGAGATCATTCTAACTCTCAGAGCCTATTTTCTTGTTTGAATGATTTCTAGTTTATTCTGTGGAATTACCACCATGAGTAATGTATGCTATTCATAAAACAATTGGCTATCTGATTGTCTAAATATCTTTAATCATTCATGCATTGTGGGAAGAAATATCAACTAACTGTAATTTCTCTTTATATTGCATGTACAATACACATTACTCATAATTAAGTGACGGTTTTCTCCCTGGGGATAGATAGATAGATAGTTAGTTTTATTTTATTGCTGCATATGTGATTTAGATGCTTGTGAGTTCTAAGACGAGAGGTAAGAACCTGCGCATCACGTTGTGACTGCTCCTTGCATCCTTATCATCCTGCATGGTTAATTAGGCATATGCATATCGTAATTAAGTCAAAAAATAAAAAAATATACGATGGACCGGGCCGCAACCGGTAAAACCTTTTGTTTTTGTTACTTGACCTACGGTAGCCGGACCGCAAACCAGATGGATTCCCTACACCAAACAGTCACGGGCTAGTTGGAAATGTTGACTGGAGAGAATCCCTTGCTGTTGTTGCCTGCAAATTTCCAGGCCTCAATAGTTCTGGCGCTAGAAGGAGGGCCGCCAGTGCATGGCTGGCCGTGGAAAATTATTTTCCCAAGATTACCCCACCAACAGATATTTGGAAGCTTTTGACCTAACCCAGGTACTAACAGGTTTTGGTTCTACCTTTGAAGCAAGAAAGCCCAGTTTCATCTTACTGTGTTTCTTACTCAGAATCCTGGTTGTTCACCTTTGCTCATGGCTAGTATAAATGTGAATCAGCCCAACCCACTGCTGGCTTGGAAAGCTAGATCACCTTTGAACCTCACACCTCCTTTGCATAACCTACCTCCAGCCTTTGATAAGCTGCTGCCCAAGTTTGACCCCGATGCAAAGACTGTTGTAGATGACCACTTGCAAAGTTTCTATTTAGCAGTAGAAGGGTTAAGGGCTGGGGAGTACGAAGATGTGGTTGTATATTGTTCCCTCACACCCTTAAAGGAGCAGCAGCATCCTGGTATTTCAGTTTGCCTGCAAACTCCATTCTTGATTGGGACACTTTCAAAAGGACTTTCAGAAGTAAGTACTCAGCCCAAAAGACGCATGCCTCACTGATGAAAGGTCTTAGTTTGTTAAAAAAACAGAAGAATGAGAAGGTACATAGTTTCACTCAAAGGTTTTCAACATTCCTAAGGAACTTTTCTGAAGTTGACAGACCCTCAGACAAGGTCCTAATTGAATATTATACCTCAGCCCTAGGACCCGAGTTGGCCATGTTTTCCAAGATGAAAGCCAGACCTATGTTGGTAGAAACTTATGAAGAAGCAGAAAGAGTAGAGGCTGAAAAGGAAAGTGTAACAGATTATCCCGATCTACCTGAAGAAAAAACTACCAGGGGAAAAGCCTTATTGCTATCTAAACCTAAACATGAACAATCACATGATTATCAGGGAATGCTGAAAATGATTCAGAAATTATCCAGCCGAATAATAGATTTGGAGAAAGAGAGGGAAGTTCAGAGAACTTACAAACCCTACTACCCAAAAGGAGAGATAGCAACCAATGGAAAATACCTCCACCGAATTTACCATCAATGAACATAACAGAAGTAGGGGGGGATAATTTTTGCACTTTTCACCAACAACCTCATTCTGAAAAGAAGTGTCCCCAATGGTTAAATTCGATGGCATTGGTGATGAATAAGCTGTTGGATTCTAAATTGACTAAAGACAGTAGTAAGGAAGAAGAGAAAAACCTGACCATGGAGAAACAGGATGATGATACCATGTTCTTATGGAATGGTAGCTCGCTTTTCAACACAGAAGAGAATGCTTTTAAATCTGAATGCACACCAATAGCAACAAAAGATACGGACCTAAAAATTAGAGACAATGCAATCATTTTGAATATTAAAAGGTTGCAATCGAATGTCAAGAGATATATTGATGTAAATATTAAAGATAAAACACCTAAAGTCACCACTGTCAACCAGGAAACCGAGCCAATCAGTGAGCCTGTCAAGCTTGTGGAAGAACAGGCAAGTGTTGATCAAGGAAGTAATGAAGAAATTGAGGAGCTTAAAGAGGATATACCCACTCAAAACCAACCAGGAGAAGAAGACATAGAACCAGGTTGGGAAGAAAAAGATGAAACCCCGCCTTTTCTTTTGACCCTAGAAATGCTGAATCATAATGTGCATAATTGCTTGGTAGATTCTGGATCAGCGGTGAATGTTATGCCACTGGAGGTTTGCAAAAAGATTAATGGACAGCTAGAGTCCACACCTTGGGAAGTAACGCAATTAGATAGCACAGGTGTCAAAGTAGTAGGAGAGATGAAAAATGTTCTCATTCGCTTTTCTACAAATAACAAGATATGTCAATTTATTGACATTATGGTGGCTGACATACCGGGTGGATATGGGCTTATTCTCAACCGAGATTGGTCTACCAGGTTGAAAGGTTATTTCGCTTCAGATTGGTCTCATTTATTATTACCTCTCAAGAGTACCCCAAATCAGATAAAAATTTTGAGAGAACCTTACATGAAGCATACTGTCACTAAGCTAGGAGAAGGTAATGAATCTGTTGATTCTGTCCTGGGAAATTATCTAACTGAGCTTAAGCTAAAACATCATACCTCAAGAAAGGCTAGTTCTATGATTGACACTCAGCCTGAGCTCCTTCAACTTCCTCAGGCTAAGAAGGATGACTGTAGGATAGTAGACATGTGTTCAATTTCAAAAATAGCACAGCTAGACCACGGTTAGATATCTCATGTCTATAATCCAGCCCACCCCTTAACTCCCTAGGATTAAAGATTTCCAGGAGTGGGCAATTTTTTCTTTTCTTTTGCTTTGTACATAAATAAGTTGATTTATTTTTCTTTAATGCTTTGATGCTATTTTCTTTGTTTATTGATTTGAGGCTGTTCTCTTTTGATTTATAGCTTTGATGTTGTTTTTCGTTTAGTTTTGGTTGCTATTTTTGTTGGTCGAATAAAGAGGCAAACTTTGGTTGCAATGGAAACATTAGGGTTCTTAATTAACTAAAATATCGAGCAAAAGACTGTGCTTTGAAACATAGAATGTCTTCTAGTAGTGGTGTTCCTAATTGGCCATGCATTCATTGAAGTTCTACTTAACCCCTGTAAATAACTCAAAAGTAACAGGGCTGGAATACTATTTCGAGGCTCCATCCATTTCACATCTAAGATGTCCAAGGGAGTGAAAGCAGAGGACCCGCAGAAAGGAAGCAAAGTAGACAGTACATCATATATAAATGATCCCATGCCATATTTTCAGAAAAGCTAAAAGCTATCAAGGTCAAAACTCCTTAAAGAAACAATACATATCAAAGCAAAGCATCAAAAGCATGAATTTCAAATTGCCGAAAGTTCCTCTCCGTCCATGAGATGAAAAGCCAATTCTTCTCTCACACAAAAGGACACTATGGATAGAGGAGCCTGAATAAAATTCAGAAAGAAAGGCAGATGGAGGACTCGAAAGAACTAAAGTTCAAATAGCACGAAAGTGCAGTTGGCATGGGAATGAGGAACAAAGGGATAATGTTGTTTACTACATGTTACAATCCTGTGGTGTCCAAGCCTGAAGCTACCTAAGGACAAGGGCAAAATGAATCTCACTTATTTGGCCTCAAAAGAGTTATTAAGACTTACAAATGTTTCTGATGTTACCATTTCCCAATGAATGGACTACTTGTCAATGATCTAAACGCATGAGTTGGCCAACTTAGGAATACAAACATATAGAAGATTTCAGCTTCTATCTAGACAGTCTTGCACTGGGAACAAGTTAAGTCAGAAATATGGGGTTCACCAGGTAGTCGCCAATTGTTGCAGCTGCAACATTTTCCCAAAATTCCAAAAAATTTCAGGACCCTCCTTTGCTTGGATTAGTTTGATTTTCTTCTTTAATTTGATCTAATGATTTTCTAGAAAGATTTCTAATGCTTGGATTTATCTACCATTTGTTTTAGATTTTCCTCTAACACTTGAAACAATCCACTGTTTGATCAAACTTGATTATTTCCTTTGGATACATTCTCAGCTTGTTTAAATTGGAAGTTGATTTGGTGGATGTTCCCGCCATTGCGGAAAAATAACAAGTCTTGGCTTCTACGTTTTCTCCGATGCATTTGTTTCAATCAACTGACTTTGGTTTTTACATCGGCGCAGTTTATTAATACTTTATCCACCGTTGCGGTTGGCAAATTGTGATCTCTCTCGATTACTATTTTGGTTTTGTGGCCCCGCTTTGTTACTTTCGTTGATCCTTGAGTTATGGGGTTTCTGCCGTTGCAGCTGCGGAAATCTCTATCCTTCCGGTTGTTGAGTCATTTTGAACCCCGACGTTGCGGAAGGTCGCACCCTTTGTGACTACACTGTTGCGGCTGCCGAAAGCGCTACCCTTTCCTATCTTTAGTGTTTTCGCTTTCGATTCGGATTTTGCGTTGCGGAAGGGTTGTCCTTTGTGTCTCCGCCATTGCGGTTCCCTTTCCCGCTATCGCTCCGATGTCTCAACAATTAGTCTTCCGAGGTTCCACTGCGTATGTCTCCGCGGATGGCTTAGTGGTTTGGCCACCCAGCGTTGCGGAAGGGATTACGCTTCCGAATTTCAATCCGTTTGGCTTCCGCTGTTCGATTTTATATTTTACCCTCCGCGCATGTTGACTATATATAGGTATGGGGTCGAGCTTGTGTGTGTTATTATTCTATTTTTGTTTCGACTGTCGCAAGCTATCATTATCGTGTGCTGTCGTCTGCTCGAGCTTGGTCAGAACCCTGTTGTCGGTACCCGTGTCCAGGTGGCTCAACTATGGTGGCTTGACCGCTTTTATTCCCATCGATTATGCAGCAGTGCCAGGTAGGCTTCTATTGCATCACCCCGTTCCGTTTGGGCGTTTGGTGTTTTTTCCCCACGGTTAGGTTTTTGGGTGCAGCCATTTTCCCTTGGCTCGTTAGTTATGCTCCTATATATTGTGGATTTTGTAGCATAGCTGTCCGTGGGGGGGCATTTTGACCTGCAGAGTAGTTTTTCCCCATCGTCGTTTGTTGTGCGGCCCTACGCTTAGTGAATGAGGGGGTTTGGTGCAGATGGCCATTACGCTGTCTGCACCAATCCGCCCTATGTGATGATGTTTTGGGTAGGAGTAGGTTTTCCATGGCCTCTCCCTGTGGGGCTTGGACTGTTTGTCCCGTTTTGTGCTACCCGCATCCTTTAAACCCCAGTCGTATTCCGCCATGTTGTTCTGCGTGACCGGTTCACGGCCGATTTCGATCCCTAGTCGGGTAGGGGTTATATAGCGCCGCAGCGTATCAGTTTTAACCACAGTTTTGCACAGACAGTAGTTTATTTCTTAAAGACGCATCGTCGAAAGCTTGAATATTTTATTACTGCATAGCACTACGTAGTGTTTCATGTGAACAATAGATTGCACAGGCGGTTTTCTTTTCTGAAAGCGCACCATAGAAACTAGCATAAGTTCCTCTATTTTTCCGTGCAACGCGATGGTTATGGCACTCACAGCAAGCCCAGATTTTCTTCATTTTAATGTAGATGTCATTTCTCACCAGAATTATGTTAGTTAAGCAATTTCAGCTCATATGCATGCACATATTTGCTTCATTTAATTACTTATGTCATGTTAAACATAGATGAAGTGAAATACTGCATTCTGATGTCTCAATGTTGCAACTTCTCTGGAAATGGCTTACAATTTCATATATGGCAGGAAGATTTCGAACTCACAGTGTCAAAAAGGCAAAAGAAGAAGGCCCCTGTGGTCGAGGAAGAGCCCGAAGTGGAAGTCATTACCAAAACAGAATACATATATGAAGACACCAAGTGTATATCTGGTGTGGAGCCCAAGTACCAATGGGGAGAGATTTACACGATGATCACACGCTGGGAGGTGCCAGATATGGGCCTGGAAGAGGAGGGCATATATGCCAATATCTAGAGATCTTCACTGATGAAGATTGCCACCAGACCAGAGCTTTTCCCATGCTCTGATGTAATTGGTTGGATTCTGCCCCAGGCAGATGTGACCACAATGATCCTGGAGAACGTTGAAAAACAAAGCTATGCTGCATATAGCCCAGGATATGTAGCTCTGGCCTACCACCTACCAGAAGCGCAAATATTTCTATCGGATGATTGGTTGAATAACATTAGAATGGACCTTGTGGAGACCCTTAAAAGAATGCTGCTATCAGGAAATCATTTCAGAACCAGGGCTACGGGAGAGTATGATACAGCAAGCTTAAGGGCCCCATACAGGTTCATAGCTTTAATGCTTAACAGGATTTTTGGAAGAGTTCATGGTAGGTTCTTCAAATTGGAATGGATGCCAAGTATTTTTTATGTTGCAACCCAGGAGACCGTTTTCAACTGGGCCAACATTGTATCAAACAGTCTTTCAGCCTGCATGGCCTCGGCTTTGGGAGGAGTGTCTCAGAAGAGATCTGAATTCTACATGAGTTCCATACTTGTCGACTGTATATTGTGCAATTAGCCTTTCCCTGGACTACGGTGTATCTAGGACAGGGAAAGGATGTCGGTGTATTCTGCATATAAACTACTATGGGCACACAAGTACCACAGTCATTATCGAGAAGTCTGTGAACACTTCTCATTTTCCTGAAGGAGTGTGATTGCATGTCACAGGAGGCGCTGCAAGTAATTGAAGAATATGCAGATTACTATCTGACTGAGGATGGCCTTTACTTCAGGATGTTTGGAGGATCAAGAGCACCCTCCCTGCTGCCCAAATACGCCACTGACTACATCATTCACAAAGAGGATGTTAGGCAAGTCTTCTTGGATGGCATAGGGAGCTTCTTGTTTGAGCATAAGAAGGCCGCCTATCCTCCTTTGCCCTTCAAGTTAGGAAGTTACAGGTTCACCAGAGTGAAGAAAGTTGATGAATTTGTAGAAGAATTGGAAAGGTTTCATTTTGGCGAGATGCCTTTCCATAGAAGTGACTCCCGCGGTAAAGTAGCTGAACACTGTAAAGAAAACAACATACATTTTGAGTATACCCACCATTGGGATAGAGAAGAATCAATCTTCCGAAGTGCGTTGAATATTGTTGGAATATAATCCATCGAGATTATACAACATGTAAATAGTGTAAATATATTCGGAATGTGAATAGTCATGTAGGAATTAGAATAGGATGGTTAGAATCTCAATCACCGCCTGAAATGTATAAATGAATGCATTAGCATTGGAATAATATTGAATCGGGATTTATACCTATCAATGGTATCAGAGCTTGGCTGCCTGCCATAACTCCTGCATTGCATGCCTGCCATTCTGCCTGCATTATCAGACCTTGGTTGTTTCTCCTGCCAGCCTGAATGTATGCGTTACAGTTCCAAATTGCGTTGAGGAATGACTGTGTCTTAGAAACTAGTTCCAAATTGCGTTGAGGAATGACTGTGTCTTAGAAACCCTAATTTCTACCCTAGAACCTTGCGTGGAGTTTGATGTGTAAATATTGTTGCGTGGATACCTGCCTTCTCTCTGATTCTCTGCAAAAACGCTTTGCCCGCCCTCTTCATAGTCTACCTTCTGCTCTTGGCACTACTCCTCCCCTCCTCTGCACATTTTTGTTGGGTGATCTATCTCTGCGCCATTGAAAGCAAATAAAACCCTAATTTTCTGAGTGAGCATTGTTGGAGACTCACTGCCGCAGCCTGTCCTCCACCTGCTCTCATACATTCACCCGGAGTTATTTACTCCTCCACTTGAAGCTGACAGCATATTTAAAGTTGCTGCGACCTACAATTGATCGTTGAAGACTGCGTGACTCTTGCTGCGTTGAAGAGCTACGTGGATTTCTTTGCCGTGATATGCTGCTGCTACAAAGTGGAGACTCAAGCTTTTGTTAACTGCGTGGAGATTGAAATAGTCTGCAAAAATTTCTCATGTGAGTGGCCTCAATAAGCGACTGCAGCCTCAATGCGTTGTACTTCCAACAGAAGGGCACCACCTCTCTTGGTTCGAGTTTGTGAGAGTTGAAGACTGCGTTGGAGAAATAATCACGTGAATCTGTAATGCCCCGGTTTTGACCTCATTGCATTAGATGTATATGATGTATATATTGTAAATGATCATGGTGTGTAGCTAAAGGCCAAGGCCCCACCATTGATCGGTCATGTTATGTTTTGGATTTAAATTTGTCACCGATTGTATATCGGGGCATGCGGCATATATTATGTTGGTCATCATGTAAATATGCATCTATAATTAATTAAATGAACCCGACCAGCTACGATCGCGGAAACTAAATCGAAATGGGCATGATTTTCACAAGGATAAGGATGTGGGGGAATTGGTCAAACCTTGGCCAATGAGAGAAAAACCCATGTGTCTTCTTCCCTTGTCTTATTCCAACCACTTTCAGTAAGAAAGGCTGCTGGTGGTTGAGGCAGTTATGGTCTTTGGGAGTGGGGTGGTAGGACTGTCAGTCCTCACCCACACGCACACTCCACCCTTGTTGACTTCACTATGGCTGGGAAAAACGACTACCATCACTCATGCAGGGATCTCTCTTCTCCACGTCTGTGCCGAACACCCATGCTCTTCCAATTCGCATTCTCCCTATAGCCTGCACATCCTCACGCATGGCCTCCATTGTCTGATTCTCCTCACGCACAGGCTCTTTGCGGTTTTTTCTCACGCAGCCCAGAAAGGGATTGGGGGCGCCTCTACTGTCATTCATTTTTTTCCCATAGCATGGAATCGGGTGTTCTTAACCCGCATTTGGGTTTCAGTGTGGATTTCCTCTCAAGCACTGGGCTCTGGGTGGTTGTCATTCACATGGGAAACTGGGAGCTGTTTGGTCTGTATCACCCACGATTTCCTGTAGGAAGTCATTTCACGTTCAAGAGTTGTGTGGCGGTCTGTGTAACTCTTATCCGCTTGCTCAGTGGTCCAGGTCGGACTGTAATTTTTCCCCCTATGGTGATTGTGTTTGTTGATATGTTTGGGGACTATTATCATTCGTTTGAGAGTCATTTTGGCCACGATAGGGCCAAGAATGACTCAAGAATTGTTTCCCTGTTTAAGCTGTGACAGCTGAATTAATTGCCTGAGTGCAATGGTTGGTCTTCGGACTGTTTTGGGAGCAGGTATGGGGGCTTGGTTTGCTTGATAAACCTGGTGGCTGGAAACCACATACACAGAGCTAGAGGGCTGGCCTTCTTCTCCATCACCCCTGAATAGCACTGGAAGGGAATGCAGGGCCTGAGGGACTGTGTAGCATAGAAGGGACTGATTCCTTGTGTTGGGTGTGTTTGGGTGTCTTAGAGGTCAGGCTAGTTCTGGTGTAGGTGTTCTTGGCTCTGTAATGAGCTCACCAGCTTAGCATTTAGCCTTTCCCAACTCCTTAATGGCCTGATAAACCCAACTGTGTTGGCTTGGATGTGTGTTTTGTATATCTTTGGCTATGTGTAAGCCTGCTAGTTCCCTTATTCCTTGGAGAATCATGCCCAGCTCGGGGGTGGCAGCGCTGCTGAGAGATTAAGGAGCACGCTGGCCTATGGTTGGGTGGAACGTTGCAGCGACGTTGCTGGTTGCGGAAGGAGTTTTCATAAGATAAGTGATCTTGCCTATTTTACTTATGCAACCTTAATTTCTGTTAATCAAAATGATGAACATGTTGAAAGGATGCTTGTAGGAATGTATGTTGTTTCCGCTGTGTATGACAAATGAATGCATCTCTGTATGATAAACAATGGCATCTGTGCATGTTTCACTATAATGCATTTTCCTGCAGCATTCTGTTTCAGCAATTTTGTGTATGCATATGTTCATGGGGCTCTTAGCCCGGGTGTTTGAAGCTTGTAGTCGCGTCCTCTTCGCCGATCGGAGGCATGGGGACTTGCAGAATCCTTCGTTTGCGTTGGATAAGAGAGGCCTGTAACTATAGATTATGGGCGCTGGAAATTGTTTTGGTATAATAACTATTGTGTTTGAGCCGTAAAAACATGGATACTCTGGTGAATGATATATATTGTTGTATCAACGTTTTCTTTGTTGACTATGCAGAAGCTCACCTGAAGATTTCTGAACTTGAGTTTGCTGATGCTTAGATTCATAGCTCGCTCAAGATAGCTTCTGTTCATTATGATGCCAGAGAGAGATGGTTGCAAGATGTCTTCGTTTTGTTTTGGATTTTTTATTAGGAGATCACATAGAACCGAAATGGTTTGCACCCTGGTTATACTTGAATCCACATTTTGAAGAATATTTATGTTTTTTTTCAAGTGCACACTGAATATGACATTTGGAGCTGGTTACTTTTGGATGAGACCATTGTTGTGACTCAA
Organism: Pseudotsuga menziesii; assembly: GCA_001517045.1. NCBI lineage: Eukaryota > Viridiplantae > Streptophyta > Pinopsida > Pinales > Pinaceae > Pseudotsuga > Pseudotsuga menziesii. The sequence goes on along the minus strand of LPNX010185725.1, from coordinate 109,078 downwards.
TTGATGTGAAGAACGAGTTGTTGATGAAGACTACTTGAAGAGTGTTGCGACTTCATCAAAGATACAACCTTCCATTGAAGAGTCCACGTTGTGCTACTACAAACGAGACTGCGTGCATTGGAGACTACTGCGTTGGTTGAAGCTGTCCTGCTGCTGCGAGTCCAGTGAAGATTCAGCTGTGTGGAGGTAAAACATTTTTGTTCGTTGAAATACAAAAACCCTAATTCCTGTGCATGGAGTGTGGTAGCAAATATTGCTCATATGTATGATATGGCTGTTGTATGAGCCCGAGAATGTTATGCTGTGTATTTGATGAGCCTGTGTCTGCTATAAACCTGAATTAAAGTAGTGGAAGAATTTGCAAATGTTGATGAGTGACTCATACATTTGCGTGGAGGTAAAATCCATTCATATTATATGCAATTGATTCATAAACCCTAGGTTTTTGCGTGAAGTCTATCAGTAAGTGAAGAGCCTCGTGATTGCTATATTGGAACCGTGACTGTTGCATGAAGAGTTTTATATTCTACCTATGAATGTTATAACATGGAAGTATTGTATTTTCTCCTTTCGATCTAAAGCTGTGCCTTGAGCTCGAAACTGTGACCAGTATAGGAGAAAACTTGTTTGTTGTGACCGCTTTGAAGACTAATTATCATTGGAATTGTTGTAAAGCTTGAGGAAGGTGGCAGAGACTTAGACCTGCACCTTTACTCTTTCGTCTTTTCTCTTATTGTTTTAGTTGCAGAATTGTGTAATAAACTGCAGAATCATATTGTACTTTGTAAAGGAGCAGGAATCTAAACCTGCATCCCATATCTTTTTCCAAGTATTCTGTAAGTTGCAGATTCATCACAGAAAATGCACTCTTTTGCATCTATTGTTGGCGATTCCACTCTCTCTCATTGGTAAGAGAGGCAGAGGAAGAAGAAACTTCAGAGGCAGAGGGGGAAAAAACAAAAGATCAGATTTGTAGTGCAAGCATTGTGGAAAGACTAGGCACACATCAGATCAGTGTTGGGCTTCGTGGGACTCCATCAAAGACAAGCATAACCAGAAGAAAGATGATAATAAAAATCAAGATGCTAGTAAATCTTCTGATTCTGCTCATTGTATTGTTGCACATTGTAATCTTGGAATTAATGAAATGACTTCACTTTCATCTTACAAAGATTGTTGGCTGCTTGATACTGGTGCAACATCACACATGACATTTAGAAAAGACTGTTTTGAAGAACTTAATGAAACAATAGATGGCATAGTTTACTTTGCAGATAAGTCAAGTCTTAAACCAAAGGGAATGGGCACCTTTCGACTGAAGATGCCTGGATTCCCTAATTTCTTGTTGAAGAATGTTCTTTATCTTCCAGAGTTGCAGAGAAGCTTGTTGTCCTTGGTGGATATTTGACAGTGAGGCCATTCCATCCACATGTTTGATGGAATCGTAGAAATAAGAAATTCCTCTGACAACCAAGTCATTATGACTAGATACGAAGATGGGAAGCTGCTGAAGCTAAAGGGTTCATCTGCAAGAGTTCAGAACTATGCCTACCTCTCTCAGCATGGAGAAGGTAATTTGTCATCTAGTTCATTGTGGCATGCAAGATTTGGTCATCTAAATTATAACAATA